>OZ024745.1:111858604-111913604 GCA_964016885.1 Eledone cirrhosa
TAATAATTTTACCTTATCCACTCAGCCATTTCATTTTCTATAAACTGGAGTTTTCTGCAGCTTAACCATCTTAATACCAACACAGCTGAAACTGCTCCAGTTTTATGATACACAACTACTCATTTTAAATTGTTCAAACTCTAGTTCCATCTTTATATTTCCTATTTGCATTGCATTGGCTCTCCCAACACTTTCTTTCTTACATATCCCACAATGCTTCATATAAACTACACACACACAGATATATATGTATCCTTATACACTGATGCACACAGATATGCATTTTTGCTACTATTCACAATTTTCATTTGATGCAACAATGGTCCAGAAGTATTACCAACTTTGTTATATATATATCATCATCATCATCATCATCATCATCATCATCGTTTAACGTCCATGTTCCACGCTTGCATGGGTTTGGACGGGAGTTTTCCCACTTGAGGCAAGAGTGGTTGTCTTGCTCGCATAGGACTGTCTGGCGGGTTTTCTACAGCTGGATGCCCTTCCTAACACCAACCACATTTACAGTGTGGGACTGGGAGGTTTTTACCGTGTTGCCTACATGGCCACATTACAGCTTGGACTGTGTGTTTTTTTTGTCGTGACACCTACACGACCTCATTTGTTTCGGCCTGGATGGTGTGGCACCAACATAACTTTACATATATATATATATATATATAGGAACCAGTAAGACCCCGACAGCTGAGCTCAAGCCGTTTCGACGGCTAACGGCTTGAGCTCAGCTGTCGGGGTCTTACTGGTTCCTATTACCCACTCTACTACCTCAAGTATTGAGTACTTTGGTGCGTTATGGTCCACCTGGTTCCTTACCACATTTCCTTCGTTATATATATATATATATATATATAAGGAAAAGAAATTGAAAATGCAACTGGGGTCTTTTAAGATTATTTTTTTTTTTTGTTTACAGTTTCACAGTTCTTATGATTTTCAAAATTAAAATTGAGATGGAGGGTTTGTGTTTCAGTTGCAAGATAGACCACAACATAAACACAAACCCTCCTTCTCAATTTTACTTTTGAAAATCATAAGAACTGTGAAATTGGTAAAGTAAATAATTATTCTTAAAAGACTCCAGTTGCATTTTCAATTACTTTTACTTAGATTTTCACATGTGTGGGACATTAAAAAAAAACTTACTTTCTTATATATATATATATATATATATATATATATATATATATATATGTATATATATATATATATATATATATATATATATATATATATATATATATATATATAGAGAGAGAGAGAGAGAGAGAGAGAGAGAGAGAGAGAGAGAGAGAGAGAGAGAGAGAGGCACATGGCTTAGTGGTTAGAGCATTGGCCTTGCAATCAAAAGGTTGTGAGTTCAATTCTCAGACCGGGTGATGTGTTGTTTCCTTGAGCAAGACACTTTATTTCACATTGCTCCAGTTTACTCAGCTGTAGAAATGAGATGATAGGGACTGGCGTCCATATCATTCCACTGCAAAGTGGTCGTAGAGGTGCCACAGCAAAAAAGCACCCAGCACTCACTGTAAATGAGGTTGGTGTTAGGAAGGGCATCCAGCTGTAGAAATCAAGCCAGAATCAGTTCCCGTCCCACCCTTGCAAGCAGGGAAAAAGCAGACGTAAAATGAAATGATGATGATATATATATAAGCATCATTATCATCATCCTTTTTACCTGCTAACAAGTACTTAATTGGAGCCACTGACCTCTCAGATGAAATAGGGCTCACTTCTCACTTATATACATTCTTGTCTCTACAGATTGTAGTGGGTGCATTTTATTGTGGCACCAGAACTAGGGAGGTTGTCAGCCAAGGACACAACAAGCACCCTAGTGTTGTAATAAGGTAGTGTTGATGCCTTGGTAAAATGCTTCCAGAACACGCTGTATAGTTTGTTTTAGCCATAGAAACCAAGCCCAAAACGGAATGTATAAGCAAAATGTGGTCACCTGACTGTTCTAACCTTAAAATGGGACAACCCATCTAACCCATGCAGGCATGGAAAATAGACATTAAACAGTAATGATGATGATATATAGATATATATATAGATATGTATATCACCCAATATGTCCTTGTTAATTTTCCATCTGCTGTCCCTTGCCTGTTTGATACCTTTTCATCTCTCAAATACATTTCATCAATCTTTTTCCTTTATACAAGGGTCTTGCCCATTTGGATAGGTCATTGAATATACAAAAGTTGATCCAAACCCTCCAGGGACCACACTTACAATAAATAAAAAAGATATAGCTGTTTTTTTTTAAGCATTTAAAAAAATAAAATTACATCAGAAGATTTGCTTATTTAGTAATGTAATGAAAATAATGCTTGTTTATTTTGAGCCCTGAGACAGCAGTGTTAGGTTTCTTAATATCTCAAACTGCTGTGTGAGCAGATCTTTTGTCATTATTTAAACAGAGACATTTATAAACACTAGAAGTATGCTGCTTGGCAAAAGCATATTTTGATTACCACCAAAGAGTCCCTGTGGAGGAACTATCAAAAGCTTTGAGGAAGGAATATGTCTATGTTATTTATGGTTATTGAAGCTCATGTATATCAAGTTGGTGAAAATTGATGCTACCTATTGATTTTGGCTTCTGTTTTATGATTGATGACACAATAGATTTACCAAAAAAAAGACAGGAATATGGACATCAATGGTAAGGCAATATGTGAGAAATAATAAGCCTGATATTAACAGAGAACTCTATCATAATAGAGAAAGTGCATGGCCTACTGGTTAGAATGTTGGACTCTCAACAATAAGGTCATGGGTTCGATTCTTGGACCATGCCATGTATTGTGTTCTTGAGTGAGGTGCTTCATTTCACACTGTTTTTCATGATAGGACTTGGGCCTTTATCATTAAAACAGAGAAACATTCTATGAAATACAATCATTTAAGAAGCCAGCTAAATCTGCTTAGGTAAGAACTGTAATTTTGATTTTGTTTTTTCCATCTTTTATGGCACCAGCAAAATAGCACAAGAAATGTCTGTCAGACTCTCTCACCTTAATTGCAGATGAAACAAATGACAAAACAAATGACATTTTGACTACTAAACTGCTCTCACTTGTTCTGTTTTATGTTTTTGACAATGTTCACCTTCAGTTATGTGTTGCCTAGTACTATGATGGCATCTCATTCATAAGCAGAAAACTGGTTGGTTTAATTGTGAAGCTGTATGGCTGCATGCGATTGTTCCATTTACAGTCCACTACCACACCCACTGACTAGTGAAGTACACCCCATTGTTCCATTTACAGTCTGCCCACTACCACACCCACTGACTAGTGAAGTACACCCCATTGTCCCATCTACAGTCTGTCCACTACCACACCCACTGACTAATGAAGTACACCCCATTGTTCCATTTACAGTCTGTCCACTGCCACACCCACTGACTAATGAAGTACACCCCATTGTTCCATTTACAGTCCACTACCACACCCACTGACTAATGAAGTACACCCCATTGTCCCATTTACAGGCCACTACCACACCCTCTGACTAATGAAGTAGACCCCATTGTTCCATTTACAGTCCACTACCACACCCACTGACTAATGAAGTACACCCCATTGTCCCATTTACAGGCCACTACCACACCCTCTGACTAATGAAGTAGACCCCATTGTCCCATTTACAGTCCACTACCACACCCACTGACTAATGAAGTACACCCCATTGTCCCATTTACAGGCCACTACCACACCCTCTGACTAATGAAGTAGACCCCATTGTCCCATTTACAGTCCACTACCACACCCACTGACTAATGAAGTACACCCCATTGTTCCATTTACAGTCTGTCTACTGTCACATCCACTGACTCAATGTGGAATTGATTGATTGTGTAAAAATTGTATAGACTGTGGGATAATTTTTCAGCATACTTCTGCAACTCTACTTGTCCAGGGCTTGATTCACTGTGCACTGTGTATCAGTATATTGAGCGAGAGAAAAAGGTGGATAACCAGTGGAGCTGAAATGTTTGTTTGATATATAGTGGATCTGATATTAAACATTAGTCTTCTTGTTCTCTTTGAATAAATTCTATGAATCAAGCCTCTGGCAAAAATCCTGCAATCATCTTCACTGGATATGTATACAGCAAGCAAATTCATATCCAGTTGAATTGGGAATCTTGATATTAAGGGAATTAAGCTGGGTAACAAGGGTGTGTGGCATACAATCAATCAATAGGCCACTGAATTTGATCATAATCAGCTTGTTTTGGAGGTGTCAAAGTTGTGAGGCAAACTGCTATAGCATTTGGGGGTCACTGTAGTCAGAGAGGGTGTTGGAAGCTGGTCAAACTGTAGTGGATATCTTTTCACAAATTTTCACAGTTAGACTTTCATTCCTATTTTGGGTTAGTTATTCTGAAAGTCCTGGTATTGCTTTTCAGTAGAAAACTGTAATACTATGAAGAACCTTTAGCATTTTAGTTTTCAAAAGGAACAGTTTCTTAACATGACAATCTCAAATTCATAACAGAGACATTAGCTAAATTTAGATGGTCTGAAAACAAAATGTGAAAAGCATCTCATTGAGTAGAAGTTATGCATTTTGCACTCACTGAATGAGTTACATGAATTTTTGCATATGTACAGATATGCTTTCTTTGAACTACTCAAACTGCATCAAATTGCTGTAACACTGCCTGTAAGCTGTGCAAGCTGTGAATGTAGATTTCCAAACTTGCAGGCGATCAAGACTTAACTGAACAATTGCATGAAAGAAACAGACTAGATAATTTAGGTACAATTGCCATGAATAGACATGCTGAAAATTTGAATCTTAAAGACATTGTCCTTTGTTTCATGGCAAAATATTACGTGCAACTAGATGCTGCATTTTTATATATTCTCTTCATTTACTGTACCTTTACAATTACATAGAGAAGAAATTTTGAATTTGATTTTTTAAATATAAAAAATCTCATGTTGTTACTTATCTAAGCCCTCCTCCTTGGTCCTCAATTTTTTGCTGCTACACAATATTGGTGGTAGCAGGAGCATTATTTAAAATGGGTACAATTAATTGAAAACATACAATGACAAGTATAGAATGAACATGGATAAGGTAATAAATCAGTTGGGAATCAGCAATACTAAGTACTGTGTATAAAAAAGAATTTTAACATGGTAGGGATATGTAAGAAGAATGCTAGAATAAAACTGGGTCAACAAATGCTGGTATCAGTTGAAAAGAATCATTACAGAGAAAGAAATCTGAAACAATGTAAAAAAAAAAAAAACTTGATACTTTAATGACAGAGAATAGGTGGATAGAAACTGTCATACAGACCAGCCTAATCCATACAAGTTTAATCCATATAAGCATGAAAAAGCTAATGTAATAAGTCAAATAATAATCTTGTAGAAATCGCTCATTTTCTTTTCATGTTTATACTTTTTTCTATTTTATTACAATAGCATTTAATTTTGTTTCTCATTCAATGATATTATCCCATATCTTGCTCTCACTTCTTGGTTCTTTAAATTAAATCCATGCGTTAATTCTTTAAGTGGTTGGCTCTTTAAGATGTACAGTATATACAATATCAAGAATAATAGAAATCCCTAACTAAATCATTGTCCCGGAAGAATATATGACAAAAAAAAAAAGTTTTTAATTCAAAAGAGCAGGCCAAAATTCTTTTCATGCCACAGCAATTTGTATTGGAATAAATGAAATATTCAGTTGCAAATTATATAGTTGGGACCACATTTAAGCAATGAGAGACTATCATAATATTCTTTAGAATATATAAAGTGAGTTACAGCTGTCATCTAACATTCAACACCTTTCATTTCAGATAACATTAATCTGTCTCAATGTAAAAAAAAAAAAAATCTAAAGGAATATTGAAAGCTTTTGGGTGTAGGCATATAACTATAGATTTTAGTAATCTTACTGTTAGATAACAATGAACTAGTGTTATCATCATCATCATCATGGGAAGTGGCTTTGTTTGACATAAAGGATATGAAAGAGAACCAGCACGCATGTACACATACACTGAGCAAGAAATATCATTCTCTTTTTATGGTCATTTTCCCATTCTTGCATGGTTCTTTTCCAACACAACTTACCTTCACCAAGCCATTGTTATCTCCTCTGTGAGGTTCAGTGTTTTAAGATCTGCTCTCACCACTTTTGCCCAGGTCTCTTTTTGGTTTTTCTCTATTGCAGCTTCCTTTTATTGGGAACACCTGACACTTTTTCACCCAACAGTCATCATTCATGTGTATCATATGTCATTACTAGCACAGTATTCTCTCTTGTACACTACATTTGATTCCTCTTACACTCAGTTTTTCTCTCAGTCCATCCATGCTTCACTGTTCATACTGTCCGTACATATTAACATCATGCATCCATTGAAGCATACTTGCTTCATTTCTCTTTGGCTTGTGCATATGGCTTAGTGGTTAGAGCATTGGCCTTGCAATCGAAAGATAGTGAGTTCAATTCTCATCCCGGGTGATGTGTTGTTTCCTTGAGCAAGACACTTTATTTCACATTGCTCCAGTTTACTCAGCTGTAGAAATGAGATGATAGGGACTGGAGTCCAAATCATTCCACTGCAAAGTGGTCGTGGAGGTGCCACGGAAAAAAAGCACCCAGCACTCACTGTAAATGAGGTTGGTGTTAGGAAGGGCATCCAGCTGTAGAAATCAAGCCAGAATCAGTTCCCGTCCCACCCTTGCAAGCAGGGAAAAGCGGACGTAAAATGATGATGATGATGATGATATCCTCTGCATTTATTGCCCATGTTTCACTTTCATGCACATTACACTTTGCACACAGGCACCATACAGCTGACCTTTCATTCATTGAGAGAAACCATTTGTTGTCAACAGAGTTCTGAATTTTTTTCATCCTGTTACTTTAGCTATTTTACTTTCAGAGCAACCTCCTCCATAACTAATTAGGTCACCTAGATAACAGAAGCTATCAACTACTTCTATGGCACTTTCCTTTAAATTGGAAAAGGTTTATTATACTAGAGCTCTTACTACTAAATACCCCTGTGCCTCTCCCACATACAAAGTGTACCTTTTCTGTTAGTCGGCCTACAATCCCACTACATCTCTTGTATATCCACATTTTATACAAATTTAGCTGAATACATGTTTTTCTATGCTGGCATCATTTGGATAGGACTCTTTCAGGCAATGTTGTATGATTGGATAACCTTCCTTATGCATACCATTTTAGTCATCTGTTATGATATGCAGGGATATGCTATTATAGCTTTTGTTAAGCTATATACAAAATCACAACAAACGGTGATTTGTTGAAATGTTGTTTATTGTATGACAAACATTTACAAAAGAAATAAGAAGAAGTGATTTACCCCTAAAGTCCAGGTCTTATTACTCACCTCACCGGAAGTACCTTTACTGCTGATCAGTTCAATAACCAGTCTGTAGTAAAGTCCCTTCCACCAACAGTTCATCTTTACGAGTTCGCAGTAATACACTACACTATACCTATTACCAAAACTGGAATAGATATGGTAAAGGAATAAGTAATTGTGTATAGGAAATAGGAAATACTGTATAACAAATGTATGATCAAGATGAAATATTTACAAAAATACCATTTTGTAATTCTACATAATGTTTTCAACAAGTAGAAATAGTTTTAAAAATACTAATCTGAATGAAAAATCAGCAAAAATATTTTAAGATTTGACAAACAGAAAAAAATAACTTTAAAAAGACTGTTCTTTATCATTTTTCATGGTGTTAAAGAATAGTGTAGAATGTCTAATAGTCTTTGGGTGCCTTTAGAATAGTTTACTCACTCTTGTAAGCATTCTGACCACATTTTTTTCCTGCAGACATTGAATCTGCAGATGTTTAAGCTGGGTATCATGTACAAAAACATGATATGCAAAAAGACTGACACTATTTCTTTCATAGATCTTATTCTGTTCCTGGTGTAGTATTACATTTCTATCAAATACACTGAACTCTTGTTGATGCAGCTTAACTGGCATGTACATCTCTATGACTGGTCACTGATTTGTTGACTTGCTGGGTAGATTTCAAATACTATCCTGATTATAACTTAGAAAGTAAGATACTATTTAGAAGACACTTATTTATCAATGCCTCTGATATGGAGAAGAAAGTAAATTATTTTATGTATCATACTTGTATGTTAGCAAAGGCAACATCACAAGGACTGGTCTTTCTTTTCCAGTCTTAAAATACTTTAGCCCTCTACAAAATGTGTGTGAGGCTCACAAGGAGTATTGCATTCACATTTAGGATATTGTTACTGTTACACATATACAGACACCCTAGACCACATTTAATAAATGGCAACCCACCTGATTAGTATAAAGTTGCTCATCAACATACTCCAACCTTTCACCCTCAGGTATGCTGTCTTTCTTCTGCATTTTCTGCCACTACTACAGTGCCCTCTGCTTCTTAGAGATGGCTGGTCTTGCGTGACCTTCACTTAAGCATTCCTGGCTCACTTAGCTCTCCTTTCTTATCACCATATTGTGTCCACCACCACTTCAAGCTCCACACTAATTTCCATGCTTAGTCATTTCCAGAGTGTCTGGAATTCCTTCCCTGGAGCACGTTCTTCCTGTAGCTATCAACTTACAATTGTTTAAGAGGATCTCAATATTCTGGCGTGTGCAGGACTAATGATGGCTATAGATACATCTTCTTTCAGACCAAACCAATAAAAAAGAGAAAGAAAACTAAACATATTTTGATTCATGATTGAAAGCAAATATAAATTTGATAATGCAAGTTAAAGATTTGTTTGTCTGGTCCCTTTGATCTTGATAAACATTTATATTAATAGTAGAATTTACTTATTTGGTAAAGGAAGAAATATAAAAATATTGAGTCATAAATGGTGAATATTGGGCAAATTTTGCTTCAAATATTTTTCAGTCTGAAATTAATTACTCCATTCACTTAACAAGAACCCCCCCCCCCCCCCCCACAAAAAAGCGAAAAAAACGCACAAAAAACAAACAAACAAACAACCAAAAAAAAACAAACAGACAAAGTAGCAGTGAAGCAGAAACTTTAGTGTGAGGGTGGAAAATGGGTATCAAAGATACCCATTTTCTAGCCAAATTTTGTCACTGCTCTTTGGCTGATAAAAATATAATTGTTTCTACTTTAGGCACAAGGCCAGCAATTATCCAGTACATTACTGGTACTTTATTTTATCGACCCCGTAAGGATGAAAGGTAAAGTTAACCTCGGCGGGATTTGAACTCAGACTGTAAAGGGACGTAACTATGCTAGAAAAGCATGATAAAAATATAATTGTTTCTACTTTAGGCACAAGGCCAGCAATTACCCAGTGCATTACTGGTACTTTATTTTATCGACCCCGTAAGGATGAAAGGCAAAGTCAACCTCGGCGATGAGTCTTTCAAACCAACAGCAGTCAAATAGGATTTTCATTGATATGAATAAAGATTTATTCAACAAACACCTATATTTTCTGCTTATATATAACTATATAGTTATATATATATGTATATATATGTGTGTGTGTGTGTGTATATATATATATATATATATATATATTATTCAGAATATTATAAATGAAGACATTCACATAATCAAAATATATGTTTTATTATATATATTTCGAAGGTACTGTGCTGTTTTTTCAGTACGTCCTCGTCAGATAAAATACATGAATTGATGTATGACATACCTCAATGGTCTTGATGGTTCAATTCCAGTATTGGCAGTTGGAATTGAACCATCAAGACCGTTGAGGTATGTCATACATCAATTCATGTATTTTATCTGACGAGGACGTACTGAAAAAATAGCACAGTACCTTCGAAATATATATAATAAAACATATTTTGATTATGTGAATGTCTTCATTTATTAATATTCTGAATAATATTAATAACTCCAGAAAACACTCTGTAGAGTGCTTTTAATCTATTGTAAAACTATATTCATTGAGTAATCAATGAACCATATTAATCTTTGGTATATATATATATATATATAGTCCTTATAGCTGAATTCGTGGGAGAGTCAAAGACAAAATTCCATCCATGAAATAAAAAAACAACCTAGAATGAAAAGGCCTAAAAGTAAGAAGGAAGACAGGAAGCTACGCCATCAAGGAAGTAGCCTTGCTCGATGTGTTGAAAAGGAGTGGGCAGAAACTTCATAAGCTGTACACAGTATAATATATGGATGCAGGAACACACACAAGATGTATTGGGATTGCAGGCAGTTTAATAGTGAAGATAGACTTTATATATAGCAGATTCACAGAAGTAAGCACTAAGAGCGCATGTGAAATTGATTCCCTCAGCTGCAAGGGAGGCTCCCTAGAAGTTGTTGAAAGCTTTTGTTAACTAGGGGGTCTAATCAGTATTGGTGGAGTATGCTTTCAGTATGATGCCAGGGTAAGAACAGAGTGGAAGAAGTTTAGGGAGTTGATACCTCTGCTGACAACAATGGGTTTTCTCTGAGTGAAGTGTAGACTGAAGGATGCCTGCATGAGAACTGCAATGCTTCATGTCAGTGAGGCATGGGCCTTGACTGTAGAAGACCTGAAAAGGCTAATCAGAAATTAAGTGAATATGCTCCAATGTATGTATAATGTTAGTGTGCATGAACAATGTAGCATCAGCTACATTGTTCTCACTTGGGGATCCAGCTGGATCATTTGGAGAAAGTTGCTTTTGATGGAGCCTCTGGAAGGCCTGTCTGAAAACTCTGCCCTCACGATCCTCCAAAGAAGAAGAAGGCAGAAGAAGAATTATAATTTTTATTATTATTGTGTTTTTCCTCTTCCTTCAATTTTGTTTCTATTTCTTGCCAAGCGTCTTCTTGACACCAAGGATATGGTAAGCCACAAAATAAACACACGAGATTCTTCATGTCATGCGCACATTATCTGTTTAAAATCATATTTACTACAGAATGTTATTCAATCATATAAGAGTGTTAAAATATTTATAACTTACATAATTATGGAATATAATCTAATAAAGTTAAGTATAATAATGATTTCTAGTATAGGCAATAACCAATAATTTGAGGAAGGGGAAAGTCGATTAAATCGACTCCAGTCTGTTACTGGTGTTTTATTTTATTAACTCCGTAAGGATGAAAGGCAAAGTTAACCTCAGTGGGATTTGAACTCAGATCGTAAAGGGCCGTAACTCTATGCTGCAAGGCATGGTCTCTGACTCTCTACTGCCAATCCACTGCCCTTAAGTATAATAATAATAATTATAATTATTATCATTTTTATTGTTATTATTGTTATCATCTATTACTAATACATGCCAAGGTTAGCTGAGCCTTTCATCCTTATAGGGTCAATAAAATAAAGTACCAGTAATGCATTTTGCTTGATTTAATCAACTTGCTTTTCCCCCAAAATTGTTGGCCTTGTGCCTAAATCAGAAATTATTATTATTAGTAGTAGTGTGAATAAAGAACCAAATTACAGACTTGGCTCACCGACAACTATGATTTTAGAGAACTCTCTACTGTTTTTTTCATTAGTGGAATATTGATAATTCTTATTTTAATGAATAAATTCACTGAAACCAAGCGTAAATTATATACTCAATCTTAGCCAACAGAGAGGAAATTAATTAAATATATCAGTAGTTCTTTACATGGAATAATAACAAACAAATAGTTGATAACCTTGTTAAAGATTTTAATAATTTGTTTTACCATTATAATTTTTTTTTTCTAAATTTGGATTCTGTTTTCATTATGGGTTTTTCATGCTTTTTGTTTTTTTTTCTTTTCTACTAGAAAAGTGGTAGTGAGATTAGAGAGAAATAATTAGGTAAAATACAATAATGCATTGAAAATTTATAAGCACCAAGCTTGTATTCTTCATATTTTATTCCTCTGAGATTGTGAATCTAAGACCACATCTAAACTATAATAAAGGAAGGTCTGCAGGACTGCGTACGGTTTATTTTTTTTTTATCCCGTTAGTAAAATAAGTTGGATTACTTTGAATAAATAATGAATGAATATTACATAATTTATCTACTAAATTTCGTAAAGAAAAATAATTTCGTAAAAATAAATAATTTAAAATTGACTTCTTTTCAAAGTTGCACTTATGGTATATCGTTGTCACCACCACCACTTCAACTACCATATATATAGAAAGAGAGAGTGTGTGATGTCAACACTTCCAGTGGCGATCACTTAAATAAACATACTAATTTTCTGTCACTAATTTTCTCCTAATGCAGTTTATATATATAATATCGTCTTTTTTTTAATGTATCATGGATTACGTTACTGATTACATAAGACAGTGTAACAACGTCTTCGTTCAATTTCTGTTTATATTGTCAATTATGGTTTTATTTGATGTATCATATCTACATGTATATATACTTGCGTATAATATCAATATACACACTACACATGTTAGCAGAAAACCACCCGAAAGGTGGTTTTTCTGCTAATAACAATAATGGTTTCCGATTTACGCACAAGGAAAACAATTTGGAGGGAAGAGAAAGTCTATCAAATCGACCTCAGTGCATTACTGGTGCTTTATTTTATCAACTATGTAAAGATGAAAAGCAAAGTTAACAACGGCAGGATTGAACTCAGAATGTATAAAGTCTGAACAAATACAGCAAGGCATTTTGTTTGAAAATTTAATGATTCTACCAAACCACCACCCTCAGGATTTTTAATTTAAGCACAAGGCCAGCAAATTTGGGGGAAGCGTAAATCCGACTCTCTACCAATAACAACAATGTTAATAATAAATAAAGCTCCCCTATTTTTTTGAAAGATGACTGGTGTGATTTGGCTACTATTTCTATCAGGTTGTCGAGTGATTCTTTGTAAACTTCTTTGTTGGCTTGTGCCAATAATCTTTGATTTAGTAAGTAGTGCTGAATTTAGGTATAAGGTAAACAAATTACAATTTAAGGCTTCACAATCCACAGGAACCTCAGTAGCCTGATGACATCTGTTTCCTCTATACCAGTAATTGGAGCAGTTTGGTTGTTGTTTTACTGGAAAGGCTGGAGTTTGATTTAGAACGTTCAAAATTTATTTGTCTTGTGTAGTATGTATATGGTGGGTGGGGTTGACTAGGATTATGGTTTGCGTTTGCTTGATAGCATGGATAGCATGAGTTTGGTTTAGGTTTGTTTAGGTTCTAGTGAAAGCAAACAACAATCTTAGTTTTATATATATATTTTTTGTGAGATCTGTTGTAGTTTAACAAGAGGTTTCTAAATTTTATATTGCTTATAATGGATGGGCTATGCTTTAGTCTGCTGGACTGGGTTGGGGGTATATTTTACTTTTTATGTAGTACTGTCATTGGTGTTTAAACCCAGATTGTCCCTGGTCAAATAGATTTTGTAGAAGGCATTTTGGTCATGACCATATCATCTTTTATTCTGATAATTTATCCCTGATTATGCTGTCGAATGTGTCCTTTTTAAAAAAAAAAAAGATGTTAGGATATGGTTTGAGGGAGATTAGGATGTTATTTCTAGCAAGTCAAGAGACTAGAGAAGGCTTCTTCATTGGCTTGTTTTATGGAGTGAGAAGGCGTGCTGCTGAGTCAATCAACTTTGCTGCAGAATCAGAAAAGTTTGGTTCTGCAGCAACCCAGCAAAATGTACTGCAGCACCAAATCTACCTGAATAAGCAGAACTATCATCAATGACATTCAAGCTGTGACCATATTTCTATTGTTTTCAGGCACTAAGATTTTTTTCAACACACTGATGCGTATGTGTGTGCTTGTGTGTATGTGCATATGCATACATTTATCATCATTGTTTAATGTCTATCTTCCACGCTAGCATCGGTTGCATGGGTTTGTCCCATTTATATGTATTATTATATAAATATAAACGTGCAAACACAGATACACAAAAATACACATTCACAGACATACATTCACACAAACACACACACACACACACACACACTCACACACAGCGTAGCAAATGGAACGCCAGCCAGTTTTGTTATAGTTTTTTTCATTATCCTCTTCCTTTTACACACGCAAACACATACAGATTGTGTGATGGATGGATGGACGGACGGACGGAAGTCGCACAAATTTATATATCGTGTATCTGGGTCCACATTAGAGAAATTCAGCTATTATTTTGAGCAGTTTCAACATCTATATAGAAGCTCCCTCATTGATTTATCTAACTAAATGTTTCAATCTTGAGAAAAGAATACATTTTGTACATATAATCATTATTATTTGTTTTGTTTTAGTATTTTACTGGCTTCAGTCATTTGATTGCAACGATGCTGGAGCACTACATACATGAGTTTTAGTTGATTATATCAACCCCAACATTTTGGTATTTATTTTGTTGTCTTTGGATGGAGCAAAGGCAATGTAAACTTAGGTGGGGGTTTGAACTCAAGACATAAAGCAACCAAATCAAATAGAAGAAGGTGTTTTGCCTGATCTTCTACGGATTCTGCTATTCATCCAATATACATAAATACATCCAACAAGCTTCCACACACTTTCTGTCTACCAAGTTTCTCTTACATTTGGTCATCTCACGGCTATTGGTGAAGACATTTGGTCAAGTTGTCACAGTGTTGGTTCAAACCTGGTTGAGAATAAACTTCTTCATTACATGGTTATTTATTTATATATTTCAATGTTTTTGTTTTACTGGTTTTAGTCATCAGATTGTAGTCATGATGGGGGTACCACATTGACAGGCTTTTAGTATCATATCAACCCTAGTATTTTTTTTTTCTAGTCTGGACTTATTCCATCGACCTCTATTTGTCATGTCACTAAGTTACAGGCCATAACCAAACATAAACATGCACTCACATACATACACTACAAGCTTCTGCACAGTTTCTGTCTACCAAATTTCAATCATAAAGCATTGGTTAACCCAAGGCTATATATAATAAAAGACACTCGTCCAAGGTGCCGCAGAGTGGGACTGAATCCAAGACCATGTGGTTGCGAAGAGAACTCTTTTATATATATATATATTTATTTATTTTTTATGACAACTAATGTTTTTGAAAGTTGAATCATAGAAAGTTAACACCAGCTGATATGGTTGTTTTATGTTATTTGATATAGTCACAATAGAAATGGTGCCATTTTTCTATTGAAAGTGAATAGAAAACAATGCTTTTTTGTCTTTATTTCTCCCCTTTTGAAATTTGACAATAATAGTAGAAATCACATGGTAATGACTAGATCTTAATTAGTTTAGTTTGAATTAATTGCTTAGCATTTGGAGTGTTTTATTAAATGTTATTTCTATAATCAACAGTGATGTTTTTGAATAGTTCTGTATCATGTTGTGTGAGTTGAATGCAATAATGGGAAGAGGAACTAAAAAATAAACAAAAGGAAAAGAAGAAAAAAAAGATGTAATTTTGATGCAAGATGATGTGATTGTTATAACCTATTCCAAGGCTGGTTGTTTGTTTTTAGACACCAATCTACAGCTCTCTAGTCTGATTATTATTCACTAAGCTGAACAGACCTTTTAACATAGCTTGTCCTTCTCTGGTTTACTAAAAAAAAACAAAAAACAAAGAGAACGTTTCAAGTCAAGCCATACTTTATCAAGCAGACTTATGATCAAACCCATTTCCGATATGGCTATCCCATTTTATTTTCGGACAATGTATTCAGAACTAAATTATCCAATGTGGCAGCGATGTATTTGTTTAGCAAGGTTTTTGATATGAAATTGTATGTTGAAACAGATATTGTTATATTTGGGGAGGGTCATGTTGTCCTAATATTGCCAGAAAAATATAGTAAAACACACTCATTGTTTGGTTTGGTTTTCACTTCAGTATATTTTTATATTTCTATAAATAATTTAGTTGGCAATCAATGTTTATCTCTAGTTGCCGTACCATGAGTTGGCTTTCCCTATCTTTTGTCTAAGTCCTATCTATGCTATTCTATGATTTGCTCCAGTACAGCAGGCAAAATCCCTTTCATGTCCATCTCTATGAGGGTCTTGTATTTCGCCGTGTCATTTTTAGGATGGTAAAAGGAATTCGGCTGTGATTTCTAGCATGTTGAGGTGAACTTTGACCCTTTCATTACCATATTTCTAATGAAATACACTGTATTTGAATTAATAAAAAATTTGGAGGGATTTACTAAAATCATTATTTCATTATTAGATGGCATTTGTAACAGACCTTAATAAAAGGTTCTTATATCAAATTTTGTTGAAGATTTTAATTGAAATAGAAACTCTTTAAAACAGGGGCCTTTGTTTCATAGAACCAGAGGCAGTTTTGGGTAGGTTGGTATCAAAAACCCTAATGATTTTATCAGTAATGCTGAAGTTCAATTGAGGGAAAATTGTAAACTGTTAGCATTTAACCATTAGAAGATAGTAGGTCAGATAAACAGTGCTGACATTTTTAACCCTTTTAATAGAAAACTACCTGAAACCACTGCTGATTTCATGATATAAAACAGTTTGTTTTAAAGCGTTTATATTTATCTAAAAATCTTCCATCATAATGTTATGTAAGAATCTATGTTAAATTGTGCCTCAAACACCATCATAATAATGAGAAAGTTATTTTACTGAACCGCTTAAAATTCTTGATTTTGAAAATTATTTGAAAATTATTGGCTGTGTTCTTCATTAGAAATATGGTAATAAAAGGATTAAATAGAAAGTATAAGACTGACAATTATCTGGAAAATAAGTAGAACACAGCTGCAATGATAGAAGATTACATGAAGGAGGACTTCAACACATGTAGGGTAGTGGTAGCAGGTCTACTGTGCAAGCTGTCATGTATTGAGACTTAGTGTTTCTGATGGCTGGGACCAAACCAACCACAGGAACTTGTTAGTCAGCCAAATTGTCTGAGCCAGGCAGAGATATGTGTCTTGCTCAGACAATTTGGCTGACTAACAAGTTCCTGTTTTAGTTTATGATTAAGAGGTAGCGATATTGCTCCAACAATATCTAAACTTTCAAAAACTTCTTATTTAACTCTTTTGTTACCATATTTCTAGTGAAGCACTCAGCCAATAATTTTCAACTAATTTTCAAATTCAAGAATTTTAAGAGATTTAGTGAAATAACTCTCATTATTTTGTTGGTGTTTGAGGCACAATTTAACAAAAGTTCTTACATAAGTTACTAAAATCATTTCAGTTATATTAAGATGGTATTTCTAACATGTCAAAAGTTTCATATATAAAAATGTGTTGGAAGATTTTAATTAAAATCAGAACCATTTAAAATTGGTAGCTTTGTTCTATAGAAGTAGAGGTAGTTTCGGGCAGGTTGGTTTTGAAAGGATTAAACTTGTGGTCAGGATTCCAACACTTCAGCTTTACAGCCATTGTGTTTGAGATAACGATCTTTAATTAATTTTGAAAAAAAAAAAGCAAAAACAAAACAGAAAACTGTAAAAGGAACTCAACTGCAAAGTGAGTCTCTATTTTAAAACATCTTTGCTCAAAGGAATCATTCTATCTATGAGGTATCTTTAATTTTTTTGAGTACTTAGTAGCATGATGATAATCTATCGAGTTTTTATATTTTGAGAAGCAATAGAACCATTATCTGCAATTTATAGATTAGTTTGAGAGAAGGGAAGTTACTAATTATTTACTAATTTACTTTCAAGGACTGTTCCTTTCTTTTCTACAAAAATAATTAAGATGCAATGGAAAGAGGTACATTAACCATATTATCCAAATAAATAGCAATAAAATAGCTAAATTTGGAGGACGGGATTTCATTCAAGAATTGATTTAAATTGTTGATCCTTGTGGCAATTTCAATTATAATAGTAAATTTATTCCTTATTTTCTTGTAATCTTTTCTCATTAGATTTTAACCAGGAAACAAAGAAATGAAAACATCTTTATCAAGTAGTTAAAAAATATCTTTATCTCAAGAAAAATAAATAATGGAAATAGAAATTCTACTTAATTGGATTCTCTTCAAGAAAAGCTCTAATTGAATTTCCTTAAAATCCATAAGAACAAAGATTGGGTTATATTATTAAAATATTTGCCATCATATATTTATCTTTTATGATTTCATTTAAAATAGTTGTGTTTATTTTTTGTACTTGATTATGATTTTTAAGTTATCAGTATTATCAGTATGAGTTTCCTAAATATGTAGGTTAGGTTCCAATCAGATCTGCAAATGAGTTAAAGTTTTTATTTATTCATTTATTTATTTTGTTTAATCTTTTGCATTGATCTTTTGGTATATGTTCTTGAGAAATAGAATGACTTTGTTGGGTCATGTATTGAGGAAGGACAAAAGTGACTGGATAAGAATAGTGATAGAAATGAATATGGAAGGAAGCAGAGGAAAGGGAAGACCAAGAAAGACATGGCTAAGGGTGATGGTGAGGTGGGGTATACAGATGGTAGGACAAAATAGAGAAGCTTGACATGGAGCTCATAAGACGATGTAGCAGGGAAAATGATCTTAAAATGCTTGTTGTATTGTTTTTTTGGTATAAGTACTTGTCTAGCTTTGTCTACCTTTGCATTAACATTGACTCCAATATCTTATTAATTAAATAAATTTCTTATTTATTTGTTGAAATATTTGTACCTGTTGAAATATCTGTATCCTTGGATTTAGAAGTGTGTGTATATGCCCTACATAATAAAAAAATCATGCTCATGTTCTCATAAGTATTACCATGCATTGATATTCACATCCAGTCTTGAGTACTTTAAAATTAGATATTCCTTTCAAACAATACTTGATTATAGCCATTTCACTTAACTTATGATAAGCTTGGGAAAATGTCAAACAACCTCATTTTGCCTTTTCATCTGTAAATTTGAAGCCTTGGACTTGAATAAGAAATCAGTAGCAATAAACAGTAGCAAGTACAAAAGATTTGAGGGAAATCCTCAGTAAACTGAATCTGAGAGATTTGGTTTTGATGATTGGTTGTTGCTATTTCATGTCAGTTTTATTTCTCATGTGCTTAAAGAAAACAAGAACATCACATACTTTCATTTTCCATCCCTATATTTCACACCTATGTTGGAAATTAATATTACTTTGAAGGGCTGAGAGTAAATATAGCCAAAACTAAAGTACTAGTAAGTAGGAGAGCAGATAGGACCCTTATTCCTTCAGTGAAGTGGCTCTGCTCAATATGTAGAAAAGTAGATGTACACAAGAGATGTCGTGGGATAACAGGTAGACTAACAGGAAGGGAAGACTTTGTATGTAAAATATGCACAGGGGTAATTGAGTGGAAGAGTGTCAGTAATATAAGATTTTTCCAATCACATAAAGGATCCATAGAAGTGGTTGATAGCTTCTGCTATCTTGGTGACCTAATTAACAGTGGCAGAGGGTGCTCCAAGAGGATAATAGCTAGACTAAGCATAGGATGGAAGAAGTTTAGAGAGCTATTCTCACCGTTGACAACAAAAGGTTTCTCCTTACACAGAAAAGGATGGCTGTATGACACCTGTGTGAAAAGTCTGATGCTGCATGGTAGCGAAACATGGGCAGTGACTGCAAAAGACGTGTAGGCTGGAGAGAAATGAAGCTACCATGCTTTGTTGCATGTGCAATGTAAATGTGAGAGAAGAGCAGAGCCTGAATGAATTAAGGGAGAAACTGGATTTAATAGGAATCCAAAGTGGTGTGCAAGATAGAAGACTGCATTGGTATGGATATGTGATGTGCATGAATGATGGGTGAAAGAGTTCCTGGAAATTTCAGTGGTAGGAAGCCACAGTAGAGGCAGAGTAAGGAAGAGTTGGGTGGAGGTGATGAGAGCTGATCTCAAATCACTGAGAGTTAGAGGAGATGCTATGTGTGGAGATAGTCTATCTTGAAAGGGACTCATCCAACCTATGCAAACATAGAAAAATGGACGTAAAAACAACGATGATAATGATATAGGTATAGGGACTATTTTTGTATAGGAAAATATGCAGTTGGTCAAATCATTAAACTATTACTGGTATTTATTTTAACTAACCTTAGAATTTGGAAAGTGAAGTTAACCTTAACAGAAAATGAATTCAGAACATTGAGGAAGCATTCAGGAATGGTAAATTGCCAGGCATCTCTTCTGAAGATATAACAACTTTGTCACAATCCAGCTCTGGTCTGGTATTTTATTTTATTGACCCTGAAAAGATAAAAAAGTGAAGTTGACCTCAGTGCAATTTGCTGTTGTTCTTATGTAAGAAATCAATATTAATAGACAGTCATCAATGTAGCTTTTACAAAGTTTTAATAATGACAGCATCATAAAAATCTAGTTAAATTTGTGTTTCTAAAAGTAATTAAATAATTTACGGTCTGCTCTAACATGCTATATAATTATTTGATTTATTAAAAAAAATTAAATATCTGTGTTTCTTTCACTGACATTGTATATCCTATACACACACACACCACACACACATTTATTTGAAGGTACTTTATTTCAATCAGGGGCTGATGCAATTGACCTATTACATTTAGAAATGAGGTCAGAGAACTAATTCAAGAGAAACCACTTGTTTTACTGACTTTGTATTGAACTTGTCATTGATAAAAATTATTTGCTTTAGACATTCCAGAAACAACAAAAATACCTCTCTTTTTCTCTCTGACACATGCACATACATTCACACACATGCCCCCCCCCCCCACGCGACAAAGAGAGAGGGCGAAAAAACAACTTCATATTTTTTATATTGCTTCCATTTGCCAAACTGAATTTCTAGTTATATATACTAATTGATAAGCAGTTAGTTGTTAATACTTGATTGTATGATATGCATGAATGCATTAAAAAAATTTTTATTAATGGTAATAGTAAATTCTTTTGATTAGATTCTTTGTATTTAGATTTCATGATTTTCACAGGCTGGTAATTAGGTTGTATTTTAAAAATCTTAAAATGAATTTTAGTAATGAAGTATGATATTGCATGGTAGTGAGACAAGGGCATTGAATGCAGAACTTGTGTGAAGGTTAGAAAGAATTGAGGCTAGTATGCTTTACTGGATGTGTGATGTTAGTGTGCATGAATGATAAAGTACAGTTGAGTTGAAGGAAAAACTAAGCATAAGCACAATCAGTTTCAGTGTGCAAGAAAGATTGTGCTAGTATAGACATGTGATGTATATGGAGGATGATCATTGGGTGAAAAAGTGCTAAGAGTTTCTGGTGAAAAGAATCTGCAGAAGAAGACTGAGAAAAGCCTAGGCAGAAATAGTAAGAGCTGATCTCAGAACGGACCTCACAGAGGAGATGACAAAGGAACATGACAAGAAGAGAGAAGATCTGCAAGCACGGGAAAACAAATGTAAAAATGATGATGAAATGAAAGAAAAATAAATATTCCATTAGTTTTCAACTATTTTTTCCATGCTGGCAGGGATTGAATGAAGACCAGAGCTTATCCTTGTTTTATGTGGTGTGAATCATCTGAGAGTGCAAGACTTCTCCTTGGACAGGATACAAGTCAATTGCAAAGTTAATCTCAGCAGGTACATATGTTCAGCTGAGTAGACTGGTGTAATGTAAAATGATGTGCCTTGATCAAGGATACAATGTACTACTCAGCCTGGGGATCGAACCCACAACTTTAACATCATGAGTCCAACATGTAACTGCTACCAGTTTAAAAAAGCATCAACCTTACATTATAGTTGTAAAAATTCGAGTTTTTTTTTTTTCCAGTATTTCATTTTGATATTCAGCTGTTAAACTTTTACCCGCAAACAAAGTTTATATCAGTAAAACTTTAATCTTAAATATTTAAACAACTTTTTATAGGATGTCTACTTCAGTTTCTTCAATTTCACATGTCTATTACTATAGAACTCACACACACACTCTTTTTTTTTCTTTCATTCCTCATTCCGAAATACTTACTTCCTTCTTTCCACCAATTTTTTTTCTGAGTACCTTTTTACTCTCTCATTTAGTTTTTCTTCAACCATTTAAAAAAAAAGTTCTTCTCTACCCACAAACTCTCTCGCTTTCTTTGTATTTCTCACTTTCTCTATCTTTTCCTATCCCACTCTTTTCTTCTTTCCATCTCTCTCTCTCTTCCTCACACTTAATCTTGTCGCTCTTTTCATTTTTTATCTCCTGTATTCTATATATAGTCCTCTCTCCCTAAATGCCACTATGTCTTGCCATCCATTGCTAATTTTCTTCCTCTGCTTTTCCTTATTTTGTTGTCTTTTTAACCCTGGAGATTAATATAGTTCACCTTGTGATAAGGTATAAGAAAAAATAAAACAACAAAAGCTGCAACTTTTGCACTGCTGCAGCTTGATGCTATTTAACTATGGTAAGGTCTTTCATATATATTTTTTTATTTTTAACTGTTGAAAGCTGCAAAACAACTATCAAGATTAAAAAAAAAAATTGTCTGAAATCTTGTTAAACTATGATTAAAACATTTTTTTAGAAAATACAAATCACATCTAAGTGATGCATATGATGCTGTCGTTCTCTTTGTTTTGTTTTTTAAGAAATAATTTATTCTGTAGAAACTGTCTAGCTGCCATCTATCTTCTCTCAGTTAGTCAGAAGGGTGACTCAATGTCCATAATTTTTACAGAAGACACCCTCTGATGGGAAGATTTAAGTTCTATTCCCTGGCCTAGACATCTGATAAACAAAAATGAGCACTGAGGTCTGGATCAAATCCTTGCAAAAGAGTAAACTCTGCTAAAGGCTCCCAAACATCTGATGCTAGTGAGACATATCAAATTACCCCTTTTGATATGAACCCACCCAAATTCTATGATGACAAACCTTGTTTTAAAGTATTCCTATTTGAATAAAAAATAATGTTATAGAAGCTTTGTAAAGCTATGTACTAAATATCAGGTTAATAATAATAATTTGGTTAGTTATTTTATTAGATCCCTTCAAATTGTTGATTATTTTCAAAATCAATTGAAAAACAGCGAATATATTTCATTAGAATTATGATAATGAAAGGTTTAACCCTTTAAGCATTTACATTACTCTGTCAAATGTCATGTTTATTCACATTATTTTGAACTAACCATACGCAAGAGATAAGGATCTCTATGGCAATATACCATTAAGATAATAAGGATATCTATGGCAATATACCACCTATCAGCAGGTCAATACGTGGACAGAGACTCAGATTTGCTGGCCACTGTTGGCGCAGCAAGGAAGAAATAGTAGGTGATGTGTTGCTATGGAGTCCATCTCATGGAGCAAGAAACGCTGGTCGTCCCAAGAAGACATACGTCAAGCAACTTGAGGACGATACTGGATGCACTGCGGAAGAACTGGCAAACGCTATCAGAGACAGAGATGGATGGAGGAAATGTGTCGTAGAAAGCCGAGCAAGCTTGACCTGATGATGATGATATGCAAGAGGGTTATCAACTATATTTGTTTGTAATTTTGTTAATTTTCTATGTGCAGACTTGAAGTTTTGTCAGTAGATGTTTAAATATCAATAATTTACAATTATCTATCTTTACCTGATTTTTCTTTTGTTAAATTTGACTTTTATGGGCAGGTGAAATTAATGAACAGGTGTAAAAGTAATGACTTCATGGATAAACACAAAAATTTAAACTTTATGTGCCTTACCTGTTAGGTTTGTTACAAAAAAATATACAACAATGACCTAGATGTTGACTTCCAACAATTTTAGCACTTTTCCGAACAGGTGAATTAATTTAAAATGCAGGTATAATCAGTACAATGTTTTAGTATTTCTCTACATTCCATGCAAATATTTTCATTGAAAAAAGATATAAAACACTTTCACCAGTCAAAATAATATTGGCAATGTACTCTTACACAATGTACTGGGTATATTTACATAGCAGAATGTGCCCAATATATAAGTTCATTAACAGGTGTGACATAGGTGAATGAAGGTGTTTTCACAAATGTGTTCCAATATATTTTATTTTTTAGATATTTTTTTCAATATTGTCAGACAATATTTCTGTCATGTAATTGGCCAAAACACCCTTTACATAATGGCACCTTGCAAAAGGAACACATAAAAGAGGTTTCAATTTGGCAACCTTTAGCGGTTTTTCTCTTTTGCAAAGAGCACATTCGGCAAGCCTTCTTCCTCCCATTAATTTTCTCTATTTTATGAAAATCAATATTTTCTTTGTTCACGTCAAATAATTTTGATTTTCTCCCAGCTCTGTGTTTGCGAGAAGTATATCCTCCATATAGCTGAGATGCAATGTCCACACAAAATTTCATGTGGCAGTAATCCTTTGATGGTGGCGGATCCTTGTGACTTTTAGTGAATACAATAAAAGAATTCACAATGGTTAAATTCACTAAAAACCACAAAATATATCTCCACAATTTCATTTCAGGATGTCCAACTGGGTAGTAGGCTCAATACTGGTCAGATTTGTTGACCCCACTCATATATTTATTGTAAGAGATGTTAACTAAAGGTTTACCTTCAGCCCCAACACCTGATTGTTGGTTAGAAGATAGGAATAAAATTTGCCATTTGTCTTTGTACAATGTAGTTAGCATGTTCCCTTTTTGCACATGGAGAATGTCCCCTCTTTTAAAAATTTTCTTACTTTTATTTCATGGAGTAGCTCTTTGCAATTCCCCATTATTGTACCACAGGTACTTACACAGGCAAAATCCTTTGCCAGAAGCACCGAAGAAAAAAAAAACTGTCAAAATATGTGTCTGTGTTGATAATGGAAGGGTTCAGTCAGACACCATACAACATCGTATCCCAATCCATTTTTTCTCACTCTAGTATGTTTTTCAATGTTTGCACAGTTGCCTGTGGCCGATTCACAGAGTTCCCACACCTTGATGCCCCATTTGGTAGGTTTAGCTGACATATACTGTCTGAAATGTACCCTACCCTTATACCCAATCATTGCTTCATCAACACTGAGATTTTTTCCAGGTATATATACAGTTTTAAATTTTTCAGATAATATTCTAATTAATGGTTGAACTTTATAGAGAGGATCATAATTCGATTCATTTGAAGTATCGACCAGGTGCAAATACTGATTTAATTTTAAATACCTTGTTTTCAGCATAATACCTGATACATATGGGTCATTAAACCTTATATCAATGCTCCAGTAATTCCACAGTCTTGGAAATTGCTTTAGTAAAAAATGCTTGAATTTCCGCACCATCTTTTGGTTGTCATAATAGATTGGGTTTAGCTCAATTTGAAATTTGTTGTTAGACATATCGATTTGTCTTTTTTGCCACAACTTTGAAGAAAGTTTGTGGCAAAAACAAAAAGAAATAATTCAGTGCTTTAGCATTGGGAGGTAATGTGTGCTGTGGACCAATATTTTCAATAAAATCAGGAACATGTATTGGTGTGGTGTTTCTCGACCACGTTGCTGTAATATTTTCAATGGCGTCCTGGAGATCTTCTTCACTTTCACTATCAAAACAACAATCATCGTTGGATGAAAATTCAGAGATATACACGTCTGATTCATTTGAAGATAAATCACTGATATTTTCTTTTATTTCTTCTTCATTTTGAATGTCTTCATGTGTAAAACCTTTAAAGTCGGTATCGCTACTTTCACAGGCCATGTTCACCTCTGAATTTTAGTGAAGGTGCTTGGTTTGTAGTGTTGGTTACGATCGTAAGGTAATGGGTTTGATTCTTGGATCAGATTGCACATTGTGTTCTGCAGCAAGTTGCTTTATTTTCCATTATTTTTTTATGATAGGTCTGGCGCCCTTATTATTAAAATACCCAATAAACACCCAATTAATGCAACTGCATAGGAAGCAAGCTAAACCTGTATTGGTGGGAGTTGCAAATTTCATTTTGATTTCATTTTATTCATCTCAGAATATTGAGGCATTAAATGATGAAGTGAGGGATCATTGTGTATGGAGAAAGAAGTAATTGTAGAACATCCAATCCATGGTAGCTTGGAAAAGCAAGTCTTAAGAAAAAATATGATAATAATGGTGATGATGATGATGGTGATGGAAATAATTGTGATGGCAGTGATAGCAATGGTTATGATGAGGAAGACAGAGATAATTAACCGATACTTAAAATACGAACCAGGTTTTATATTATCACAATCATCAAGAAAGTATCTTTAGATGAAGAAATAGCAATCACATTTATGGCTGTCTATGATAAACGATATAGATTATATACAATTTTGGGGTCAACTTAATCAAACAAAATCAATGAACAGAAATGAATATCAATAATGATACAAATCATTATTCTTTATTGATATGGTAGATCAGTTATGAGCAAATTTATAGATATACTAGCAGTAAAGCCCGGCGTTGCTCGGGGTCGCTCAGTAGCTGTGTTAAAGTTACAATGTTAAGTTTCTTTTTTGGCTTAAAAACTGTAGTGTCTACTGTGCAGACTTGCATGTGGTGTTTTTGATTAATATTCCCTCAACCAACAATATGCCTTATGAAGTTAAGAAAACATAACGATAACCCGAATAATAATAATAATAATGAAATTATTGTGTACAGTGCTCAGGTGCACTACAACTCGAATGTTATAACAAAAGAGGATGCTGGGGATAAAAACTGCACTGGTTATTTATTAACAAAGATCGAAAATGTAAACACTGCAACGCAGAGAAAAACATTAGCGTAACCAAATTATCAGTTATGTCTGTCTGCACGCCTATATCACCTCTCTGCACGACTGTCTGTCTGCACGCCTATATCACCTCTCTGCACGACTGTCTGTCTGCACGCCTATATCACCTCTCTGCACGACTGTCTGTCTGCACGCCTATATCACCTCTCTGCACGACTATCTGTCTGCACGCGTATATCACCTCTCTGCACGACTGTCTGTCTGCACGACTGTCTGTCTGCACGCCTAACGACGAAATATTTGCTTGTTTTACGTAGTCTTTAAATAGACTTGTTTTCAAGTAAAAATATTGTTTTAAAATGCTTTTAAATGGAAATGAAGCAAAACGGAAGCTTAGTGTTCGTGTGTTAATGTCATTTTAAACGCTGAGAAAGCCAGCGTAATTTTTTACGTAAGGCGCTCAATGTAAACAGAACAAAGGGAAATAACTGATAACTTACGCTCAAAAATCGATACATTATATTCGATTTCGTCACATAGGGTGGGTCAATTTGAAATTTTTTTTTTCCGATGTCTTCGCTAGGGCTCAATGTACAAGTATAGCAATTTCGGTGCAATTCCGTGAGAGATTCTAAGAGGAGATGTGTGCCAAAAATCGATAGACAGACAGACAACCACAGTTTTATATATATAGATTTAAAAAATCCTTTTACTAGTTTCAGTTATTGAACTTTTGTTATGCTGGGCACCTGTTTCAAGATTACAATTGCTTGTTTTGTAGAGGCACATGGCCTATTGGTAAGGGTGTTGGACTTATGATCTTAATGTTATGGGGTCGATTTCTGGACTGGGTTGTGTGTTGTGTTCTTGAGCAAAACACTTCATTTCATGTTGCTCCAGTATACTCAGCTGAAAATGAGTGCCAGCAATAGCTGGGGGTTTAACACCCTGAGATGGACTGGCGTCCTGTCTAGTGGGGAATCTTGTACTCTTAGTCACTTCACGCCATGAAATCGGGATAAGCACCGGCCTAATAAGCCTTCTGGCTTGAGACGTACTTTAGACATAGAGACTTAGATATTGACAGGTTTATTTTGTAAAATTCAGAAGGCTGAAATGTGAAGTTGATTGGGAGTGGGGTGGGGGGGATTTGGGCACAGAATGAAATAATGTGTAACTAAATAGTATCTATTATCAGTAATGTACTGGGTAATTGCTGGCCTTGTGCCAAAAGTAGAAACAATTATTTTGTCAGATGCTTTACTGATTCTGTCATTCACCACACTTGTGTGTATGTGAGTGTGCATGCATGCCTGCCTGTCTACATATATGTATGTATATATATATATGCCTGCCTGTCTACATATATGTATGTATATATATATGAAGCCATCAAGCTGAAACTTCAAAGTCACTGCCACTTTTCTACTGAGAAAATAAAATTTATACTCTACCCACAAGTAGTGAGTGCTATGGTATTTTAAACACACATTTTGATATATATATATATATATATATATACAGGGTATCCTAAAAATATGTATACACACTTGTAATAGAATGCTTTTGAAGCATGCATACATTTTTTGGGGACACCCTGTATATATATATATATATGTGTGTGTGTGTGTATATATATATGAAAAAAAGGAAAAGAATAATTTCACTTGTAGTTCTAAACAATTTGATTTAAAACAATTTGATTTAATTTTATAATATGATTTGGTAGATATACCAAATCATATAAAATTAAATCAAATTGTTTAGAACTACATGTGAAGTCATTCTTTTCCTTTTTTCAAATATACCTAACCGTACAAAGGATTTCACATATTTTCCAATATATATATATATATATATATATATATATAAGACTATATATATATACAGGGGTTGGACAAAATAATGGAAACACCTAGCATCATAGCTTCATAATTTTGAAATATCTATAAAACCGTCAAAAGCTTGTTTATTTTTATGTTTATTGATTTATTATTAGTGTTGCTTAATATGTTTTGTTAAAATTGCTGTTTCTTTTCAGATATCATCAGAAAAAGGTAATTAAAATTCATTAAAATGACAGATCTATCGGACTTTCAAAGAGGTCAAATTGTTGGTGCTCGTATGGCAGGCGCTAGCATAACAAAAACAGCTGAAATGTTTGGTGTATCAAGAAGTACTGTCTCGAAAGTAATGACAGCCTTTGAGAAAGAGGGAAAAACGTCCTCGTCGAAACAAAACTCCGGAAGAAAACCAAAACTCTCAGATAGGGACCGTCAGACTCTTACGTGAATTGTTAGAAAGTATCACAAAAGTACAGCTCCCAAAATTACTGCAGAGCTTAATGACCACCTAGAGAACAATAAAAAATAAACAAGCTTTTGACAGTTTTATAGATATTTCAAAATTATGATGCTAGGTGTTTCCATTATTTTGTCCAACCCCTGTATATATAAAACAATATATATATATATATAAAACACATGAATCAAGTAAAAACCACTTTATGCAATATTTGTTTCATAATTTGAGCATGTATGTATTTTGATATCTTCCTCCCTATCCCCTACTCTCTCACCCAGTGTTGACAAGATAGCAATAGAACAACATCTATATATAGCTACTTACCTATGTATTTACCTATCTTTGGACAATAAAAACATTTATCTATCTAGTTAGCTACTATCATATAGACATAACAAGAAATGAACATAACAGAATAAGTCTTTTGATAAATGTGACAATACAGTGTGAAGAAAAACAAGTATCTACCAAAAATATCTATAACAAACAGAAGGCCAATGGAAAATATATATGAAACTGTGTCTTTGTGTGTGTATATTTCAATTATCCATGGCAATCATGATTATATTGTATCTAGGGTATGGCATACATGGCATGTACCATGGGCGCCACTTGAAAGGGGGTGCTACCTGGACTAAGATCATTTTCTATTAAAGTTAGATAAGCTATCATCAGAGATTGAAAAAAGAAACTTCTTCAGATGTATGATCTGTCTTTGATTATCATGGGTGAGAAACACTATAGTGTCTGGATCATTAAACCATTTATATAAATTATTAGGCACATAGGTAAAAATACAGTGCTGGGAACTACATGATCACAGAGGCATACCTCATAGTATGACTTGTCACATATTTTAATAGGGTTTTAATATGTGTTGAAGATCAGTATTACACAGATCACTCTCTTTAAATACACTAACAATTTTGTCAATACTTTATGTATACTTAAGTGTAAAAGATACCTGTAGAACAAATGAAAATGCAGTTTAATACCCTAAACCATCATTTATTTAAACTGTGCTGTCAATCCCATTGCCTAACAACTACTACATAACTTGCTGCATGGGCAGGGGCGCAATTTCAATGTTTGCCATATGTGCTATTTTCCCTTGTTACACCTCCGATTGTATCCCTATATTTATAGTGTAGATTGATAACTAGGTATTTGACTCAGAGATAAGGCTATGGTGTACAAGTAATAGTTTGCCTCAATAATTTTGCTATCACATACAGTTTGTGGAAATCTTTCCTTTTTAAATTAAGTAATTAATAAATTACACAGAAACAACTTTGTCTTAATCCATACAATGTTTAATCAATTATTTCAGCACAATGTTTAGGTCAATTGTCCTCTAGTTGTTATTGGTTACCATATAAATAGAAATATATAAAATAATTATTGGTGTAAATATCATTATCATATTTCGTATGAAACCCTCACTGCATTTGAATCAATGGATTTTGAATTTGGAGGATTTACTAAAGCGATTAATTATTTCATTTACGGTTGCACCAATTGGCAGATAATTATTATCGGCCATTTCACCAATTAATCAGCATTGGCTTTCTTTTGCTGATTACACTGTGTAACAAAAGAAATTTTTTTCTCTGTTCCTGGCTTGTAATCACTTTTTTTGTGTTGCTTAGGTCCCAAATAAATAAAAAAAGTGCTATTAAACAGTTAAAAGTTTGGGTTTGTAAAAATTCTAAGCTATTCACTAGAATTATTTGTATGCTGGATTTTACATTGTATGTAAGTTTAATTTGCTTATGTTAAATGATTTTTTTAATATATGTTTCAGGTTAAATTAAAATGATAAAATAAAGAGTAATACCTAAAGAAAATTATAAAAGTGCAATAAAGTATAAAATTGTTAAAAAGTGGATTAAAGAGATTTATTGATACTGGATTTTCACACCCTGAATAAAGGGTAAGTTGTGTTTTAAGCACGAATTTTCATTAGTATGATTAGTGTTCTTTTATATTATTTAAATATGTATAAGGGCGGTGGATTGGCAGTATCGGTAAAGGATCGGATGCCATGCTTTGACGCATAGAGTTACGGCCCTTGCCATTCTGAGTTCAAATCCCGCCAAGGTTAACTTTGCCTTTCATCCTTACGGGGTCGATAAAATAAAGTACCAGTAATGTACTGGATAATTGCTGGCCTTGTGCCAATAGTAGAAACAATTATTTAAATATGTATTTCCCTTTCCAATATTTATTTTGTATTGCATATCAAATTTATTTTCAAAGACAAGAATTCTGATGAAGAGGAGGAGATGGATGCTGAGGACTTGGATTACCTGCCTGAGGTACCAGAAAAAGTTCCTCACTTCCCAAACCAAAAAGACGTCAATGACTTGGTCAGGGATATGGGTCTGACCAAGTCCAATGCAGAGCTATTCGTCTCCAGGATGAAGCAGTGGAACTTGGTCAAGGAGGAAGTGCAGGTGACAAGTCAGAGAAGTTGACACAAACCTTTCTCAGGCTTTTACACTCTTAGGGATGGCCTCTGCTTCTGCCATGACGTGCCCGGACTGTTTGACGTTATTGGGGTGCCTTTGTGCCAAAGGAGTGGCGGCTATTTATAGACAGCTCCACCACAAGTTTGAAGGCTGTCCTCCTCCACAATGGAAACAAGTTCCCGACACTACCCCTAGCTCATTCAGTCTGCCCTGAAGGAAGATTACTGCAGTGTGAACGTCTTCTTGGAAGCTCTGCAATACAACCAGTACAATTGGGAAATCATTGGAGACTTCAAGATGGTGGCTTTCCTGCTTGGACTTCAAGGAGGCTTTATCAAATTCCAATGCTTCCTCTGCCTTTGGGACAGCAGAGCCACTCTGACCACTACAAAAGGAAGAACTGGGAGCACTGAACAGAATTTGTAGTTGGGACCCGGAACGTCATGTGGGAGCCACTGGTTGATCCCAGGATTGTGCTCATGCCGCCACTGCACACTAAGTTGGGGTTGATGAAGCAGTTTGTGAAGGCTCTCAACCAAGAATCAGTTGCTTTTAAGTACCTTCTTGAGTTCTTCCCCAAGTTATCTGAGGCCAAAATCAAAGGTGGAATTTTTGTTGGACCTCAGATAAAGGTGTTTGAGTCTACTGAGTTCTCCAATAAGCTCAATAGGATTGAGAGAACAGCATGGAACTGTTTCAAGGCAGTTGTTAAGGGCTTCCTGGGCAACTACAGAGCTGAAAACTACCAGTAACTGGTGCAGGATCTGATAAAGGCTTTTGGCGCCATGGGATGCAGGATGTCGTTTAAACTCCCATATGCTGGACGCTCACCTGGAAAAATTCAAGGACAATATGGGTGCCTACTCAGAAGAACAAGGCGAACGATTCCACCAAGATGTGAAAGAGATAGAGCTGAGGTACCAGGGCCACTACAATGAAAAAATGATGGGGGACTATATCTGGGGGCTAGTGCGGGAATGTGGCCTGGACTACAATCGCAAATCTAGGAAATCCAGTTATTTCTGACATGTATAAGTTGCTTTATAAGTGTTATTTGTTTTTACTTGTTTGCTTTTGATAAGCTTGTGTAATAAAATAAATATATACTCTGTTGATTTAATTATATGAATAGATAAATTTTTAAAAAATGTGTTTTTTCTTGAAAAATATGAAAATTTTGAAATATCAAACTCCTGACCACAAACCCAAACTTCTGATTAAATAATAGTCTTTTTTTATAATAATTGTTTCTACTATTGGCACAAGGCCAGCAATTATCCAGTACATTACTGGTACTTTATTTTATCGACCCCGTAAGGATGAAAGGCAAAGTTAACCTCGGCGGGATTTGAACTCAGAATGGCAAGGGCCGTAACTCTATGCGTCAAAGCATGGTGTCCGACCCTCTACCGATATTGCCAATTCACCGCCAATGGGATATAACAAATCATGACACCTAGAACCGGGGAACAAAAAATATGTTACACAGTGTTATTTAGGTTTAATAATCGACCATTATTGTTTTATTATTATTATTATAATTATTATTAGGGCGGTGGCTTGGCAGTATCGGAAGGTCGGACACCATGCTTTGTAACATAAAGTTACGGCCCTTTATGGTCTGAGTTCAAATCCTGCCAAGGTTAGCTTTGCCTTTCATCGTTATGAGGTCGATGAAATAAAGTACCAGTAATGCACTGGTGTCGCTTTAATCGACTTTCCCTTCCCCCTTCAAGTTGCTGGCCTTGTGCCTAAAGTAGAAACATTATTATTATTATCATTATTATTATTGCTAAAAGGTGGATGAATGTGGCGAGAATGGCCCGTGTGAAGGGGCCTACTCTGACCATGTGCCTATAGGCTAGCTAACTTGAGGAGAGGGGTGCTCTCCCTGGGTGCCCTAGAAGCGCAGGGTGGTTCAGGATTGGGGGGGTACCTGAGTCACCCCTGAGTCGTCCACCCCCTATTGGGGAATTTATTTTGTTATATTTATGCATAGTTTATTTTATATTTTTATATCTTCATTGTTAAATTAGTCTTGCCATTGTGCACTTTTACTCGACCTTACTGTAAACCCTCACTGTCCATGTCTTTGAATTGTCCCCTACATGTTGGCCCTTGTGGCTAATAAATGAAATCATTATTATTTGAACATTTATAAGGTTGGATTGGCAGTATTGGTAGAGGGTCGGACGCCATGCTTTGACGTATAGAGTTACGGCCCTTGCCATTCTGAGTTCAAATCCCGCCAAGGTTAACTTTGCCTTTCATCCTTACGGGGTCGATAAAATAAAGTACCAGTAATGCACTGGGTAATTGCTGGCCTTGTGCCTAACGTAGAAACAATTATTATTTGAACATGTATGTACTTTGATATCTTCCTCCCTATCTCCTCTATCTCTTATAGTTGTTTCTACGTTAGGCACAAGGCCAGCAATTACCCAGTGCATTACTGGTACTTTATTTTATCGACCCCGTAAGGATGAAAAGCAAAGTCAACCTCGGCGGGATTTGAACTCAGGTCGTAAAGGGACGTAACTATGCTGGAGAGCATGGCATCCGACCCTCTACCGATACTGCCAATCCACCTCTATCTCTTATAGTGTTGACAAGATAGGCCTTGTGCCTAAATGTAGAACCAATTATTATTATTGATAGGTATGTGTGCTGAAGCAAGAAAACCATGAGCAACAGAGAAATTCGAAAAACACATTGAATTCTACATATAGAAATATATAAGAAACTTTAAACAGTGTAATATAACACTATTTCTAATGCTCAAACACTCCGGTTTTCACAAGTGGAAATTACTTGTGACTGCTGAGGAGACATACCTCCCTGTATGTTAAAGGGTGTCAAATTAGAGGAGAGACTCTTTTATCCACTTGAGAGGAGATGTGTTTAATTGATCTTTTAAAAAGAATTCATTTAAAAATTATGATTCCTATTACTTGTATAGTTTAAGGTACTCAAACATTTTCAAACAATAATGATTCCTGCCATTTTAACTTACTGAAACAAAAAATAAAAAATTAATGATAAAATTTAAGAACTCATAATTTATAATGTAAAAACATTAAAATTTCTCCATATTCAGAGTATAGCTGATTCCATGCATAATGGCATATGTTACCTTCTACAGTAAAATCAGCCTAATTCTATCATCATGTGCTTTCAAATAGTAGCTTGATAAATGTGATTAATTATGAAATATTATAAATTCTAATATGTATTTTCATAATCACAATACATAATTACATTATAACTAATCAGTGACTGATTTAATTGGTACCAACCAATAAGACATGGTCGATTAATCGCTAATAGGTCAGTCAATTTGCTTATCAGTGCATCCTGAATTTCATATGTAATATAACTTTCCAATAAGTTCTCTGGTAATGACTGAAAGAATATGATCACGAATACACGCAGCCAAAAAAGGAGTATTCTAGTTTTTGGTCAACTGAACTGCCTTCTCTTTGAATGATATAAACAACTGAGTTTTCTACAGAAACCGTACTTTTAATGTAATCGTCAGGGAGAATCAATATGACACAGTGTGTGTTAAAGCTGATCCATTGAATTAGAGGTACAGTCATTCTGACAAGCTTCTACACAGTTTCTGTCAACTCCGTTTAGTACACTAGGCTTGGGTCAATGTAAGATACTTATCTAAAGTTCTACACAGTAGGAAACACTTGCCTGAAGTTCTACACAGCTGAATTGAACCTTAAGACCTCATGTTTGCAACTGTGTCCACTTTTCAGGCATATTGTATCTAGGATCACATTATTCAGTATGTGTTTTCTTTTTAAAAACAAGGAAGTAATTTAAGGGAGATTTGCTTGCCTTTTCCCAAAGACTGGCTCATAATAAGTACCAGTTATATACTAAAATCAATTTAATTGACTGCAATGTCTACTATAAAAATTATTCTTCTGTCTTTTAAAAATCAATCAATATTTTTTATAAAATAATCTTTTTAGTCCTGTCAAGCTAATGTTTACTTTTTGTTTAAAAATGTATTTAATTTTCATCTTTCTATTTGTAATACAATCATTAAATGTCTAACCTCCACTATATACTTGCTCTTTCTGCTTATTTATTTATTTCTTCTATGTGTCATTTCTCATTTCCAGCACTTTTTTACTCATTTTTTTGTTGTTGCCAGAAGAAACAACAAATTAATTAGTTATTAGATTATCATGCAGCCACATCATTGACAGAAACTATGACAACAATAACAACGTCAGACAATGGAAGGCCTCCTATGTGGTCATTGCGTCAAATATCCTCTAAATCACACCCCATAATCTTTAAAAAAAAGATACCTTTAGAAAGGTGAGATGGTCATGGCTACTATGTCTTTGATCATAGGTTGACTCAATCAGGGCTGACCTATGGCTAAACAACAACAAGCAATATATAATCCAAACAACAATACCACAAGCCAACAAAGGAGCCTCTACTTGGTTGCTAGACCTAATAGAAATAGTAACCAGATCTACTTCAAATCATACCATACTGTTTTAAAAAGGAAGGACACATTGGATAACATTGTCTGTATTTGGAGAAAAAAAAGTGACTAGCTGGTCAATTTTAGTACAACTTTAACCTTAAGTCTGTTTGATAAGGTCTTACTTGGGGCTAAACAACTGACAATATCAGACATCAACCACAACACCAAATGACAGCAACAATAACCAATAACAAAACAACCAACATCAACCAACAAAAGGTCTCTATGTGATCACAGTGACTGTTTGAAACAGCCAAATCTTTCTGAAATAATACAATACTATCTTACAAAAGAAAGGGACATTGAAAAAATATTATATCTGAAACAAATAGATAAGATGGTCATGGTTAGAATGCTTTTGAATATTGTTCTGCTCAATCAAGGCTGCCCTTGGACTAACCAACTAACAAGAAACAATAACACCAAGCAAGTAACACAATTAGAATACTAATCAACCAATCAACTGACCAACCAGCCAGTCAACCAACCAACTAATCAACCAGCCAGTCAACCAACCAACTAATCAACCGGCCAACCAGCCAGACAATCAACCACCAAATCAGTCAACCAACCAACCAATCAACCAGGCAGGCAGCCAGCCAACTAACCAACCAACCAACCACCAAATCAGTCAACCAACCAACCAATCAACCAGCTAACCAGCCAGCATATAACCATTTAATATCATACTTATTCAACATATGATGTATATTGAAGACATAATGTAAACTATTTCACAAACAATAATTTCTTTGGTGGCAGTCTATCTACCTTTCAGATAAAAATTGAGTGAAGTCAATGTAGTTTAATATAAGCTTTGTTCTTTTGAAGTTTTAAAGAGGTAATGGAAAGAAGAAATCAAAGAAGAAATAAAACAAAGATAAAGTGAGTGAGTGAAAAAAAAAGAATGGATGGAAGGAATGGAAAGAAGGGAAATTTTGACAAAATCTTATGAAAATGAAGAGAGGGAAACAATAGATGAGAACAGAAAGAAATTATTACATAAAATCCTATAACAAAATCTCATAACACATCCCCAAGGACAAAAAAACAAAAATCAAACAAAAAAAAAAACAAGAAAAAACAAAAATGACCAGGTATGTTTTGATTTCAGACAGGTTGTATGAACTGTCAGGTTGACAGTAGACAAACAATAAGCAGAACAACCTTACCTAGGATTTAAAAAAAAAGCAAACACAAAAATAGCAACAATAAAATGGTCCTGTCAGCTTGATTAGAAAACATGGAATGTCTAATAACATTTTGAAGAGGTCACTTATAGACAAGTACAGTGGGCCAGTTGGTTTTCAATTGTTTTTTTTGTTGTTGTTCTTTCTTCCTCTTAACCCATTAATCTTCCCATCCTCATTATCTGCATCGGTGTCATTATCATATTCATTCTAACATTCACCTTCATCAAACATTGTCTTTCTTCCCCTTTCCTCCTTCTTCTTCTACCTGTTGGTTACATATTTCCAAGGGCTCCAAATTCAAGCTCTAAGCTAGACTGTTTGAGGTTTCAGCATGTTACAAATGTTCAGCATGGTACAACAGGTTTCCATTGTCATTTCCAATATTGAAGACAAAATTATTATTGACCTCTGATGTAGAAGCCATGCTTCACAGCTCCGTAAACATTTTCTGAACTTCTCATTTTTTGCACCAACAATAACTTTTTGTTCAAGTTTTAGACTTGACAAAAGCTTAAGGAAACTATCTTGCTAATTGCAGGTGGGGTTATTGCATTTTATCATGACAACAATTTTATTTCAACATTAAAAAAAACAACAATATAACGGATACCTGGCTAAAAAGAGGTAGTAATAATACATCACAAAAAGAAAGGGAGAGCCGTTCAACACCTAAAACACAACTGTTGATGGATTTCAGCATTTGTGAAGAAGATGAAGGAATACTTTAAACAATATGGTTTCAGACATCAAAGAAAGCTTTTAAAACTTGGACTAGAACAGCATGAACAACAGCAACACAGATAGCTGTAACACAGATAGCTGCAACATGGACAGCAACAGCATGAACAACAGCAACAATAACAAAAAGAACAACAACAGTGATAGTGACCACAAAACAGAGTCGCTTGTTTGTAAAAGTTTGAACAACAACGGTAATGACATCAACAACAAAAGTGCATTTACAACAGCAGTTGTGAAAACTATGGAATTGTTCTACATAGACATTACAAGGAGGGAAGAATGTTTGACTCGGGTAGCCAAACTTGTAACCCAGGCCAACATAAGTGTTCCACTTGAGGTGTCGGCAGACAGAAAAACTCTCACCTATAGATGTATTTCTCTCTTATATGGGAAGAAGAACACTAAAAATCTGTATTGCTGGGATCCTGCCAGAAATAGACATCTGGTGGATCCTAGCATGCATCGTCCTAGAAGGAAGCAAAATGCTCTTGGAGGTAAAGAGAACCTGGAGGGAGGACTAGGTAGGGATCAGTCTGGAGATACATCTGCAAATCAAACCGGAGAAGATAGACAAGATCCCAGACCTAATTCACCCTCCGGGTGGCGTGTGGAACTACAAGTCTTCATAGAGGGCAAAAAACTCTGTTGTCATCTGTGCATGAAAACTGAACATTTAAGATGGTGGTGGTGGTGGGGGGGGGGGGACATAGGGCTCCCTCACTGCCAACAACAGGACCTCAACAGCCACAACAACAGCAAACAACCCCTCGCTGCCAACACCAGGACCTCAACAGCCACAACAACAACAACAACAGCAAACGACCCCTCGCTGCCAACACCAGGACCTCAACAGCCACAACAACAACAACAACAGCAAACAACCCCTCGCTGCCAACACCAGGACCTCAACAGCCACAACAACAACAACAACAGCAAACAACCCCTCGCTGCCAACACCAGGACCTCAACAGCCACAACAACAACAACAACAGCAAACAACCCCTCGCTGCCAACACCAGGACCTCAACAGCCACAACAACAACAACAACAGCAAACAACCCCTCGCTGCCAACACCAGGACCTCAACAGCCACAACAACAACAACAACAGCAAACAACCCCTCGCTGCCAACACCAGGACCTCAACAGCCACAACAACAACAACAACAACAACAACAGCCACAACAACAACAACTATGACAGCAAGAATGCCACCAATAACAACTATTACACCAGCAGGGAGGTGGATGACAAACAATTAAAACAAATTTTTCAACACAGTTATGGATTCTCCTCCCCCTCATCATGGCAACTGTCATTCCAATACTGTAATTCAAGAAAGGGAGAGAGAGCTGATGGAGGCTATCATTTGTCAACAAACAGTGATAGCAGGGGAGGAGGAATGAACATTACTGCCTTGTATTGTTAAACCAACCAATAATGTCTTAGATAGCAGCAATTGCTGAAATATTATTTGTAACAATGTGAACAACAACAACAACAACTCCAATAACAGTTGTAATAGAAATAAAACCAGCGAATTAGAAACACTTATACACCTAAAGAAAAATCAACAACAACACGAAAACTAATTTCAAAAACAAGTTGAACAACAACGGTAACAGCAACACAAGAGTAGACCAACAAGCCAATAAAACGGCAGGTACAAGCACCAATCTCTCTTTTGCTAGTGCTACCAAGTCCTATTTCCAAAGTGTGAACTACTCTGAGGAAGCGTTCAACAAGGCCAGAAAATTAGTGGAATGAGCTTGACAAACAGTTAACCTTAACACCCTGATCAACACCACCCAAATTACAGTATGTTATACAGTGATGTACTGTACTATTGGATTAAAATCGAGAAAAGTACAAAGAGCCACAGAGGCTCACATCTAAAAAAGCATTTGGTTTCGTTTGGAACCTAAAAGGATACATCCAATGAAGAAGAGTTATAGAACAATAGAAGTGAGATTTGAGACAGAGGACGAGGCAAAATCTCACTCCGTAAAACCCTTGAAAAGTGAGGTTCTCTTGTTAGTCCCTTATTACTGCAGCCGGAGACTAGCAAGAATCCATGCAGGTGCCACTGGAGCTAGCCATTCCTTGGCTAATTGCTGTGGTCACTGTAGACATTGAGGAAAACACTAAAATCCTCGAAGTTTACCAGATCAAAAAAGAGAATTGGTCAGGGGAATCCTCATCCAAATCAGTCAGAAAAAGGTTGATACCATCCTGGAACAAATCTCTCTCTCAGATGGCTCATCCTACCCATTAGAGTGGAGGAAGGCCAAGTTTCAGATTTGTCTTTCAACAACACATTAAGAGCCTTCTACCCAACACGAGAAAAGAGAAGAGACACCCCTCTTTTCTCAACATCAAGGAACTCACCAAAACAACCATCAAAACCCAGACAACAACATCATTATCATCATCAACAACAACACAAACTGCAACATCATAAAAAACAACAAGAACATTACCACCAACAACAGCTGTAGTAACACCAATGCCCACCACAGCAACAACAGATTCTCCCATTCTCCAATCAATTCAAATGGAAGACATGCCAGTACCCGATTTTGTACAGTCAGACATATGTAGTGAGTCTGATTAGGATGACAAGTAGAAACCAGTAATTAAAAGAAGAAAAAAAAAGACAAAGAAAAACAAAACAACACAAAAACAACGAATAACCCTCATCCACACAAAAAGAGGAAAGAAAAAAAGATAAAGGCTGCAAGGTTAAAAACACAGAAAACAAACACTACATCACTACTACTGCCACAAACACCACAATCACCAACATCACAAATACAACCTAAACCACATACAAAACAGCAACAACAACAATAAAAGCAAACACAAAGTAAAGAAACTAGCATTACAAACTACATTGCTATAAACACACACAACCATCATAGAAGATTTCACATCATCCACAATTCACATAAAAATCTTACCCTTGTGGAAGGGATGCATTCCAATGGCCAGGGGATCTATCTGTTGTGAACACCTGATGTGTGGAGGACTGGACATGCTGTGGCTGATGATGCACAAACATACATTGAGGTTACATCATCTTCAGATTTTCCTTGACTGTGAACAGGTGAGGTCACCATTTGACAGACACAAGTTTCCCCCACTTGTCTCTTTTATGGAGCTGCAGTCCTGGGTCAAACAAACACCAAAAGGGACTTGGAAAATGGAATGCCTTCAAGTAATGAGAGAAGGCACTTGCTCAGGCAGTCAGGGCAACTGTGGTTTTATGGGTTTTTTTTCCACAAGTAACCCTCGGAAATCTCCTCCCTATTGTTACTTCCCTTTTTATTTTTGTTAAACCTATGTACATACAACCTCCCCATCTCAATGTTTTGTTCTGTGCTGTCCTTAATATTTTCTTAATGTAAACTTTTTGTGGTTAATGAAGAAATTATTATACATGTGTTTTACTTTGCTCTGAAGTAGTTTCTCATTCTTAGACATTTTAAGCTTCTTCTTGTGCAATCACATGACATCCCCCAGGCATTGTAGACAGCTTATGGTAGTGATATTAGGGTGTGTGAGGTCCATATTCTCAGGTGGGGAGAGATTCAGGCACTCACTCAGTATATCTTCAGCAGTCTGCTCTAGCGAGTCATACTAGCAAGTCATACTAGTAAGCTGCTGATGTACACATCCCTCAGTGGTGCATGGCTGCATTGAATTGGTCAACACTTTCTTCCCCTCCTTCATCTCCCCCTCCTCTTCCCCTTCCCCCCTTTCTTCCTCTTCCCCTTCCCCCTCCTCTCCTCTTCACTCCACCACCCTCCTGTTTTTTTAGTCTACCAAAGCTATTGTATAACAATGGTTATTTTTCTCTTTCATTTTGATATTTTACACAAACTATGGGCATTTTTTAAGAGTGCTTTCTTCTTCATTCCAAAATGTGGGCAATTTACCTGGCATTTCTTCAATTCTTTGCTTTGCATCACACTTCACTGCTCTCAACATTGCTATAATTACAGGGTAATTTTTTTTTGTGCCCATATTCAACATTTCTGTTTCCTATTCTTTATATTTGTGGAGTTTTTCCATCATCTATGCAGATGTTATTTTATTGTCTGTTGTACAAGACACCTCAATAAGTACACAACAGCAAAATATTTCTTCTTTTATAATATCATATTCATTCATTCCTCTCTTCTTATCAATGTATATTTGTACACCAGAGGAAAACACTATTTTCATTCTCTACCACCATCTCTAGAATGCTCCTGTACCATTATTCATGTGTTAGAATTGTTAGTGCATCAGACATATGCTTTACAGTATTTGTTCTGGCTCTTTATGTTCTGAGTTTAAATTCTGCTGAGGTCAACTTTATCTTTTATCTTTTCAGGGTCACTAAAACAAAGTACCATTTAAGTAATGGGGACAAATTAAATGATTTTCATTTTCTCTTAAATTTGCAGCCTATGTGCCTAAACTAGAAACCATTATTCAGTTATGGAACTTCATTTTCTTAAATATTTTTCAGTGGACATACTTAACTCTTCAGTTATGTTTCCAGCCATCTTGTCTGGATTAGCAGAATCATTAGAGTATCAGGAAAATGCTTTGTAGTATTTGTTCCAGCATTTTACATTCTGATTTCAAATCTTGTCATAGTCAACTTTGCCTTTTATTCTTTCATGGTTGATAAAAAAAAGTACCAGTAAAGTACTGAGGTTGATTTGATTGATTTTCCCCTTGCCCAATTACTGGCCTTGATTTTCATCTAGAAAACATCATCATTTATCATCATTGACTACTTCATTTCAGTTTTGTAAGATTTTCAGGACTTTTGAGTTTTTTTCATTGACTCTAACTTTTTCTTAAACTTGATAAAAACTTTGAAGAACTGTCTTGCTTATTGCAGATTGCAGGTGTGGTGAGATTTGGAACAGCACCACTATGGACAGGTGTGGATGCTGTGGCTTTGAAAATACAAATTTCAACTATTTTTTTAACAATCATAACAATTTTAACAATCATAACATAACAAGCAAAAAGAGAACCAGCAATACTACATCGCAAAGAGAAGGGGGACAACCCTTCAACAGCAGAAAAGGAAATGTTTGTGGATGACAGCATCTGTCAGCCATCAAAGAAATAGAAAGAAAACAAAATCAACAGTGTCCTGCAAGTTAAAGATTCAAACAACAAAGGAAATCACTTAAGCATGAACAACAACAACCTAATTAAGAAGAAGACAACTAACCGCCCCCCCCCCCCCCCCCCAAAAAAAAACAACAACAAAACAACAACAACAACAACAATAAACACAGATAGCAAGCAATGAAAACAAAACAGATTGCTCCCATGTGAACTGACAACTTATGTCAGCAATAACACACCAGCAAAATCTGTTCCTAGTGAAAGACTGAACAACAGCAACAGTAGTAGTGACAAGAAAAAAAGCAAACCAGCCACAAACACCAACATCAGTGCATCAGCCTGAATTGATACAGGTGCTAAGTGGAAGCAACAAGGGATACACAAGTCTCCCTCTTTTGGCAGTGCCACAAATTCTTTTTTTCTAAAAAGTGAATTACTGTGAGGAAGAAGTAACACAAGCGAGACAACTGGTTGAAAGAACCAACCATTTTGTGAACCTCAACACCCCTGTCAACACCATCTAAGATTCAGTGTGTTGTGTGATGATGTACTGTACAATTGGATTCAAGACAAGTTGGGTGGAGTGAGCAAGCGAGGCTCAGATTCAAGAGGCACTAGGTTCTGTCTTGAACTGAAAAATATATATACACAGAGGCAGGGGATTTGCCACAGTGGACATGAGATTTGCTATGGAACAAGAACCAAGGTTTCACAACTGAAAAGTAATAAAATCCTGCTTGTCCCTTATTATTATGGCCAGAGACTGGCAAGAACCTGTGTGCTCCCCAAAATAGCAATTCCTCAGCTAATAGCAGTGTTCAAGGAGAACACAAAAATCTTTGAATTCTACCAAAATTCCACCAAAAAGGAGAACTAGTTGGAGATGGAATCCTCATCCAAACTAGTCAAAAATGTGATGATGCTATCCCTGACCAAATATATCTCTCAAGCAGCATAAACCTTCTCATAAGAGTAGAATAAGAGTAGAGTGTAGCAGGGCAAAGTGCCACATTTATGCAGCATCAACCCACCTAAAAGGAAAGGAGAAGAGAACCCCACCTTCTTCCAATACTAAAAGACCCACCAGCAATAACTTCCAAAGTCCAAACAGTAACTACCAAGGCCCAAACAGCAACATCATCATCACCAACAGGATGAGCAGCAACACCATCTCCCAATCACAACTTGATGCAAGTGGAGAACATGACATTTTCTGATTCTAATCAGGAGGAGGAGTGGAAGACAGTGATTAAATGGATAAAGAAAGAAAACAATAAAAATAACGAGCAAACCTCACTTACATAAAAAAATGCAAAGAAAAAAATAATGGTTCCAATACAACAATCATCACACTATCACCATGGCCACAGACATCACCATGGCCACAGACACAACCATGGCCACAGACACAACCATGGATACTGACACCTCAAACACCACCACAACCACAAATACAACCCAAACCCCACAGATCAATAACAACAAAAGCAAACCCAATGTAAAGAAACAAACATTACATACTACATGGCCATAAACACAAGAACAGACTTAATGAAATACATAAAAACACAAAATCATCATACAACCAGATTTTACAACACCCACAATCCCCAGAGCCACACACATCCACATCATTCAAAGAACATAAGACACATACACACACCTAAAAACTAAATTTTCGAAGGTCATTGGCTATTTCCAAGGGAACATGACCAATTACTTGGTGATTTGTTGGTGGAAGCAACACAAATTAACCAGAAAGATGGACAAACTGCCCTTCCACACAAAAAAAAAGTGTTCTTTCTCATTTGTCTTTCTCTCCTAATGATTTGGCCTTATTCAGAATAAGCAGTGTGAATGTATGTGATCTGAAATTGCCTTGGAAGGGTCACGTATTCAATGACCTCTGATTATTGAGCATAGATGTAGTGTTAGCAGCAAGACCTGAATTTCTGAGCCATGCGACTTCATACCTATTTTCAGAGGCTACAAGGCGTATGCATCGAAGTCAACCTTGCCTTTCATCCTTCTGGGGTTGATAAAATAAAGTATCAGTCACATACTAGGGTCAATATAATCCACTTTCTCCTCCCCATAAATTGTTGGCCTTGTGTTTAAAGTAGAAAAAATTAATTGTTTCTACTATTGGCACAAGGCCAGCAATTACCCAGTAGATTACTGGTACTTTATTTTATCGACTCCGTAAGGATGAAAGACAAAGTTAGCCTCGGTGGGATTTGAACTCAGAATAGCAAGTGCCGTAACTCTATGCGTCAAAGCATGGTGTCCGACCCTCTACCGATACTGCCAATTCACTGCCCTAAAGTAGAAAAAATTGATATTGGGTGATTTTGTCAGAAGCCCTACATTTGTAAAGATAATGCTTGTTGTTGTGTGTATATATGTGTATATATATATATATATATATATAGTACAACTTGTCTCATGGTCGGGTCGTTGGTGACTAAACTGGCAACCCCACCAAGGTTTCTTGGTGAGGAGGGTGACTTTGGATATCCTGCAGGACTAAAAACAAAACCTGTCAAAGGGCAAAGGACCTCTTAAGAGTCAATGGCCATCCAAAATCACCGGGAGAGATAACCCCTTAGCCTTTGTCAAGGCAGAATTCTAGGAGAAGGAAAACTCTGATATAACACCTGCAACCCTGATGGTATCCAATGATGTTGACTTGTTCTTCTTTTTGGTGAATATCATCTTGGTTAAGAGAGCGGGACTGGCTTTGTGCAGTGCCTTTGCTCACTATAAAAGCTTCACGGCACAGGCATTGCTTTATATCTGGAGATCTCTTTGCTCTTGTTGTCACATGGTACCATGGGCCCAGCACTATGTGTCAATAATTGTCACAAGTGTAGTGTTTGTACCAGAGTTTTCAAGTCGCTGGCCGGACTGAAAAGTCACACTCGTTCAGTGCATCGGTAGGGGTTCTCCTACATGGATATAAAGTAGTGGCCGTACTCGAAAACGATTTGGCAGCCACTATATATATATATATATATGTGTGTGTGTGTGCATGTGTATATGTACATACATATGTATATATGTGTATATGTATATACATATGTATGTGTGTGTGTGTATATGTATATACATATGTGTCATCATCATCATCATCATCATCATCATCATCGTTTAACGTTCATCTTCCACGCTTGCATGGGTTTGGACGGGAATTTTCCCAGTTGAGGCAAGATTGGTTGCCTTGCTCATATAGGACTGTCTGGCGGGTTTTCTACGGCTGGATGCCCTTCCTAACACCAGCCACGTTTACAGTGTGGACTGGGAGGTTTTTACCGTGTTACCTACACGGCCACATTACAGCGTGGACTGTGTGTTTTTTTGTCGTGACACCTACACGACCTCATTTATTTAGGACTGGATGTTGTGGTATCAACATAACTTTACATTGAAAGGGGTGGTGTGGATGGGGTGGGGGTAGTGGGGCGGGGGTGTATTTTGGTAAGAGGTGCCTACTGACTGTAGGTTTTGCTTTGCACTTAAGCAAGGCGGGTCTTCTGTATTACTGCATAGCGCCAAATATCTCGTTCCAGTGACATTGTCTTGGAGAGGTGTAAGTGTGTGAGGTCGGAATTTATCAAGTCGTCCCAGGTTTTTCTGGGTCTGCCTACTCCGTGGCTACTGTCTATTTTGATCGCCCTGCACTTTTTTATACAGCTATCGTCTTTCATGCGCATCATGTGACCATACCAACGTAGTCTTCTCTCGAGTAAACAGCATCTGATCCCTCTTATTCCTAATTTCACACTTAGTTCATTTATGCTTTGTTGTTCATGTATATTACTATTACACATCCAGCGGAGCATGCAAGCTTCGTTCCTCTCCAGTCTGCGTAGATCCTCTGCACACAATGCCCAAGTCTCACTGCCATGTAACATCGCTGTTCGTATGCAGGCATCATACAGCCTGCCTTTCATTTTTAGAGGTGTGTGTATATACATATACACACACAGATATGTATATGTGTGTGTGTATATGTATATACATATGTATATATGTGTGTGTATTGTATATACATATGTATATATGTGTGTGTATATACATATGTATATCATCATCATCATCATCATCATTTTTACGTCCGCTTTTCCCTGCTTGATTTCTACAGCTGGATGCCCTTCCTAACACCAACCTCATTTACAGTGAGTGCTGGGCGCTTTTTTGCCTTGGCGTCTACACGTCCACTTTGCAGTGTAATGATAGGGACATCAGTCCCTATCATCTCATTTCTACAGCTGAGTAAACTGGAGCAATGTGAAATAAAGTGTCTTGCTCAAGGAAACAACACATCACCCGGTCTGAGAATTGAACTCACAACCTTTTGATTGCAAGGCCAATGCTCTAACCACTAAGCCATGTGCCTCCATATGTGTGTGTATATACATATGTATATATGTGTATATGTATATACATATGTATGCGTGTGCGTGCGTGTGTATGTGTATATGTGTGTGTGTATATATCTAACTATCTATCTAAGGCGGGTAAAATTCCCGAGATCCATGGACGATTTCTCTCCAGCGGTCTCTGTTCCTCATTATCGCTGCCATGTCCTGCATCTCCAACAGACCAGTGTCTGTCCTTAGGGCATCAACATACGTTAATCTTGGTGTATATATATATATATGTATATTATATGTATATATATATAAAGGCGGTGGATTGGCAGTATCGGTAGAGGGTCGGACGCCATGCTTTGACGCATAGAGTTACTGCCCTTGCCATTCTGAGTTCAAATCCCGCCGAGGTCAACTCTGCCTTTCATCTTTACTGGGTCGATAAAATAAAGTACCAGTAATACACTGGAATAATTGCTGGCCTTGTGCTTAAAGTAGAAACAATTATATGTATATATATGTATGTCTCATGTGTGTATATATATACACACACACACTCTTATCAAGCAACAATGATTTTACCATAACTGCCATGATCCTTTCTAACCATTCCAGCATTACAAAGCATTTGAAGAATATGCTACTAATATTACCCTTATTATTCTGAAGATGTGGAAGTCAATGTCTTGAAATGTCATGATTCTTATGAATTTAGGAAATCCATTGTTCCAAACCAAACACAAAGAACTAATAAGGAAATATTAAAAAGATCAAACTAATATGTTTGAAAGAAAAGCTGTTCTCTTCTATATACATGCATGCATACTTACACACACACGCACATATACACATATATACACATACACTTGTATATATATATATATATATATATATATATATATATATATATATATATATACACATATACACATACACTTGTAAATATATATATATATATATATATATATATATATATATATATATATGGCTCTCTCTATATATATGTTGGTGTGCACATATATTCATATACATATATGTGTATATATATATATATATATATATATATATATATATGGCTCTCTCTATATATATGTTGGTGTGCACATATATTCATATACATATATGTGTATATATATATATATATATATATATATATATATATATATATATATATATGGCTCTCTCTCTCTATATATATGTTGGTGTGCACATATATTCATATACATATATGTGTATATATATATATATATATGTCTCTATATATTTATGTTGGTGTGCACATATATTCATATACATATATGTGTATATATATATATATATATATATATATATATATATATATATATATATATATATATATATATACACACACACACATCCATTCATATAGCACATGTTGGTGTATAGGTGCTCAACACACACATATCTGTGTGTGTGTTTATCCAGAGTTCAGCATAGTTTTAAGGCAGTTTTGTCTGGGGATAACATGCTCCAATGCTTTATTATTGATGTTTTTCCTGATTGTGTTTCTCTTCAGTGAGTCTGTGAAGTGAAGCAGTCACTTCTCTCACTTGCATGTATTATAGGAATGATGTGAGACCTGCAGTTGGCAATTCATTGTTAGGTGCTAAGTATTATTCTCCTGGGTAGCATCTAAGCTGGTGTATGTGGCATTCTCTATCCTCTTTTTAAAAGACAACACAATAAATCTCACTATTTACATTACTAAGGTTTGTTTAAGTTTTTATCTTTATTTCTATAGTCTCTTTTGAATTTTAATGTTTTTGTCTGTGTTAAATTGTAAAATTCTTGTCTTGAATACTTCCAAGCTCGCTATGTATAATTATTTCTTTGTTGGCATGAAAAGTTAAACATAAATAAATTATAATGTTTAAAGCAGAGAAATTTTTTTTATGTATTAAATATGCAGAGTCATGGTGGTGTAAAAGTTAGTTATGCACAACTTCACAGGTTTAGTATTCCTTTTGAATTTCGATTCATGGCTACAAATTTAGCGGGAAGGAACACATGAATTTTATAACCCTAGTAATACAATGGTACATATTTAATCCACCCTGCAAGATTGCAAATAAAAGTTAGTTAGCCTTGGTGGGATTCAAACTCAGAATATAAATCAATGCAACTAGATATATCAATGCATTTTGTTTGACTCTGTATTGATTATGCCAATCCAATGCCCTTCTCTAGTTCAGTGTTAATTAAAGATAACATTTGTAATTATGTTGATGGCATATAAAAGTCTCTGGGAAATTTTCACCATAGCTTAGGTGCTTTAATATTAATTCTTTTGATACAAGCTCCCCTGATACTAGCTCTCTAGTTTCATAATACAAAACCTCAGATTTTAAAGTATTCAAAACCTTCCATGGCAATTCTAAGTATGAATTTATTGTTATGTTAAGTTCCCAAAACTAGTTGAGTAATGAAAATGTCACTTATTTTCCTCTTAAATCTTTCTGAATTCTCAATTAAGTTTAAACTTAATTGAAATACATAATTATAATATTTTGATTAGAAATGTGGCCATGAAAGGATTAATTAGTTATCAACACTTAGTCTAGAGTGAGACTAATGCCATCATGAAAATGCAAATATGATGGTATGACCTTCTTGTTTTCATTAAATATTAGTTACCTTTCCCATTGATCTGGCTGTCATCATCATCACCACCACCAGATATAGATTGCTGTACCATCAGATGTTCACTGAGTGACACACTGGATTAAATCAACCAGAATCCTGCAATAAATTATCTCTTGCACACTATCAGCCAACCATACTGGAGCTACCATCCCTAACCATCCTGCAATAAATAATCCCTTCCACACTATATCATCAAACCATCCTTGTCTGAGGATTGCTTCTAGGCATGAAACTGTGAGCATGAAGTGGCCTGAAATAATATATACAAGCCGACTTAGGAGCCTCTATGTCAGGTTCTGAGCTGGCCTGAGTTAATATATACAAGCTAGGAGGCACATGGCTTAGTGGTTAGAGCATTGGCCTTGCAATCGAAAGGTTGTGAGTTCAATTCTCAGATCGGGTGATGTGTTGTTTCCTTGAGCAAGACACTTTATTTCACATTGCTCCAGTTTACTCAGCTGTAGAAATGAGATGATAGGGACTGGGGTCCCTATCATTCCACTGCAAAGTGGTCGTGGAGGTGTCACGGCAAAAAAGCACCCAGCACTCACTGTAAATGAGGTTGGTGTTAGGAAGGGCATCCAGCTGTAGAAATCAAGCCAAAATCAGTTCCCGTCCCACCCTTGCAAGCAGGGAAAAAGCGGACGTAAAATGAAATGATGATGAATGATAAAGCTAGCTCAAAACCCTCAATGTCAGGGTCTCAAACTCAAGGACTCAAAAGAACCATTAATGTCCTGGGAGAAATGCACAATGAGTCAAAAGTATGAAGAAGGGGGACAAGCGTGATTTCTAGCGTGATTTCTAGCAATGTGCAATAGGTTGCTATTTTTTTCCATTAAAATGAATGTGCATATGATAGTAAGTGAGATATGTGATTTAGTACAAGTAGGGGGACACATTTTCTGTTTCAAATGTTCTGCCACAGGCCTTAGAAAAATAGTTTGCAGGCTGCATATTTGAGATCCTTGTTCTAAATTCTTACCCAAACCATGTGAAATAGCAGTCAAATTACACTCAGATCTTACTAAAAAAAAAAGCAAATGAAAGCACACCAGATAAAGCAATCTTAGATACATTATATCTGAAAAAAAAAAAAGATTATGATATTTTTGGAGTCTGAGGGAGAGAGATTGAGAAGGGATGGAGTAGAGGGCAATGGTTAATTTGAAACAAGTTGTTAATAGGTCTGTTTTATAAATAGGTTGGATAAATAAATCACTTGTAGAAAAATCCATTGTTGCCATAAAACCTAGTTTGATATCTTGCAGCCATGTGTAGTAACAAAGTTGTTGTTCTTTTTGGTGGAGGTGGTTGTGGGGATGTTGTTGTTGTTGTTTTTGGAGGTGGTGGCAGTGGTGGTTGTGGTGTTGTTGGTTTTGGTAGAGGTGGCGGTGCTGATCTTGATGTTGTTGTTGTTATTGGTAGTGGTGGTGGTGGTGGTTATTGTTGTTTGTGGTGGTGGCAGCTGTGGTGGTTGTGGTGTTGTTGTTCTTGGAGATGGTGGCAGTGATGGTTGCGGTGTTGTTGCTTTTCGTGGTGATGGCAGTGGAGGTGATCTTGGTGTTGTTGTTGTTGTTGTTTTTAGTGGTGGCAGCGTTTGTGGTGATCTTGATGTTGTTGTTATTCTGGTTATGCCATCCCTACCAATTACTAATGCTTCCTCTGTTATTACCTTCACCTCTGCCTACATGCTGATTCTCCTCATTGAGTATTATCCTGAACACCACCACGACCACAACTACAACTACCAACACCATCAACACCACCACCACCATCAACACCACCACCACCATCACTGTGATTACACCATTATTACCATTGTTATCAAACCACTATCCTATTGGCATCAATACTATCATCACTATCATTGTTATCAACATGATCACCAGCACCAGCACCAGCACCAGCACCAGCACCATATTATTATTATTATTATTCAATGCCAAAGGGTAATATGTGTCTGCATTGAATCTTGCGTGTTAGCTGTTAACGTTTGGAAAAGTGGTTTAGAGAATAATTATAGAGGAAATGTTGGCACAGACTCCAGACAGACAGACAAGACAACAAGTGGTAGCTGATAGTTCCAGCCTCTGCTATACAATGAAAACTTTTACTTTCTTTACAATAGGATCGAAACCTCTGGTGATATGCTGTATTGTAGAAGACCCACCTTCCCATGTACACAGGATGAAGCAAATATCTAAAATCTAGAAGACGCTAGTCTGCACTAATCTCCGCTCCTCTTTGGCCCACACATCTTCCCACACCTTAGTACTCAGCCATCCCCAACCTGAATACTCTTTTTACCCCCCACATGATACACCTCTTGTCCAACCCATGCATGGAAAGCTGGACATGCTCCAAACCTGCTCTTCCACAATCCTCCCACTACAACAAAAACAACTGATATACCAATTGACAATGGTGTAGTTGATAAGCTGCAAGTGTAGAACTCTCTGAGCCATTCCTGGCATTTTGGCTTGTAGTCTATCAATAATTCTGGGGAGATGTTGTTGAGTCCCTAGGTCTTATTGCTCTTGAGTTGACCTTCAATAGCTCATCTTATGAAAAGGGAGTAGACAGAAATCCATCTGTAATTGTAGCTTGCTGCAAGTTGGTAGTTCTTGTCTCTATTCTTGAAATGGTCCCTTTGAAAAGTGTTGTTTGACAATAGAGTTAGCCGATATAGTACATGTTTATTTAGAACTGCTTCCAACAGACATCTCGGCTTCCCCAACTGAATGTCAACCTCAATATGGGTCCTACTTGCAGACACTACCTCTCTCGGAACGAATGGGTGTGTAGCGAATCTAAGTAGAGTGGTTTGAACTTTTGTTCCCAAGTTAGCTAAATAGGTAATTATGATCACACACATGCTGGCCTTTTGGCTTCATAGGTATTTACTTTCTTTGTTTTAGGACTCATGTCACCAAATTGTCTAGAGGAATGGCTTTCTAGAGGCCGTATGCAGCTAAATAGATCCTTGTGATTACACACACGCTGGCTTTTTGGTCTCAGGTATTTACTTCCTTTGTTTTAGGACTCATGTCACCAAATTGTCTACAGGAATGACTTTCTAGAGGCTATCTGCAGATTGTCATAGGATAACAGCATCCTCATAAAATAGTCTGCCCTCGACTACTGTTCAAATTAGTTCGCTTCAGTTCATTGAAGACATCAATGATGTAGTTGTCAATAGATTTACTCTGACCCATTCGGGGGTCTCAGCCTTTTAGACTGGCAAGCTATGACAGTCATTCTATCAACAAGGTTAATAATATAAAAAATTTAGACTAGTACTAGAAACATTCACGCCAAACCATCACACGAACACTCATACAATTTTCCTGTAATTTTCCCTATATCATCAGAATAACTTTGAAGTAAGTTAATAATTAATAAAAGTATTGAAGTAGCGGCTCTTGATATTTGTTAATTCAATACTGGCTATGGAAAACATATATCTTGACACACAACACAGTGCTTTGTATGGGAAAGAGCAACTTACAAGTCCACCCATCAAGCCAACGTTTTCTGCTAGAACTTCCTGCTATAACTACAATGAACCACTGACCAATTCATTCAACAACACAACATCAAATTAAAATCCTATTATATTTGGTGGACACAACGGTCACAAACAAATAAAAAATTTCCACTTGCTACAGGTGTTCCTAAAGCGGCTACACACAGGTGTTACCTGGCCAATTCAATGCAGCCATGAACCACTGGGGGTTTTGGGGGTTTGCATCCATCAGCAGCTTACCCTTGAGCTGGTTACAACACTTGTGAGGTGGGGGGTGGGGCGGGGTATTGTATCACATAACTGCAGCTGTCTCATATGCAAGAAGAAGAAGAAGAAGAAGAAGAAGAAGAAGAAGAAGAAAAATTAACAATAGCCCCCCCCCCCCCTCTCTGGCTGTTTGTCTGTCTGCCTGTCTGTCTCTCTCTCTCCATGTGACCTTAAACCTATGTGAGAAACAAACAAACAAACATTATTATTACATCTTAGGGCGGTGGATTGGCAGTATCGGTAGAGGGTCGGACGCCATGCTTTCCAGCATAGTTACGTCCCTTTACGATCTGAGTTCAAATCCCGCCGAGGTTAACTTTGCCTTTCATCCTTACGGGGTCGATAAAATAAAGTACCAGTAATGCACTGGGTAATTGCTGGCCTTGTGCCTAAAGTAGAAACAATTATTATTACATCTTTTGGGTTGGCAGTATCGGTAAAGGGTCGGACGCCATGCTTTGACACATAGAGTTACGTCCCTTGCCATTCTGAGTTCAAATCCCGCCGAGGTTAACTTTGCCTTTCATCCTCACGGGGTCGATGAAATAAAGTACCGGTAATGCACTGGGTAATTTGCTGGCCTTGTGCCAAAAGTAGAAACAATTTTTATTACATCTTTTAAAGAATGATGGTGGTAACAATGTTTGTTCAATGTCAGTATATTTTATATTTTATATTTTATATCAGTGTTTCAATTTCATTTGTTTGTGCTAATGTGTGAAAAAGAAACAAATTTTAGTATTAATGTCTTTTATTCTGTTTTTGTTTATTTTATTTATTTATTTATTTATTTATTTATTTATTTATTTTTTTCGTTTTATTGTCTTCTACATGTCTGGTAAGAGTGCTGAGAGAAATGGTGTTCAACGTCATAGCAGTCTCAACTTCACTTAACACATGTATTTTGTTTCAAATGCTTCCTCAATGTCATTCATTTCTTTATTAAACATTGCAGTCATTAGTTTGGTGGGTGGCTTTTTTTAATTTTTTTTCTATTTGCCCCACACCCACCTCCTCCTCTGCCACCACACCCACCTCCTCCTCCTCCTCTGAAACCACACCCACCTCTTCCTCTGTCACTGCATCCTCCTCCTCTTCTGCCACCACACCCTCCTCCTCCTCCTCTGCCACCACACCCACCTCCTCCTCCTCCTCTGAAACC
>OZ024745.1:111918604-111928604 GCA_964016885.1 Eledone cirrhosa
TCCAACCCTCTACCGATACTGCCAATTCACCGCCCAGATAATGCAAGCTCTTTTGAAATTAATGTGAAAATACATTTTAAACTTGCACTCCTAAGAACAAGGGTAAAAACAGTTGAAAATATGAGAATGAGTACTCAGACATTGTTACCCTATTGATACATGTCAGGATGGTGTGTGTGTGGGGTGGGTGGGTGTGTGTGCTCTCTGGTGTGTAGAACCCCTAGACACAAGCCATCTTGTGGTCACAGTGGAGAGAATGGAGAAAGCATTGCCCTGGATATTCAGTTCCGTTGTTTAGGACTAGTGTTGCTTGGTTACCTGGAGAAATGGTCAACTAGAGGTCATCTGCAGATAAATGGGAGTTAGCTGTGGCTTCATAAAATTTAGCCTGTCCTCAACTTTATAGGTAGGCAGTCGATCAGTATATTTCAGCAAACAGCGCAATGTAGTTGTCAATCAGACATACACTTTGGCCCTCTCAATCAGCGGGCCGAGGCAGTTATACTGCCATTTGACTTTAACAAAGGTTAGTTCCATGCATCTTTTTGGACTATGTACACACTGATACACATCACACAACCCAACTGTGAATATCTGTTTTCCTAAACTATCACAATAACTTTGTAGCAAGTTATTAAAATGATTAAAGTAGTGGGTCTTGTTTATTGTTCATTCACTACATCATTTCACACAATACTTTATATGGGACAGATCAACTTGCATGTTCACCCATTTAGCCAAGGTTTATTACTACAAAAATTTTTGTCACACCACAATGAACCATCTGATAAATTTCATACCAACAATACAACTAACATTTAAATCTCATCTCGCTACATTGGCTGATTCAATGCAGCCATACACTGCACTGCTGGGGGCTGCGTATATCAGTAGCTTGCCAGTGTGGTTTGCCAGAGCAGATCCCACCCACCTGAGAATATGGATCTCACACACTCTAATCCGAGCATTGTGATTACAACATGAAGACAAGTCACATTATTGCAGCTCCCTTATATACAAGAAGACCTAAGTGAGATTCAGACTAAAAATGTAAACGGGTGTAATGAAATACTACAACCATTTTGTTTGGTCATCTATAAATTCTGCCAATTTGCCACTGTTCAATTTGCTAGAAATAGAAGCCAAATCTCTTGCATGTCACACTCTGTCTTTTTAACCCTTTTGATACCACTTTGCCTTTCATCTATTCAAAGTCGTTAAAAAAAGTACTGGGGTCAATTCTTCCTCTGTATCTCTTTCTCACTTTCATTCTCTTACTCTCTATCCTTCTCTGGAAGAAATCTGCTGTATTCAGACCTGGAGAGTAGATGGGCTCCACCAAGTTTAAAAAATGTCTAAGAAATGACATATATTTATATGGCACCCCTACAAATCCCCCATGAGTTATGGGATCAAAGAAAAAAAAATAGTTACCAACCCGCCTAAAAACGTCTATTTAAATTAGAATCTTCAAACATAATTTCATATAAGAACCATATAATGAAATAATTAAAAATCCCTCAAAATTCTTCGTTAAATAATTGAATTAGAGTGAATGTCATTAGAAATACTGTCACAAAAGGGTTAAAAACGGAGGGGTACATTGAATAATATAGTCCTCGATACTCTATCTGAAAAATGGCGGGATAGTCACTGCTGGAATGCTTCTGGTCATAGAGTTGCTTGACCAGAACTTACTTGAGGTTAAACAACAACATGGTTTGCTTAGACATTGATTTTTTTTAAACAAAGGCTTAATGTATCTTCTTTATGTATGAGGGAAGAGAACATAATTGTATAAAGATACTACTAGTAAACATGTTATTTGTAAGGATAGCTCCAAAACATAAGATATTTATTTATTTAATCAATTTTATTGTTCGTATAGAGCTAGTAAGCCATGATTGACTAGGGGAAGTATCTAGTACTTCATGTAGTTGAGAAACAAAATAAAAGACAAGATATACAGAGATAAGTGAATATAAAAATAAAATGAAAAATAAATGAATAAAAATAAAAGATAATTATCTCTGTAAAGGTAGATGAAAAGAAAACTTGACTTAATATGATTTGAACTTAGAACAACAGCAAAGCACCAAGTTAAATTACAATGAAACATCTAAGTTAACAATTGACTGATTGTACTACTGTCATTTTTTTTGTCATATTGGTTTCTTACATAGGCACAAGATGTTAAATATATCCATTACCATCCTGTAAGTACAGAGGTGACAGACAGGTAATGTTGGTGGGTGTGGTGTGGTGTGGAGAGTGGGAGGGTATGTTGTTGCATGTGTTGTGAAACAAAAACCAGTGGGGGGTGTTTTAGGATGGTGGCGGTGGTAGAGGTGGTGGTGGTGGTGGTGGTGGTGGTGGTGATAAAGAAATCAACTCAGATTAATAAATCGTGACATTTGAGCATAATAACAGGTAAGAGCAAATATGAATATTTAACAACCATTATTCTGCCCCAATAACACTTCATTCATGACAGTCATTCTGACTGATCACAACCTTAGTATCGATGATGATGATAGCATCAAAGAAAATAATAATGACTGTGATGGCCATGCTAATGATTGACTTCACCAATCCACATCCATGTCAACAACATCATAACTCCTGAAGCACTGGCACTAGTTGGAACAGTAGCACCAACATTTACAATAATAAATTTTCTTTCTATAAGGAAATAAAAAAAGAAATAGTACCTTTCAATGATTGGAATAATAACTCAAAACAACAACAACAACAACAACAGCCGCAGCAGTGCCATCCTTGGCTGTAGTAACCACAATAAATCAATATGAAATACAAATAAAAACAGCAAGTAATAGCATAGAATATTTGTAAATGAACAAAAATAAACATGATTTTGAAGTACAAGTTAATGCTGTTATTGTTATTTAACTCAGGTCAACCTTGTTTAAGCAGATCTCCATTTTTTTTCTCTTCAGGATATTGTATTTAGAATTATATTATTCAATGTCTCCTTCCTTTTTTTAAGACAGTAGAGTGTAATTTGAGGGAGATATCATTGCCATTTTTAGAGACACCTTTATTGGTAATAATTGTATTTACTTTTGGTATAAGGCCAACAATTTGAAGGGAAGGGGAAAGTCAATTAAATTGACCCTAGTGCATTACTGGTACTTTATTTTATCAACACCATAAAGATGAAAGGTGGGGATTTGAACTCAGAAAGTAAAGGGCTGTAACTCTATGATGCAAAGCATGTTGTCCAACACTCTATTGAGACTGCCAATCTACTGCCCTTTTATTGGTAAGAATGGTTTCTGATTTAGGCACAAGGCCAACAATCTGGGGGGAGGGGAAAGTCGATTAAATTGACTCTAGTGCATTACTGGTATTTTATTTTATTGACCCCGTAAGGATGAAAGGTAAAGCTAAACTTGGCGGGATTTGAACCCAGAACGCAAAGGGCCGTAACTCCATGCCACAAAGCATGTGGTCCGATGCTCTACAGATACTGCCAATCCATTGCCCTTTTATTGGTAATAATATATATTAAACTGGCTATTGTTAGAGCATAATACAAAATGGCCCCTAGCATTTGTACCAGTTTGATGTATTTTAAGTTCCAATCCAGTTGTGATTAATTTTGCTTTCATCCTTTTTGGATTTATAAAGTAAGTACCATGGTATGTATGGACTCATAACTTCTGGTGGTGTCATAAGGGGTCTGTAGTGACACATAGCAGTTCATGGGCATTTTAAACCTAACAGAGCCCATCCCTCTCTTCAGCTCTGAACATAGTCAATTTCTTCCAAAGAAAGTGGGAAAGAGATATAGGGGAAAAATTGACCCAGTACCGAACTGGTATTTTTTTTTATCAACCTTGAAATGATGAAAGGCAGGATTTGAACTCAGAGAGCCAAAATGTATGCCATAAATCATTCTATCCAATATTTTATTGACTCTGACAATTCACCACCTTATGTATTAACTACTGAGGTACAATGTAAAATAGCAGAAATATCTTCAATCAGTGAATCAATCAAAATCTATGACCTAGGGAGGTCACAGATGCACAGCAATAGATATAATCTTCCTTCATCTTTCCCTATCACTAGCCAACCATATGTTTTTCTACCATCTTTCTCTCTGTCTATTCTTTAATGTTGCTCAGTCATCCCCTCCATAATCTTCCTAGGCTGTTTTTGTTACTGAATATTTTGTCAGTTAATGACTATATTCACTAGAAATAAGGTGTCACATTATCATCTTACATGAAACAAACCACTTCCTTTTCTATCTTTTGACAATTTACAGAAGTGTTTTGTAGTTTGCATTCTTCCTTAAAATTTCTTTCCAATCATTCATTTATTTGATGTTCTATATGTAAAGTACAAAGTATCTCTCTATCATATTTTATTTCAAAGGCCATGATCTTTTTCTCAATTTTAGCATTCAATGGCCATGATTTGCACTCATAATTTGTAGTTGGAATTACAATTGCTCTTAAAAAAAAAAAATGTTTGGTCCTATTATACTATTTTTATTTTCTAAACAGGTTCTCACTGTAGCTGCTGCAATTCAGCATTTTAATTTTTTCTTTGATCTCACATCTTCTGTTATTGTTCTTCACAAATATTTAAATTTGCCAACTTTGACTGTCGTTTCTGCTATTTTAATTGGATTGACTGTTTTATTTTTGTTTTTAATAGTTATCATTATTTTGTGTTTATTTTTCGGCACTTATTTCCATTCCATATCTTCATGCTATTGTATGAAAATGTGTTGTTAGATCTCCAAGTTCTTTCTCATTTTGTTCTATTAAATCAACATCATTAGTAAAATGGAGATTACTAACTTCTCTACTTCCTACTTTAATATTACCTTCAAAAGACACGAGGGCTTCCGTCGTTATGAATTTTAGAAACATATTCATACCTGACATTAACTGCTGTTTTAAACCAAAAATTGTATTTTTTGCATGTTCACATTTCATAATATTTGTTGATAGTTGGCAAGTGTTATATTTTTTCATAATAAGCTACAGTGCCTTATGTCACACAAAGTTAAAAGCTATTCTAAACTCAATGAAGCTGTGAGAAAGGTTTCACTTGTGTTCCAAGTATTTTTCTGCTAGATTATTAGCATAAAAATATCCTCAGCAGTGTTTGTCCCTTACTGGAAACCGACCTGTAATGAAACATGGGCTGATTTCTAACTATAATTTTATTTTCTTTGTTCATTTCATTCACTCAAGTCAAATATATAGCAAAACCATGCTTGAATACTGGGCTGGACTTTCACCTGCTGAGGCCCTAAGCTATATGAAATTTAAGGCCTTTCTCTAAAAAAAAATTGGGTAAAGAAAATTTAAAATAATCATATATGATTAGTAATGCACTAGATAATTGCTGGCCTTGTTCCAAACGTAGAAACAATTATTTATTAATGATTACAAAATTAAATGATATATGTACATATATAATTTTTGATAATTTAGTGTTAAAAATATATTTAAAAAAATGAGGCCCCTGAGTGTGTGTGGCCCTAAACTATTGCTTATTTAACTTACAGGTAAATCCAGCACTGCTTGAATAGCTAATAAAACCAATTGTATGGTTGTTTTTGCACTTGTTGATGTTTATCTTCTTTGGCAGTGGTATAACAATCAATTCTAACCATCCACTGGGGCATTCGTCAGTATGTAAAATACACTGTTACAAATTTTATAAAGAATCTCAATGATATATTCACCTCCCTGCATCAAAAGTTCTGCATTTATGTTATCCATTTCAAATGATTTATTGCATTTTAGTCTCTAGATTGTATTACTTACTGTATATTAAACCTTTCATTACCTATGTTACTAATGAAATATATTACCTACGTTTTTTAATTAATTTTGTAAACAATCAACAATTTGAAAGGATTTAGTAAAATAACTAATCATATTATTATTGAGCTGACATTTAGTACATAACATTATTTTTTATTGAAATAGGAATACTTTAAAATGAAGTTTATCATAACAGAATTGGGGCAGTTTTGGGTGGGTTTGTATCAAAAGGGTTAAGGGGAATTTTCAATATTCCCTTGTTTTGGTTAGGTTGCCATATTTATCTTTAGCAACTTGCCATTTAGGTACCCATTCTTTGGTTAGAAACAATTTCTTATATCAATTTAAGAAGGATTGGTAGATACTCTGTAGAATAAATAGTAATATAATGGACATGTGGCTTGAGTTTCACCAATGAACCTGTGTCAGATTAATGTTGTATTTGTTACAGTATTGTAGATAGAGGGGGGGGGGGGTCCGCCCTGGGTGATACTTTTATGGGGATGACACTTTTGGGTCTGCTGTATGCTATAAGCATTCTTCTAATGCTGCAGCATAATATTATAATTGTACATAGACTAGTTAATAAGAACAATATGTATTTTTGTGGGAGCCCGAAGGCAGCAAACTGAAGGGTGGCCCCAGGCGGCATACACTTTAGCTACATCACTGATTTGTTAGAATTTAAGTTGTAGATCTTGAAATATAATATACCATTTTCACAACCTTAAAATTCCTTTCAGTTTTACAAGTTTTAGCTTTAGCTTCCTTTTCCATTTGGTAAATGAATGATATCAATAATAATACTTCTCTAGCAATAAGAATTTTAAACAAACACATTTGTAATTTACTTGAAATATTTCATAAACCATTTATTTTTTTCATGAGCTCTTTTTCTGGTAAATTACACCAATGTGTGTAAAATATTAAGTGTCTCTATGCAAACTATATGGTAGGTGTATACTCCACCATTGAAAATGTCATAAGGTGTATAAACAGGCTTATTACTTATACAAAATTGTTGCACCAGTTGTGTAGAAAGAAGGATACATTTCAAGGGAGAATTCACTTATGCATAGTCAGGAATTTCTAGTAGTAAACAGAGGTAAAAATGACAACTTGTAGTTTGCAAAAATAAGTAAATAGTAGCAGTCGTAGACAAACCTAAACTTGAAGATCAGAAGAAGCATCAACAAAAGTGAAAGCTAATAAATTACTTATAGAAAGTCCTCAGGGAAAGCAAAAAAAACAGTACATTATATTCTAGAATGACCTTAAGTTAATCTTTGGCTACGTATGAAGGTATATTCAGTCACTTTATACAGTGTTTTAAATGTAATTGCTATTTATAACTCCTCTGAATAATCACAAGCTTTTATTAATAGGTCGACTATTTATTTTGTTCTATTGTCTGTCTTCTTGAAATTACCAAAATGATATATTCAATTAGACTATATCTAATCTAATGAATTTATTTGATGCTGTTAGACTAATTCCTTTACAATAATGCTATTCTGAGGATGAGTAGACTAGAAACACCAAAATTAAATATGGAAATGTAATTTTTGATCATTTCTAGTTTTAATTATCAAGCAATTAGTGATATAATTTAAACCAATGATGCACAACCTTTTTCAGAAGTTGAGCTACAAAATTCACAAAGAAAATTTTATGGACCATCACATAAATATAAATTTACTTTTAATTGCATTATGTCACATAGTAGAATAGAAAACTTGCCACAAGCCACTAAAGCATTGATATGGACCACCAGTGGTCTAACAGGAACATGAATCACTGTTATAAACTTATGCAGAGAATGATGTATCAGCAATGGAAAGACTAATAGAAACATTGTTTCTTCAGTCTCATTTGAGTGAGTGAGGTCTGGGATCTTGAGGATTGATTCAATCAAAGGGTAATTTACCCAATTATCTCAACTATTATTTATATTGAAAGACTGTAATTACAGTAATTTTAAGCTTTTTTGGATGCTCACATTTTCAATTTTTACATTCTCCCAGTACTTTATAAAAATTATAAGTTTGGTTATGTACTAGCTACCAGCCATATAGCATTCTAAAAAGAAATAGTGAAAAGTGCCAGTCACCCCTTAGTGTAAGGGTTAATATGCTTGCACAGTATTCAAGAGTTATGAAGTTTAATTCCTTGTTGGTACTTCTGTCCACTTTTTCCCATCCCTAAGGGTATTTTACCTGATATCCCAACTGTTATTTACATTGTTAGACTGTTATTAGTCATTTTATGTGTTTGGGAGGCTCTCGTTTTCAAATATATTTAATTAAATCAAATCAAAATTTTTGTTGATTACTAATTTAGGAATAAATGAAGAATGCATGTATATATATTTATAAACTGATGTGGTATTGGACTGCAGTCATGTTAAGGTGCAACTATTAAGACTTTTGGTTAATTATATTTACCTCAAAAGTAGAGAAGTTGAAGTTGACAAAGGCATAATCAAATGAAAGCAAATTGTAAAGGGACATAACTGGTTCTGTATATATACTCTTTTATACTTTTTTTCTTTTACTTGTTCCAGCTGACTGGCTGAAGCCACGTTGGAGCACCCCCATTATGGCTACACATTCTATAGCCAGCCTTCCTTGGTTATATATACATACATATGCTATTTATATCCATGCCATGCATATTTCGGCTTTTAGAATAGATACACTGTATTCCTGTATGCCATAAGAGGCAACTAAAATGGTTGGTATCAGGAAGGGCATTTGGCTGTAAAAAATTTTCTTAAAACATCCCGCCCAACCCATGCCATCATGGAAAAGTGGATATAAAAATGATGATAATGATGTGACTTATACAATTCAGAATCTAAAATGCAAGTGTCTGGTGAAACCCAAATTTATATCTCCCAGTTGACATCTTGAGCTATTCTCTACTATGCTACATGCCTATTTATTCTATGTCTAAAGTCTGCCCAGAGCCCAGAGGAACTTATTTTCAGCTGAGTATACTGGAGCAATGTGAAATGAAGTGTTTTGCTCAAGAAAACAACACACAACCCAATCCAGGAATTGAACCCACAACATTATGATCATAAGCTCAACACCCTTACCACTAGACCATACACCTCCCCTATTTATCCATATGACACCAAATTCTACTTGAATGTTCATCAATCACTCAGATCGTATTTTTAATACTAGCACACATGTGTCATCTTCTCAGATATTTGTTGACTTTCATTAATCACAAAGATTTGATGGATTGAATTTGCTTTTGTATATCTCAATCTATTAGTTGTAAGCTCTCATCAAATTGATCTCAGCTATCTAAGCTAGGCATTTATAGTTTTATTTATCATCTATAAATAGTGTAATTATGGTATGGTATGGTCCCGTAACTCTTGATGGAGTCACAGGGTCAGCGTAATGATATACAGCATTTCTTGGGCATTTTATGTCTGGCAAATCCCATCTCTCTCCAGGCCTGAGCATAGCAAATTTCTCTCAGAGAAGGATAGAAAGTGAGAGAATGGAAATGAAAAAGAGATATAGAGGTAGAGTCAACCCCAGTACTAGACTGGTACTTTTTTATCAACCTTGAATGGATGAAAGGCAAAGTTAACATTGGTGGGATTTGAATTCAGAGAGCAGAGAGCCAGAATGAATACCACAAAGCACTCTATCTGCTGTTGCTGTTGCTACTACTACTACTACTACTACAACATGACTACCACCATCACCACCACCACCAAAACCACCACCACTGCCACTGCTGCTGCTGCAATTTTCTGGTTGTATTTTTACATAGAAACTCCTTCATTTACTCAATTCTATATATATTTATGTATGAGGAATCATACAGTTACATTTTTCTAACTTCCACAAAGCAAATTTCATAGAAATGCAATGGAAAATTTACAAAAATATGCATTTAAAAAAAATCAATGAAAGTCAGAGAGTGATCATAAATCTTTTTGTATAAATACACAGAAATTTGCTGTTTTATTTATAGTAAGAGAGGAATACATTGTCATTGACCTTTGTAAATCCTCCCAGTCTGGTGAAATTGAGGCAGCTGATGTCCCTCCAGAACATCTGTAATAAAAATTTAGACGGAGAGGAAAACATTTTTTAAATTCAATTTTATTTCATTTTATTTTATTTTATATTATCTGTAAAAGTGATTGTGTTGATGGC
>OZ024745.1:111936104-112051104 GCA_964016885.1 Eledone cirrhosa
TCAGTTCAAAAAACATTAGTGAGTAATGGAATAAAATAGTCTGTATTCAAGAAGAATGACCAAGTTGATGCTGTTCAATTTTCATAGGATACAATGTTTATAGACTGTAGGAAATCTATCCAATTTATTTCAGAACTTAGGCTCGAATCTAAATTAACCTTCATAGCCATGACTTTCAATAGCTGCATGAACATTGCTAGTACATAAGATGTGTGTATCTGTGAAACATATACATATAAACCAGGTCTGAACACAGAGGAACCAAACTCCTGCTGTCACTGCCTCTGTCTCTCCTGCTCTCCCCATCTCTCACTATTGTGAACAAATAGATGCCCATGCACTGGCCGTCCCACGGCCCCACCAGACAGAATAGACATGCCGTTTCTCCGGAGGATGGTGAGGGAGACGCGCTGGAAGAGCCATTCCAGCTTGTGAGGCTAAAGTTGACTAAGTCGTACTTCTCTGTACACATTCTTGAGTCTTCTATCCCCATCAGAGTAATTCTCAATAAATTATTCCATAATTTCTATAATGTTAGTAATGCAGTTATCGAGGAAGTCAATAGTAAGAATTCTTTCTGGTATCACTTGCTCTGCAGTAGGCAGAGCCATATTTAGAACTTGTGGGGCCCGGGGCAGTTCAGGTTTGTGTGTGTGGGGGGCTCATGGCTGTTCCTAGAATGGGCCCTGTTTGACAATGGGTGCCCAGGGCATTTGCCCCCTCCACCCCTGATAAATCCGGTCTTTAATCTCATTTTGGATGCATTGCTGAACTAACTCTAGTAGTTCTTCGACACACCATTTTATACCAGATTCTATTAACTCCTCGGAATTTTCTATAGTACCATTTTGCATTCTCCTTTCTTTGGTGAGCTCAACGAGGTTATTAAAGTCATTACATGCTTCTAGCTATAGCTTCTTCCAAACTCTTCTTGTACAGTTTTCATTTACTTTATCTCAGACTATTCTTAATATTATCTATGTTCTTTATTATATGGTAGTTTTACCAAAGGTCTGTGATAGATTGTTTATAATGGTGATTTGTTTCTTCAACAAGTTGTTTGGTCTACTACCAAATGCAATAGAGCTTAACATTAGAACCTACACGCTGATCTAGGTGGTTTGAGGTAATGAAGTGGTGACCGTTTATGACAACAAAAATATTACAATAAATGTATACTGACTATATTGATAAACTATTTCAACAAAAATGCAGGGCTGAAGTGTGTTGATATTTTATGAGTAGCCTGGAGTACTATCAATCACAAACAAAGCCTTAGATTATGAATATTTATTTACTTTGGATCAGAGTATGAAAAAAAGTCAGTGTGTGAAAATTTCTGTTTTTACTTAGACACATTTGATTTACAAATCACAGGAAAATATGTCAATGATATTTCTATCATTGGTTATAGTATTTCTGGTTTTTTGTTTCAATATTGCATTGCTCAGGAGGTGACTGAACAGGAAGATGGATGCTTTTGTTCATTTCTCCCATGTATTTTGTATTGTTTTTTCATGTGCTAGTTTGCTATATATATATATATATATATATATCATGTATCTACCATATGTATATGTACCACGTATCTTTCATATATATATATATATATATATATATATATATATATATATATATATATATATATATATATATATATATATATATATATGTATCTACCACATATATATATACCACATATCTACCATATATATATGTACCACATATCTACCATATATATATGTACCACATATCTACGATATATGTGTATATATATATGTATATAATATGTAGATTCCAAAGTTGTGTTGGGGGATAACCACAATTAAAAAAGGTACTCAATGCATTGGTAGAGTATACATTTTTATTTTATATAGAAATAGCTTCTACAGGACTAGAACTATTTCATCCATATGAAATCACCAGGAAAGATTTCATACGAATGAAACCATTCTAGTCCTTTAGAAGTCATTTTTATATAAAATATAAAATAACTCACTCGATATGCAAATTAGGCTGCCCAGCCATTAATATGCATAAGGAAAGTATATACTTTCAGACGTTCAACCATCTGACAGGAAGGTATGCAATGCTGACGATAGCTAATAAGCTTGAAACTAGTACATCGTTCCTGTGTCAGTGTTGAACAAAAAGGCGACGATGGTTGCCTGAACACTGTACAGCGTAATTCGGGCTGTTTGTTTGTTTACAAACAAACCGAACATTATAATAAATGTTTGGTAAACCCATACATACATATATATATGTGTATGCATGTATGTATGTATATATATACATACTACTGTATGTCTGTATACATATATATATGTACGTATACATACATACTTACATTAATATATATATATATGTAAATATATATATATATGTAAATATATATATATGTAAATATATATATATATATATATATATATATCATAAAACATGTCTATAAAATCACCAGATAAATAAATGTATTCTATTTTCTCCTAGTTTATTTTACACCTAATTCTGTTTAATTGATTGTATCTGGGCGATTACGCTGTCGAAATATTCGATAAATATTCCGTCGCGGCCGGCACGAAGGGCTAGTTTCGGTTATTTGTTGGAGATTTCTTCATAGAAGCCTTATTCTTATAGCTTGGTCTATTCGATTTTTTATATAGTTAATTATGCTAATTGGGAGAGGAAATGGTATATATTTTATCTGGTGATTTTATAGACATGTTTTATGATATATGGCTCTGATTATTTAATTTATTAACTTTTCATTGAGCCACAAAGTGACCCGTTGCAAAACACGTATATGTATGTATGTATATATATATGTATATGTAAACCTTTATATATATATATATATATGTAAATATATATATATATGTATACAATAGTACAACATATTCAAAGTTTGATCAGCAGCCAAGCCAACGAATGCCTTCAGCAGTGCAGCCAAGCACTCGACAAGGAATAGACCTCAGAGTAATAACATACAGTTTAAAGGGCTTTGCAAATTGAAGATAGCAACAGCTAATTCAGCCGCGTGATCTGTAGCAACGAAAGAACTGACTAGTGAGAAAAGGAAATACACACACACACACACACACACACACACACACACACACATACACATATATATATATATACATCTAAAAATATACATACATACATATATGCACATATCTGTATATATAACATATATATATATGTATAAATATATATATATATATATATATATATATATATATATATATATATATATATATATATATATATATATATATATATATATATATATATATATATATATATATATATATATATTTATACATATATATGTATATATATATGTATATATATGTCAGGTCACCAGTTGGTGCTACTGGTAACATGTATCCCAGTACAACCTGTCCCATGGTCGGGTCGTTGGCGACTAAACTGGCAACCCCACCAAGGTTTCTTGGTGAGGAGGGTGACTTTGGACATCCTGCAGGACTAAAAACAAAACCTGTCAAAGGGCAAAGGAGCTCTTAAGAATCAATGGCCATCCAAAATCACCGGGAGAGATGACCCCTTAGCCTTTGTCAAGGCAGAATTCTAGGAGAAGGAAAACTCTGATATAACACCTGCAACCCTGATGGTATCCAATGATGTTGACTTGTTCTTCTTTTTGGTAAATATAATCTTGGTTAAGAGAGTGGGACTGGCTTTGTGCAGTGCCTTTGCTCACTATAAAAGCTTCACGGCACAGGCATTGCTTTGTATCTGGAGATCTTTCTGCACTTGTCGTCACATGGTACCAAAGGTAAAGCACTATGTGTCAATAATTGTCACAAGTGTAGTGTTTGTACCAGAGTTTTAAAGTCGCTGGCTGGACTAAAAAGTCACACTCGTTCAGCGCATCGGTAGGGGTTCTCCTACATGGATATAAAGTAGTGGCCGTACTCGAAAACGAGTTGGCAGCCACCATATATATATATATATATATATATATATATATATATATATATATATATATATATATATATATATATTTACATATATATATATATACATATATATATATATATATATATATATATATATATATATATATATATATATATATATATATATATACATATATATGTAAATATATATATATATATATATATATATATATATATATATATATATATATATATATATATGTGTAAATATATATATATATATAGAGAGAGAGAGAAAACAATCAAATATTTGTTTAATGCATTTAATTGATGACAATCGTTTCTTCCAAACAAATGTCTGGAATCATCAAACCATACACAATGATAAAACAAATAAATAAATTCCTAAACCTTAGAACATTCATTAAGATGCATTATAATTAATTGTTTCTACTTTAGGCACAAGACGAGCAAATACCCAGTGCATTACTGGTACTTTTATTATTAAGATGCATTATAATTAATGGTGGATTGGCAGTACCGGTGGAGGGTCGGACGCCATGCTTTCCAGCATAGTTACGTTCCTTTACGGTCTGAGTTCAAATCCCGCGAGGTTGACTTTGCCTTTCATCCTTACGGGGTCGATAAAATAAAGTACCAGTAATGCACTGAGCAATTGCTGGCCTTGTGCCTAAAGTAGAAACAATTATAATTAATAGTGCCAGTAACAATATATTGAAGAGCAAGAACAAAATGATATTACAATGAAAAGATAGTAAAATATTGAAAAGAATTATAAAGAGAGTATTACTTAAAGTCAATATATCAACCATATCAAACAAAGAATGTAAATAAAAGTATGCATTAAGGTGAGACAGATGTGTAGTGATAGCAAGCATTTATGTGTTATGTAAGCATTATATGATGAATTAGTTACAGCAATTAAATGCATTAAACAAAAATTTTATTGTTTTCTATGTTGTATTTCTGCTCTGTAATATATATGAAATTTTACATTGAGCTAATTTTCTTACTGGTAATTGGGTAATGCAAAATATTACCCTTCTTTTATTTATAATTATATATAGATTATATATATAAGTATAAATATTATTATTATCATATATATATATATATACATGACGGAGGTGTTAATTTTCAAACTAGAATAGTTTGAAATTTATAAGAAAGAAAATTTCTTTAGAGGTATTTTGGTATTTTCATGTTACATGTATCAAAATGCATGTTTTTCATATTACCATGAGTTTTAACAAACCTTTCCCCATGCTGACATAGGGTTTGACAGGTCTACAAAACACTACTTCAAATCACCAGCAGCATGTCCTCAGCTATTTCTATTAATAAAGATTTTAGTATGGAAACGTTCTGAGAAATATTTGCTACTAGCAGAAATGTTGCCCTCCAGGTGATTTTCTGTATGTGTGTTTGGGCATGTATTTTGTAATATATTGATCAATGTATACAAATGCACGAACAAGGAAAGCTATATTTTGGACATGTAAATGATATGAACTGATACTGATATTTTTCTCTACGAAGTGGGGACCCCCATCTTAATTAAGCAAAGACATGGTATGAATCAATAATAAGCTGAAGCATGATTGAAAAAGCACAACACAGCACCTTCAATAAAATTTGCCCATATACTGAGTTTTGACTAAAAGAGTTTTTTTTTAATCAACTCTTTGATACTCTGTAATTTCTATTTAAAGAACATACAGTGTAATCAATTTCTTATAATTAAAAGGCAAAATTTCTTTTGTGACAAAAAATCATACAAACTTGCTATGACATATTTGATTTTGTGGTTTATTTACTTTAATACTTAAGTTTGACAAAGCCAGAGAGAGAGAGAGACACACACACATTTTTATTCATTTATTATTATAGATAAAGATTTCAAGATGAATTACTTTCAAGAAGATTGTAAATGATTGGTTATATAAGGTAAATAGATATCCATTGATTTTGAAGATGAGTGTTCCAGTTGTTCAGTGAATAGAACAGTCTGCTCATTAATTTATCATACAAATGGTTGAGAGGATTCTACAGTCATGTGTACCCTTCACTTAATTCTCAAGGAAATTCAACATGACTCTGTGAGTGACAAGTCTGGCTCTTTGAATTACCAGTACTGTCTCTCCAATGGTCTTTCTAAACAGTTTCTGTCTTTCCAATCTCTCTCAGTAATCTTGAGTTGACCTCAAGGATGTAGTAAATGACATTTTCCTAAAATGCCATGTAGTGGGATTAAACATTGTACTACATGATTGAGAAGCAAATTTCTTAAATATTCAGCCAGGTTGCATCCATGAATAATTGATTATGCATGCATGGATACATGGTCCTGAACTCCTGATGGATTCATAGTTGCACGATTCGTAGTTGCACTAAACAGCATTTCTAGGGCATTTTAACCCTTGAGCATTTAAATTACTCTATATTTACTATTGTATTTTTGTGGTCTCATAATATCGAATCTACGAGATTTTGCTGTTATTTATTTTGAGAAGAATTCCTTAATGTCCGTATGAGTGGTCAGTTATGGGCGGTTTGAACAGAAAAAGGTGAGAGAATTCTGGCTGGATATGGCCGGTTTAAATGCGAAAGGGTTAAGCTTGGCAGAGTGCATCTCCTCTCCAGGTATGCATGCAGCAGATTTCTTCCAGAGAAGGATAGAAAGTGAGAGAGAAATACAGAGGAAGAATCAAACCCAGTACTAGACTGGTACTTTTTTTTATCGACCTTGAAAGGATAAAATGCAAAGTTGACCTCAGAATTGGTTATATGAATGGTATAACACATAAAGCTGAAAGCTATACATTGAATAATACTACCATGTCAAATCTTATCCCAATAATAATCTTGAACTCTTTAACATTTGATTTTGTGGTTCCAATTTTCTTTCCTTACTGTGACAAGCATTATATTTGAATTCTTTGAACATTCATTTTTATGTAAATGTATGTATGAGTATGTAAATTTCTAAGTGGTTCTTCTTTACTGCTTTCGTTTTATTTAAGATGTGGGTATTTCTTTCTATATATCAAACACCATCTATATCAACTGAATTTTACAGCAAAAGGAACTAGTAATGTGTGTTTTCATCAAACTATATTTTATTATTCCCAATAGAGACAAGATTTTTCATATATTTTACTATAATTTTTCTTTATTATTGTTCTCTAATTTAGTTAATTATTTTGAACTATGAAATAAAAAAAAATTCAAACCTATTACTGTTTTATTTTTTTTTACATAGAAACCAATTTTCTATATTCCTTTGTCTGAACCTCTGTCATTTCCTATAATATTCCTTTCACTCTCTCTATATCTAGAAGTTTAGAAAGAAATAGTGATTTGATTGGTTCTGTGAAAAAGTGAAATCTAATGTTCAGTTTTTAATTCATTTTACTTGTTTTGTTCCTTTAACCCCAAATGTTTTTAATATATATATATATATATATATATATATATATATATATATATATACACACACACACTACCACACCCATTCCCCCTACCACCACGTCTGGACCTATACTCCCCCTTATTCCTGATTAAAGTTTTTCTCATCAGAAAAGAACCAAAGTATTCCAGCGTCTTGATGTTTTATCTTATTCAGTAATTGCTTAGCATGGACCAAATGATTTTCTCTTGTCACATCCAACATAAACTGGCCTCTCCACATGACTTACAACTTGTATCGAATGTGTTTATGGCTAACTCTTCTGATGGTGTATTCTGAAACCTTAAGGGCCTCTACAATGGCTCTGATTGACTTTCCTGGAGCTTTATCTATTAATTTTAAAACTTTTTTTTTATAAACTTAGTTGTTCTGATTGTATTAGGACCTTGTACATGTATTTTGCACATGGCTGCTGATGTTGAATCCCTGCCAGCAGCTTCCAGATACTTTCTAAGTTTGACGATGATACAAGCAGGCATGAAGAATTGCAGCAGGTACAGTAAAGGTGTTCAAAGTTAAGATATGGGAGGACTTTGGGGTTAAGCTGGAATCTGACTTCAGAGCAGCAAATAAAGTGTTCTGGCAGACCATTTGTTGACTTTGTAATAAGAAGTCCTCCTCCACACCTGTTATCAAGAACATGTCTGGGGTTCTCTCATTTTTAGCATTGCTCTCTGACTGTTACAATTATTGTTGCGATCTCCATAAAATCACGTGTGGAGTTTTAGACTTTTTTGTGGAAAGTTAGTCAAGACTAATATCTTGTGTAATCAATAATGGCCTACTGATGAGGGTTGTCGTATTAACTTTACTAATTGTGGATTTAATAATGGTAATTGGTGGAGTTTCTCTCAACTAGAAACAGCGCTGTATAGGCTTTGATGAACTGTGATTTACTAATGTAAGTAATATCCTTACTATCCCTACTGCTTTGCTTAGTTCTATATTATATATTTGCAAGATATTAAAAAATGTTGTCTCCATAACATCATCTGTGAAGAGTGCACTCTGAATAATGTTTTTTTTTTGCACTAACTTTTCATTGAGGGGTATATATGTGTGTGTGTGTGTGTGTGTGTGTGTGTGTGTGTGTGTGTGTGTGTGTGTGTGTGTGTGTGTGTGTGTGTGTGTGTGTGTAAATTCTGATATCTACCTGTCTATAGTAGAGCCAATAGCGTTGTTAGAACTCCATGTGATAATTCCAACAATATGTGGTGATGAAATCATATAAAATTTCATTGTACATTCTAAACTAGCTGAAGAGTCATATATATATATATATATATATATATATATATATATATATATATATACACACACACATATATATATACATACAGATACATATATATATATATACACACATACATGTTGAACAGTGAAAACAAAGGGCGAAGTTTAGTACCTAATCAATTCATTGTTTTATGACCATTTCAGAAAGTTGATTGATCATGATAAATTGATATAGTGACTAATTGATAGTAGTTATGTTATGTTATGTAACTCCATATTATTAATATCAATACCCCAGAACTCTCTCACCATCTTCTTCAGAAACAATGATTGTGGTTGTGATGTCGGTAATGTTGGTGATAAGTTTGTAGGCACACAGTTCCAGGTTTGATTGCACTACCTGCAATATTGTGCAAATATTTTCTGCTGTTGCCTCAAGTTGATCAGTACTTTGTGGGTGGTACTTAGTAGAGAAACTGTGATGAAGCTATTGTACATGTTTATTAGTGTCTCTTACTTTATATATGCTTATGATTACAGTGTAAAGATGGTTTTCTTTATGTTTATGTCTCTTTATGCCCTGCAGCATAGTGGTTTGACAAACAGAGGTTGATAAGATAAGTAAGTACCAGTCTGAAATAAGTGCTGATGTTGGTATGTTCAACCTTAAACTCTTGAAGATAATGCCCCAGTATGACCGTATTTTAATGAATGAAACCATCAAAAGAATAAAAGAATATAAACATGAGAATAGCTATGAGAAGGCATAAAAAGAGTAAAAGAAAGTTAAAAGTCATGTGACAGTATGAAGAAGAAGTTAAAAAGGAAAAAAAAAAGAAGTATAACAAGATGGGTAGACAGTAAAGGAGGATAATATCAGCAATAGTAATAATAATAATAATCTTTTTCCTCTTACTTTTATTCTGGAAATATCAGATCAAAGCTACTGTGACAACACATATCAAATAAATTATAGGAAACATCAAAATTTCATTTGCAAATCAACTGTTGTCATGGCTATCTCCATTCTCATCATAATCATTGCTATTAACACTACTACTGCTGCCACTACCACCACCACCAAAACCTCCACCACCACCACCACCAACAACATACCACCTTATCACTAATACCTCCATGTGACCCCCATCACCACTGCCACAGTTCATATTTAACACTTGATGAACAAGTTTCACAGCTATAAATCCTTTTCAAATAGCAGTCAAATTTCCTTCAAACACCACTCTAATGTTTTCAAAATGGAAGGACACATTTGATAATGTAGTCCACTGCTAAAAAAATACATGATATGGTAACAACTGGAATGCTTTTGATCATAATGTCTGCTTTCTCAATAAACTTCAACCCTAATAACAACAATACCTTTTTAACTATGCCATTTATAGATAGATGTATATAGGTTACCTTTCACACAAAGAGAAAACCTTTTTGCAGTCAATTTATTCTACCTCTGTTCAATCCTTGCCACTATATTCTCAAATGCCCTTCCTTCCTTCGGCACTAATTCTGCCACTTAAGTTTTTGTTGTTGTTTGTTTGTGTTTTAGCCTATCTACAACTTTGAACATGCTTTCTGAAAATCCCATGACTTTCAATTAGTCGCCCCCCCCCCCCCCCCCCCCCCCCCCATACACACACAAAAAAGAAGAAAAAAAGAAAAAAGAAAATGGCATATCAGAATGATATTAGTAAAAATAATGATCTGAAAGAGAATATGAAAAATATATTTGAGAGAATAGTTAGTCAGTCATACCTAAGGAATAAAAGTAAAAAATAAAAGCATTGTTATCACAGCATTTTGAATGCTGTGAACTGTAAATTATTGATTTTAAAATGTTTTTTTGAGGGGCGGAAGGGGGGGGGGGCGTGAATTATATATATATATATATATATATTATATATATTATATATATAACACATGTATACTTGTATCAGTGTTTATCCCTATCATATATTCATTTGTATATATATATACATATAGTAATAATAATAAATTTGAAGACTAAAATCCAAAGAGGGCTCGATAAGGATAAATATATATCAAATATATAAGAACCGTAGAGCAAATATTTATTAAAATAACAGATTAAAGTTTAAGCAAAGAATCGCTGCTTTCACCCTTAACGGGATCTTCTGAAGATCACGTTAAGGGTGAAAGCAGCGATTCTTTGCTTAAACTTTAATCTGTTATTTTAATATATATATATATATATATATATATATATATATATATATATATATATATATATATATATGGAGGCACATGGCTTAGTGGTTAGAGCATAGGGACTGGGGTCCCTATCATTCCACTGTAAAGTGGAGGCGTCATGGAAAAAAAGCACCCAGCACTCACTGTAAATGAGGTTGGTGTTAGGAAGAGCATCGAGCTGTAGAAATCAAGCCAGAATCAGTTCCCGTCCAACCCTTGCAAGCAGGGGAAAAGTGGACGTAAAATGATGATGATGATGATGATGATATATATATATATATATTTAATTATATGTAAAGATATGATTGTTGTTTTCAATATAACCTATCGTAGTTGTATATTTTATCTTAGCATAAAATAAAGTCCCAGTAATCTACTGGGATAATTGCTGGCCTTGTGCCAATAGTAGAAACAATTATGTGTAGGATGAAACTTTTCACACCAACACATCACATGCATCATGGTATCATAGTCAGAACCTGGATTCCAAAGAGATTTTGACTGAGAAAGCTGGTTACTGGAGTAACTTTCCATTATATTTTCAATGCCATGAAGATTTGAATCCTGTATAGCAACCTGATAAAATTAATTAATTTCACAGTACTTTTGCTCTCAGCAACAGTGACTTGTGTCAGCATAATCATTTTATGTCTGCTTTTCCATGCTAGCATAAGTTAGATGGATCATTAGAGACTAAGTTAGTACTTAATTGGAACTAGTGCTCTCCTTGAGTGATTGAGGGATCATATCTCTCTTAGACACATTCCAATTTTAGCATCGTTTCTACAGCTAGATGTTGTTCATAATGCTTTACTTTACAGAGTGTACAGGGTACATTTTATTGTGTCTGTTTATGATATCTGTTTCAAGTTAAGTGGATTGAGCCAGTGATAAATAAATGTCTTGGCTATAGATTCAATGAAGTCACATGACATGAATTCCTGACCAAGCAGTTTGGCATACTATTCCCCTGGTTCATTACTAGTTATTTAAAGATAAACAGTTAACTCTCACAACAAGCCTGGTATAACTCTCCTTCAAATGGATATTTTGAACAGTATCTTATAAGTGTGGGGCTTAGTGGTTAAGGTATTCAACTCCTGATCATAAAATTATGTGTTTGACTCCCAATAGTGCTTTGTGTCCTTGAGCAAAACACTTAATTCCATGAAGTTCCAGTTGATTCAGCTGGGAAAAATGAGTTGTATGTGTATTTCAATGGGCCAGCCATGTCACACTGTATCTTCCTGAGAGTTACGTTAAGGGTACACATGCCTGTGGAATGCTCAGTCTCTTGCACATTAATTTCATGACCTGGCTGTTGTGTTGTTTTGAACAAATGGAAAATTTGTCAGAACTGGTGGAGGTTCAACACACACATACACTTGGTAATTGACTGAGTAGCTATAAGATTTTTAACAATAACTAGAGAGACAGATACAGTCTCATGGATTCTATCATAAGAAGTGACAGAGCCAGGGTCTCTCTACTGTTGTCTTGATGTTAGATTTGACTCTATATACTACCAAGCATGAAGAAAAGGGACCATACTGATGAAGTTTATAAGTCATCATCATCACCGTTTATAACATCATCATCACCGTTTTACGTCCATTCTTCCACGCTAGCATGGGTTAGACGGGTTGTCCTGTTGTGGGCAGTGTCTGGTCGGCTGACCATGCCTTGCTCATACAGGAACTGATTTGGCTTGATTTCTACAGCTGGATGCCCTTCCTAACACCAACCTCATTTACAGTGAGTGCTGGGTGCTTTTTCGAGGCGCCTACACGTCCACTTTACAGAGTGGGCTGGGTGCTTTTTTGCTGTGGCACCTCCACGACCACCTTGCGGTGGGGGGTGTGGGGGCATATTGTCTATATGCTTCAGCTTGTACCCATGGGAGGTCGGGTACTCTGTATTACTGCATGACGCCAGAGGTCATGGTCGTGTGTCATTGCTTTTGAGAGGTGTAATTGGGTAAGGTCGGCTTTTATCACCTCATCCCAGGTCATCTTGGGTCTCCCCACTCCGCGGTTTCCATCACTAGATGTATACTTCAGCCTGTCCTCATGGGAGATGTATGGTAGTGGGGTGGGGTGGTGCATACTATATATATGTTTCAGCTTCGGCCTGTGACAGTGGGAAGTCGGGTCTTCTGTATTACTGTGTAATAGGGCAAGGTCAGCTTTTATCACCTCGTCCCAATTCTTCCTGGGTCTCCCCCACTCCAAGGCTTCTATCGACTTTGAACGCTCTGCACCTTTTTATACAGCTGTCATCCTTCATATGCACCATGTCCATATTTGATGCTGAGTGCTGCATGGCTGGAATGAAAATCAGTGCTGTGAAAACTGAGACACTAGTCCTCTCAAGGAAGCCTACGCGGTGCACTATACATGCGAATAGAGTTCCACTGAAGCAGGTAAAGAAGTTCAAGTATCTCAGGACGGTGTTCATGAGTGAGGGAAGGCATGAGGCTGAATTAAGTGCAAGAATTGAGGGTGGTTGGAGGCATAATTAATATAAGAAAGGCTCTCTCCAGGCTTATGGTATGGCTTGTATAGGCCCGTTCACACCGCTTAAAATATCCTACTTCAGATGGAATAAGAACGAGGAGTGAAACCATATACCGGGTCTCCGATAATTTAATGAACACGCCGTCTCTATACAGGATATTATGATGCAGCAGCAATAGCAGCAGCTAGAATTATCGATTAATGCTATTGTTCAGTAGACATCGACGAATGATTGGTTGTTGAACCCGGAACTTATTTTACCCTGCTGTTGGTGTTCACATAGGTGTGTTGTTGTTGTTAATGGTGTTGGTTGTGCCGGTGATTCCCTGTCATTAGGAAGCCTATGCGGTGCACTATACATGCGAATAGAGTTCCACTGAAGCAGATAAAGAAGTTAAAGTATCTCAGGACGGTGTTCATGAGTGAGGGAAGGCATGAGGCTGAATTAAGTGCAAGAATTGCTGGAGATGAGAGAATCACTTCAGGCAGAGCCTCAACTTCTTCGATCACAGCTCTGATACTATGAGTATGTGGTTAGAATGTCTCAGGAAAGAATTGCTGGACAGATTTCACGGGCAAAAACCAACTGTCAGGAGACCCAGGGGTAGATGCTGAGCAAGATCGTTGGATAATATCCATGATCTTGACTGGTCTCACGTGGGGATCCTGCTGGATCAGTTAGAGATGGTGGCTTCTGACAGGACCCACTAGAAGGCGTGTGTGAGGATTCTGTCTCTATGACCCTCTCAGGAATAAGTGAACAAAGAAGACGACTATATATATATAAATATATATGTGTGTATGTATGTATGTATGTATGTATGTATGTCGGGTCATTCTTGAGTGCTACTGGTAACATGTAACCCAGTACAACCTGTTGGGTTGTCGGCGACTAAACCGGCAACCCCACCAAGTTTACTTGGTGAGGAGGGTGATTTTGGACACCCAGCAGGGCAAAAAACAAAACCTGACAAAGGGCGGAAGAACTCATAAGAGTCAACGGCCATCCAAAAATGTGTAAATATTATATACACATGTATATATGTATGTATATGTATATATACATACATATATACATGTATATATGTATATGCATATGTATATATATATATATATATATATGCATGTGTGCATGTATATGCCTAGAAATAGTTGGGCTGGATAAACCACTGGGAGTGAAGGACCCCTAGCCTTTGTCAGGGCATTCTTCTAGGAGAAGGCAACTCAGAAAACTGGGATAACTCCGATATAAAACCTGCGGCTCAGTAGTTACCGATGATGTTGATCTTTTCTTCTTTTTGGGTTATGGCTACTGTCGCTCAGAGAGTGGGATTGGCTCAGTGCACAGTCTTTCCTCACTTTAAAAAAATCTTCACGCACAGGCATTGCATGATAGAATTAATTAATAATTATTAATAATTGTTTCTACTTTTGGCACAAGGCCAGCAATTACCCAGTGCATTACTGGTACTTTATTTTATCGACCCCGTAAGGATGAAAGGCTAAGTTAACCTCCGCGAGATTTGAACTCAGAATGGCAAGGGCCGTAACTCTATACATCAAAGCATGGCGTTTGACCCTCTACCGATACTGCCAATTAATGGTATATCGTGCAATGGCCATACTCGATAAAAAGGGGGCAGCAAAATGTATGCACGTACATACGCACACATGCCCACATACATGCATGTGTGTATGTATGTATGTATGTACATATGTATGTATGCATGTATGCATGTATGTACATATGTGTATTATGTATGTGTGTGTGTATATGTGTGTCTGCATATGTGCATGTGTGTGTGCATGTATGTGTGTGTGCATGCCTATGTGCTCATGTAATCTGATTGTGTGTGTATTAGTTAAAATGGGGAAGCACAGCAGTAAATCAAGCAATATATCTTGATTAGGTTTGTATTTGAAGTATCTGTAAGAAATAAGGACATCACTGACTGATATTTCCTAGCTGAGTGATGTTGAGTGATTTATTCAATAAACTTATACATATGTATGTCACTTCAGTAGTGTATCCTTGACAAATTCAACCAATAAAGCAGGCATTACTTTACTTTCAATTCATATTTGTTAAATAAAGAGTGCTTATATATGTATATGTGCATATCTAAATCTATATATGTCTATGAACATCTGTGTATATACATGTATCTGTACATCTCCCATTTCTCTCTCTCTCTCTCCTTATTTACAAACATGCACACACATATGTATGTGTATATATATATGTATATATATATATATAGTTAGAAAGATACGAACGCACATATATATATATACGCTAACAAGGAAAATGGACATTAAATTATATCTATATCTATCTAGGCACACACCACACACATTTATAAATATTATAGTTTATAGGGAATTAATCGCTGTAGATATTCCAAATCTATGATGTGTGTAAAATTGGTGTGTGTGTGTGTATATATATATATATATATATATATATATATATATATACACATATGTATATAGTGTGTGTATACACATGCATATATGTTAGTATAGATATGTGTACACATGTGTATATATATATATATATATATATGTAGGAGGTGAGTTTTATTGTAGTACAATAAAGCAATGCAGATATCGGATAAGAAGCACTCTACAGTTTGTGGGACTGGAGTATGCATAATATAAGATCAAAAGATGGTTAAAGGAGTTCCATATATTTTATTATGCGCATTTCAAAAACAAACATCATCAAGCAATAATATTTGTGTTTTCATCAGATAAAACAGGAGAACATGATATGAAGGCTAAAAAACACTTGTGGATAGTGCAGTTTTAAATCAACATATTTAAAACTGCACTATCCACAAGTGTTTTTTAGCCTTCATATCATGTTCTCCTGTTTTATCTGATGAAAACACAAATATTATTGCTTGATGATGTTTGTTTTTGAAATGCGCATAATAAAATATATGGAACTCCTTTAACCATCTTTTGATCTTATATTATATATATATATATATATATATATATATATATTTATTAAAATAACAGATTAAAGTTTAAGCAAAGAATCGGTGCTTTCACCCTTAACGGGATCTTCAGAAGATCCCGTTAAGGGTGAAAGCAGCGATTCTTTGCTTAAACTTTAATCGGTTATTTTAATAAATATTTGCTCTACGGTTCTTATATATTTGATATATATCTATCCTTATCGAGCCCTCTTTGGATTTTAGTCTTCGAATTTATTATTATTACTATTATTATTATTATTATTATTATTATTATTACTATATATATATATATATATATATATATATATATATAAATACATATCCACACATATGCACTCACATGCAATCACACACACTCATACACATATACACATACATATATACAAAAATATATGCATGCTTTCATATTCATAATTAAGAGTTAAAATAAGATGTAGACAACAACAACAACAACTTCTATTGGCTACAGGGGTCCAAGACATTGGAGACAATACAAGGATTAAATACAAGACAATAAAAAATAGGGTTTACATCAAGTAAAAAGGGTCAAAATCAACAAAACAATAACTATAGCAATGTTGTTGTATGGATTAGGTACATGGACCCTGACACATACACTTGAGAAGAAACTAAATGGCGTCTACACTAAAATGTTTAGGGCTGTACAAAGCATAAACAAACTGAGAGAGAAACTAGACATAAGAGGAATAAAATACAGTGTGCAGGAAAGGAGAGGAGATTCCGTTGGTATGGATGTGATGCATATGAAGGGTCGACAGCTATATAAAATGGTGCAGAACGCTCAAAGTCGATAGAAGCCTTGGAGTGGTGTCAATGTATTACAAATGAAAGTTTATGCAGAAACTTGCCCAAGATAACAACTACAATTGCTCAAAGATGGTTATGATTTACACACTGTAAATATGGTTGGCATTAGGAAGGGCATCCAGTCGTAGAAAATCAGCCAGAAACAGTCCTATATGAGCGAGACATGGTCACCTGACTTAACTTGCTTCTAATGGGACAAACCCGTCTAACCCATGCTAGCGTGGAAAATAGACATTAAATGGTGATGATGATGATGATGATGATGATGACATTGCTGAAGAAGTAAGCAGGAAGTTATACACAGGCTATTATTGTGGGAACCAGCCCCAGTAGAGGAAGACCTGCTCGAACACTCATCGATCAACTCTCAGACGATACAAACCTCAGCAGTGAGCAGAGGCCAGGAGCAATGGAAAGTCGTGCATTTTGGAGAGATTTTGTCAGGAATGTTCGACTGTGGTCACAATGATGAACAGTAATGGTTTCTGATGTATCAGCGATATTTTTAGTGGAGGACTTCATTAAATCAACCCCAGTATTTGACTATTACTTTATTTTATTGATATCATGAAGATGAATTGGAAAGTTTGTCCAGGAATGGTTATGAGGAAAATGACCTTGAAATATTTGAAATAATCTGGAATTAATTTTGGTGTGGAATGGGAAATTACAAAGAATATTTATTACATACTGTTGTTGGAGTATTATTCACCGAAATGTCAGTGAGATATTAATTATAAATATAACGTTTATAGAGAGACTATAAATAATGCAATGATATAAATTATGAATAATGAAGGTGACAGTTATTGAGGCTCAAGGTCAATGAAGATTATGATGATGATGATGATGATTTGATGTCGATGATGTTTTGATGACGCTGATGATTGTAATTGTGATAATTGGGCTGGGGATGATGGAGATGATGGTGAGTATGACGGAGATGATAATGAAAGCAATGAAAGCGATCTTAATGATAAATGATGATGATGATAATAATTGTTTCTACTTTAGGCACAAGGCCAGCAATTATCCCAGTACATTACTGGTACTTTATTTTATCGACCCCCGTAAGGATGAAAGGCAAAGTTAACCTCGGCGGGATTTGAACTCAGACCGTAAAGGGCCGTAACTCTTTGCTGCAAAGCATGTCAGACCCTCTACCGATACAGCCAATCCACCGCCTTTGGTGATGATGATGATAATAATGATGATAGTTATGATGTTGTTGAGGGTAATGATGGTGTCCATGGTGATATCAGTGGCAGTAGTGGTAGTGATGGTGGTGATGATGAATATGCTGATGGTGTCAATGGGGGTGCTGGTAGTAGTGATGATGATGATAGGGGCAGTGATGATGCTGACAATGGTGGTAGTAATGGTGATGATGATGATTATGTGAGGGGTAGCTGAGTGCCATTAAATGAAGTGAAAATTGAAAATCCCAAATCCCAAAATATCTTGGCAACTCAATAAACAAGTATATTTTCTTGTTTAAGCATCATATCTTTTCATTTCCTCTCCTCTTTTCTCATCATAACTCATCTCCACCTCAATCCATCCTTCCAGAATATTTCAGAACCAAATCAATGTACTATTGATGTTCAATATCTCTTTTGATTGATTGCTTACTCACCTAATTTACGTGAATAAAAGTGTGTGTGTGTGTGTGTTTGTTTGTGTGTGTGTTTGTTTGTATGTGTGTTTGTTTGTGTATGCATGTGTGTGTGTATGTATCTGTTCATGTATGCATTTGTGCATATTTTTGTGTGTTTGCATATTTGTGGGTTGTTTGTTTGCTTGTGTGTGTGTGTGTGTGTGTGTGTGTGTTTCTGTTTGTGTATGTGTTTGTTTATATTTTGTGTGTTTGCATTTATGTTCATGTGAGTGTTTGTGTGGTTCTTTGCTGATGAGAATGTGTGTGTCTATATATGTCTATATGTTTGTAGGTATTATGTATATTGGCATTTGTGTTTTTCTCTGTGTACATGTCTATGAATGTGTTTATGTTAAAGTGAGTGTAAGTGTATGTGTTTCATTGCATTTTACATGTATATATTTATGTGTTTGTACATGTATGTGTGTAATTACGTGATTGTGTGTGTATGTGTCTTTGTACATATATGTGTGAGTTGGATGCTTGGGTGAGTGTGAGTATAGATTTGGTTGAATATTTGAGATTTGATATTATTTAAGCAGCTGCAGCTACCTTTAATATTATTCATATAAACAAATTTCTCCTGAAGATATATTTGAAACCAGATGTGCACAGCACACGCACTAGTTTAGAACCAGAGATAGAGTCAACTCTACTGCTATTTCCCAATATATTTAGGAAGAGAAAGATAGTGGAATTATTATAAGCCGGAGTAACATCAACACTAAGAAGAAGCAATCTACGCTTGACAAAGAATAGAACTTATTGACCTAGAATTTCAATATGATAAGCAGGAAATTCAAAATATGGTTTATGTCATCATCATCATCATCATCATCATCATCATCATTTAATGTCCATTTCCTATGCTTGCATGTGTTAGAGGGGTTGTCACATTATAAGACAATTCAAGTCGGGGGACAATGTCTTGTTCATGCAGATCTGTATTTCGACTTGGTTTCTTCAGCTGGATGCCCTTCCTAGTGCCAAAAACATTACAGTGTGGACTCGGTGCTTTTTATCGTGGCATTGAAACAATCATTTAACAAGGTGACCTGAGTGCTTTTTATCATGTCACCAGCACGACCATCTTACAGGGTGGTGGACTGAGTGCTTTTTATTTTGACACCAGCACGACCATCTTACAGGGTGGACGGGGCACTTTTTGCCGTGTCGCCAACGCGACCACTTTACAATGATGATGATGATGATGATGAATGTGATGATGAGTTCCTACATTTTCTTAATCAATAGAACCTCTATATGGTTATTCAACATGCTAAAATTAGCAGCAAAATTGCTTTCAAATCACATGGTATCATCTTCAAAAAAGGAAGGACACATCAGATAATATTGTTCTGGATACATCATCATCATCGATTAACGTCCATCTTCCATGCTAGCAAGGGTTAGACGGGTCTTATTTTGAGGCAAGTCGTGTCGAGTGACCGTGTCTCGCTCATATAGGGGTGTTTCTGGCTGGTTTTCTATGGCTGGATGCCCTTCCAAATGCCAACCACATAACCACATTTACAGTATGGGATGGTCATGGGTGGAATTCTTTTATTATAATAGGTCTGTTTGATCAGAGCTGACCTGGGGCTAAACAATCACCACCGCAACAGCAATAACAATATGGCACTATGATTGATGGTTCTTTGAAAAATGAAGAGACATAGGGCTCATTAAACAATTATATGATCAAGTGGAGTTGTGTTTTCCAAAGTTATCCCCCCCCCCCCCCCCATCATTGATGTTATCCTGGTTTGGTTAGTGTATGGGGGGGGGGGTCAATGACAAGAGAGAGATAAGGAGAGACTGAGGAGGAGAGAAATAAGATTGATAGAGAGAGAGGAGGAGAGAAAGTAAGATTGATAGAGAGTGAGGAGGAGAGAAAGTGAGATAGATAGATATCTAGAGAGATAGGTAGGGGGAGTGTGTGTGTGAGAGAGAGAGAGAGAGAGAGAGAGAGAGCAGGGAGATGGGAAGAGAGAGTGCTTAAGGAGATAATGTTACAAAATATTTTATGGGTAAGAAAACTGAAGAAAAAAAAAATGTTTATTTTTTAATGAATTGAAGAAAGAGAGGAGGAGGTGGAGGTGAGAGGAAGAAAGAGGGAGAGAGAAGAGAGAGAAGAAAGAAGAGAGAGAAGAAAGAGGGAGAAAGAAGAGGGAGAAGAAAGAGGGAGAAAGAAGAGGGAGAAGAAAGAGGGAGAGAGAGAAGAAAGAGGGAGAGAGAAGAAAGAGAAGAAAGAAGAGAGAAGAAAGAGGGAGAAAGAAGAGAGAGAAGAAAGAGGGAGAGAGAGAAGAAAGAGGGATAGAGAAGAAAGAGGGAGAGAGAAGAGAGAAGAGAGAGAAGAAAGAGGGAGAGAGAAGAGAGAGAGATTAGAGAGGGTGAGGAAGATATTTTCTTTTTGAAGGCATAAAGAAATAAAGTTAAATTTATTGTCACCATTATGGAATTGGTGGCATTGAAGTGGAGGGGGAAACAGCAGCAACATCAACAGCAACAGCAGCAGTGGTAGCAATGGTGGTAGTAGTAGTGGTTGGCAGAATTGGTAGAGCATCGGACAAGTTGTTTCACAGCATAGAGTTACGGCCCTTGAGGTTCTGAGTTCAAATCCCGCCAAGGTTAACTTTGCCTTTCATCCTTACGGGGGTCGATAAAATAAAGTACCAGTAATGTACTGGGGTCAATTTAATCGATTTTCCTCTCCTCCCCAAATTGCTGGCCTTGTAGAAACAATTATTATTATTACAAGGGTGGTGAATTGGCAGTATCGGTAGAGGGTTGGACGCCATGCTTTCTAGCATAGTTACGTCCCTTTACAGTCTGAGTTCAAATCCCACCGAGGTTAACTTTGCCTTTCATCCTTACGGGGTCGATAAAATAAAGTACCAGTAATGCACTGGGTAATTGCTGGCCTTGTGCCTAAAGTAGAAACAATTATTACAGTAATAAAGGGCAGTGGATTGGCAGTAAAATAAAGTACCAGTAATGCAGTGGGGGTAATTGCTGGCCTTGTGCCTAAAGTAGAAACAATTATTACAGTAATAAAGGGCAGTGGATTGGCAGTAAAATAAAGTACCAGTAATGCAGTGGGGGTAATTGCTGGCCTTGTGCCTAAAGTAGAAACAATTATTACAGTAATAAAGGGCAGTGGATTGGCAGTAAAATAAAGTACCAGTAATGCAGTGGGGGTAATTGCTGGCCTTGTGCCTAAAGTAGAAACAATTATTACAGTAATAAAGGGCAGTGGATTGGCAGTAAAATAAAGTACCAGTAATGCAGTGGGGGTAATTGCTGGCCTTGTGCCTAAAGTAGAAACAATTATTAATAACATTAGTGCTAGTAGTATTAGTAGTATTAGTAGTATTAGTACTAGTAGCATTAGTAGTATTAGTAGTAGGAGGAGGAGATGATGAAGAAGAAGGTGATGATGTTGATAAGCCCTAGGCCAGCTATGGTTCAGCAGACTCATGCCACACTATTGGTTGGTTAATCAATCAAGTAGGATTGATGATGATGATGATGATGATGAAGATTCAGATAACAACATGAAAAATAATCTGGTAATGTTAAGTGAAGGAAACATCTTTTTAAAGTTGCCATCATCATCATCATCATTATCATCACCCCACCACTATCATCATCATCATCATTATCATCATCATCACCAGTAGCAGCATGATCATCACCATCATCACCACCATGATGATCATTATCACCAAAACCATCATAACCACAATCACCCTCACCATCAACTGCCATTAATATTAATCCTTACATCATCATCATCACCATCATTTTCACTACAATCATCATCATCATTGTCATCATGATCATTACCATTATTACTATTTGTTGTTTTAGTGTCCATATTTGTCTTCCATGTCATGTGACGGCATGGTGCAAAAGATGGGTTTGTATCACCTTACGTGACAGGAAGAGCAACATGTGGATTCAACAGCTCACTGGAGTGAAGGACATAGTCGCGACCATTAAGGAGGGCAAACATAGATGGGCTGGCCATGTCTCTTGTCTCAGAGACAACAGGTTGACTATTAGATTGACAGAATGGACACCAAGGCAGTGGAGAAGAACCAGAGGGTGACCAAAGGTAAGATGGCATAACAATCTGACCTAATACCTTGGCTGCATATGGCCCAATATGGCCAGGTCAACTTAGGGAAGGGTTCCTCCAGCAGGAGTGAAAAGGCCCTGGATTTTGTAGTTTGGATTTGTGTTTGCACTATGGAAAATCCCCATTCTTCTCAAGCTTCCATGATGTTGTTTCTAAGGCTGAATGTTCTTATATTAGATCTCACAAGCTTAACCTTTGCCTTCTTTGATTTGTTACACACAGACACCACAACAGATATCTCCTCAGTGAGTTAGCCTCTCTACAAATCACACACACACACACACACACACATGCAAGCACACTCACATGCACTCACATATGCACACACACACTCACACATGCACACAAGCACATACTTATGCACACACACACACACACATGCAAGTACATATTCTCACATGCAAGTGCATATTCTCACATGCACACACATGCAAGCACACACTCTTACATGCACACACACACACACATGCAGAAAAGTATTTAAGGCCATTTCCCCTGCTAAATCAAGGAGTTAAACCAGAGATGGGAAACCTCTGTGGCCTTCTATGCTATTCTGTGCAGACTTTTGAAAGAATCGTAAATTTCCAATAAGTTTTTTATTTTTATATATGTTTTTGTCTGTCTTATTTTAATCTAAACCATAAGATGAACGTCTTTTAAATTCCAAAGAGTAAAAGAAAATTTAATGAAATAATCCATACTGACTGACAGCCAGAATTAAACAATTAGTAGATCATAAGGGCCATTACGGCACTCATTTCAGCACATTTTATGCTCTTGTTTAATTCTAATGCAATTCTAAAATGTACATTAAATTCCTATTATTTAGATAATGAATTAATTAGATTTTTACAAAATAATGTAGATTTTAAGAATATATAATTATGCTTTCTTGAATGCAACCTTATTATATTGTAAGTAAGTTAATGAAGCCTTTCAACATGAAAAGGTTCTCCCATCCCACCTCTGAGTTAAACCGTGCTGGTCTCATAAGAAGTTTTATACTCATCATGGGGTCCTTATTGAGGCAAAGTGTTTATGGTCAGGTGCTCTCCCTGATGTCAACCCTTTTAGTCATCCCTTACAACATAAGGATATGGTGTTGTGCCCAATCTAAACTGGATTTACAAACTAAACCGTTTTATAACCCCCCTCCCTCTGACAGAACTAAATCTCTAAATCTTAACATCCTGTATTGCATGAAAACACATTTTTGAAAAACAGCAAAATAAACAGCACTATGAATGCGTCACATTGAAATTTAAAATTTTTATTTACTTTACAGCAAATTTTCACAACAATCTGTCCATTAGTAAGACACTGCAAGAATTTAAATTAAGAAACCTGTTTTAGATATTTTCAACTAAATCATTGCAGTATGTAAGAATTAATACTACAAATTTTCATAGCAACCTGTCCACTGGTAATGATACTGCAAAATTTCAAATTAAGAAATCTGTTTTTAGATATTTTCTCCTGAATGTTAAGAGTTAATACTGTAAATGTTCACAATAATCTGTTCACTCATAAAGATACTACAAACATTTGAAATAAGAAACTTCTTTTGAGATATTTTCTGTTAAATCATTTTAAAATGTAAAGGGTTAATACTACAAATTTTCATGACAATATATATATCCACTAGTAAAGATACTATAAACATTTGAATTAAGAAACTCGTTTTTAGATATTTTCTGTTAAATCATTACAGGACATTTTAAGAGGTTCTTTTTTTATTTACCTTCATTTTTATGAGTGCCAAAGTCATTTCATCAAAATGCTGAGCAATCTATTTAATGCAAATACAAGTGACATTGGTCTGTAGCAATCAATCATTTCCCAGTGTAAGATTTTGTTGTTGTTGTTTAGTCCCTGTTCTACTTTCGTCCAGCTGATGCATGTTCAAAGGTATTCCAGCCATTTATTTTCAAACATAATGCAAGTAGGTTGACATTAGCTAATACACAGTGGAGGACTCTTCAGTTGTGTGAAGGGCATGGTAACCTCTCTAGTGCTGGAATCATGATAAAATGCACTTGGTGGTGCACAGGGTCATATGTAAGTGTGTCACAGGCTACCAGCACATCTGAGCACTCAGTAGGGCTCCTGGCTCCTGGCCCTCTGTGGGACCAGTACATCTACTTTGAATAGCAACCCAGTTTACTGATGACCTGTCCAACTCTTGTTAACAGGCAAAGTGGGTGTGAAATGATGATGATGATGATGATGATAATGGCGGTGGTGGTGAGGAAGAAGTTGAGGATGATGATGATGATGATGATGATGATGAAGAGGATGAGATGGGTTGATGATAATGATGAAGATGAGGTTTATGATGATGACGATGAAGAGGTTGATGATGATGATGATGATGATGATAACAGCAGTTTGTGATTTAAGGGAGATTTAGCTGCTATTTCTTGCAGGTAGAGTGATCCATGTAGAAGTAGATTCATTAACAAGTGGATGGATGATCTTACAATATATATAGCGGAGATGATAAATAGAGATGATGTTTGCTGCAAGTTATGTACACATTCCATGGGTGGGTGGCTGGGGACAATGGAGGGAGAGAAATGGTGGATCACTTGAGTTGTTGCATAATTCCCAGACCTGTGAAATATGAACATAGAACATTGACAATGGAAGAGGAGATGATGATGATGATGATGATGACGGTGGTGGTGGTGGTGGTGGTGGTGGTGATGGTGGTGGTGGTGGTGGTGGTGGTGATGATGGTGGTGGTGGTGGTGGTAGCGGTGGTGGTGACGATGGTGGTGGTGGTGGTAGTGGTGGTGGTGGTAGTGGTGGTGGTAGTGGTGGTGGTGATGATGGTGGTGGTGGTGGTGGTGGTGGTGGTGACGATGGTGGTGGTGGTGGTAGTGGTGGTGGTGGTAGTGGTGGTGGTAGTGGTGGTGGTGATGATGGTGGTGGTGGTGGTGGTGGTGGTGGTGACGATGGTGGTGGTGGTGGTGGTGGTAGTGGTGGTGGTGACGATGGTGGTGGTGGTAGTGGTGGTGGTGACGATGGTGGTGGTGGTGGTGGTAGTGGTGGTGGTGACGATGATGGTGGTGGTGGTGGTGGTAGTGGTGGTGGTGACGATGGTGGTAGTGGTGGTGGTAGTGGTGGTGGTGACGATGGTGGTGGTGGTGGTGGTGGTAGTGGTGGTGGTGACGATGATGGTGGTGGTGGTGGTGGTAGTGGTGGTGGTGACGATGGTGGTAGTGGTGGTGGTAGTGGTGGTGGTGACGATGGTGGTGGTGGTGGTGGTAGTGGTGGTGGTCACGATGGTGGTGGTGGTGGTAGTGGTGGTGGTGACGATGGTGGTGGTGGTGGTAGTGGTGGTGGTGATGATGGTGGTGGTGGTAGTGGTGGTGGTGATGATGGTGGTGGTGGTGGTAGTGGTGGTGGTGGTGGTAATGGTGGTGGTATTGGTAATGGTGGGGATGATGATGGTGGTGGTAATGGTGGTGGTAGTGGTGGTGGTGATGGTGGTGATGATGAGGAGGATAAAGAAGCTGGAGAGAAGTGTAGAAGTAGGTGGAAAGGAAGGTATATGTGAGTGGTGGTGGGAGGGTTGGGTGGGGCTAGGATAGATAAAGAGGGATGGTGAGAGGTGAGGGCGAGGAAGAAAGACTAGAAGGGAACAAGATGGAGAGAAGACTTAGACCGAGAGAGAATAAGAAGAGGAAGGGGTAGAGCAAGAAGAGATGAAATAGGAGGAGGGGGAGGAAGAAGAGAAGGAGAAAAACAAAGAGATGGAATGGTGGTGAGGGTGGCAATGGTGGTGATGATGATGATAAGGGTGGTGATGATGGTGGCAATGGTGGAGGTGATGATGATAATGATGATGATACTGGTGCTGGTGTGTGGATATTTTGGAGAAGAAGGAATTAGAATGGTAGATGGTGAAAGAAGATGAGGAACACAAGAGGAGGATATAAGGTACAGCAGAGGCAGAAAAGAAGATAGGAGGAAAAAAATAAAGGATGAAGAGGAAGATGAAGTAGTAAAGAGAGAGGAATGAAAAGAGACGGAGGGAGAGAAGAAAAGGAGGGAAGAAGAGAAGAAAGGAAAGAAGAGAAGATACATTTATAACGATATGGGAGAATTTATTTATTCATATTTATTATCTCCATTTATCAATTTACTTGTGTTCTCAATCAGATACATTGTTTCCAAGGACAGAGCTTTCATTCATTCATCTGTGCTGAAGTCACTGATGCCAAACTGATTTAAACTCAGATGAGAAAACCCAAAAGTCCTCCCAAAATCCCCAAAGCCCCTGACAATGTTGACCTAGCCATGATCTGATGATGATGATGTATATGAAGGAAGATTGAGAGAATTCCCAGTTAGCATCCAGGAGAATTGTTCTGGTTAGGGACAACTGTCAAAAGAGAAGAGCAGAGAACGAGAGCAAAACACAGAGAGAGAGAGAGAGAGAGAGAGGCTAAGAAAGATAAGTAGATAGAATTATACATATATATATATATATATGTAGCTCTCTCTCTCTCTATATATATATATAGAGAGAGATCGAGATCATGTAGGTCTCACGAGAAAAAAAACACACAGTCCATGCTGTAATGTGGTCGTGTAGGTAGCACGGTAAAAAGTTCCCAGTTCCATACTGTAAATGTGGTTGGTGTTAGGAAGGGTATCCATCCAGCCGTAGAAAACCTGCCAGATAGTCCTATATGAGCGAGACACGGTCACCCGACCAACCTTGCCTCAAGTGGGACAACTCCCGTCTAACCCATGCTAGCGTGGAAAGTGGACGTTAAATGAGGATGATGATGATGATGATGATGATGATGATATATATACACATATATCAAGTATGGAAAATGGACGTTAAACGGTGATGACTATATATACACACATCTACATATATATATATATAGGAACGAGTAGGACCCCGACGGATTGAGCTCAGCCGTCGGGGTCCTACTCGTTCCTATTACCTACTCTACTACCCTAAGTATTGAGTACTTTGGTGCGTTATGGTCCACCTGGTTCCTTACCACATTTCCTTCGTTATATATATATATATATATATATATATATATATATATATATATATATATGTATATATATATGTAGATGTGTGTATATACACACATCTACATATATGTATATATGTATATATATATGTAGATGTGTGTGTATATAGTCATCACTGTTTAACGTCCATTTTCCATACTTGATATATGTGTGTATATATATATATATATATATATAGGGAGCTGCTTCCTCTGTTGACGAAGAAGGGTTTCTCCCTGCGTACGAAAGGCTGGTTGTATGATGCCTGTGTGAGGAGCGCGATGCTGCATGGTAGTGAGACATGGGCAGCAACTGCAGAGGATATGCGACGGCTGGAGAGAAATGAGGCAAGCATGCTCCGTTGGATGTGCAGTGTAAATGTGCGTGAACGACCCAGCATAAATGTGTTGAGAGAGAAACTGTGTCTGAGAGGGATAGAATGTAGTGTATGGGAGAGGAGACTGAGGTGGTACGGACATGTGATGCGCATGGAGGATGACCGATGGGTGAAGAAGTGCCAGGAAATGCCAGTTGAAGGAAGACGTGGTGGAGGTAGACCACAAAAAACATGGGCGGAGGTGGTGAGAACAGACCTCAGATCATTGAAGCTCACGGTGGAGATGACGAAGGACTGTGACGAGTGGAGAGATGCTGTGCTGAATAAGGCCCGTCCCACCCTTGCAAGCAGGGAAAAGCGGACGTAAAATGATGATGATGAATGAATATATATATATATGTAGATGTGTGTATATATAGTCATCACCGTTTTAACATCCATTTTCCATACTTGATATATGTGAAGGCGTGTGGCTGAGTGGATAGAGAATTGGATTCGCAGTCGTAAGGTTGTGAGTTCGATTCCTGGACCAGGCGATGCGTTATGTCCTTGAGCAAGACACTTTATTTCACATTGCTCCTTCTACCTGGAGTTGCGACAGATAGATAGTATTAGCAATTGGAAAGACCAACGGAAACATTGTTCCCTCGGTCCGATTTGACGAAAGTCGATCGTTCCTAAAAAATATATATATATATATATATATATATATATATATAAAGAGAGAGAGAGAGCTACATATATAGATATATTTGAGTTACTTATTAGATATAGTTAGACAGATAGATAAATTGATAGACAGATCGATAGACCGATAGATAGAAGTGAATGGAAGCTTAGGTTTTAGATTGCTATACAATTATATTCAATGCTATTGAATACTATCTTTTATTAATATCTTCCCAGAAAAATCAACCAAGCAAGAATGATAGTTAAATTAATGTTAACATTTTTAATACAGGCAGTATTAAAAGTGTCACTTGAAATAAATATTTGGTGAGGAAATTTGAGGTATTGTGACTTCATTAGAAATAATATATTCTACATAGTAAATAGCAAAGGAAACATGTAAGTGACATGGGAGTGTGTAAGTAAGTTATCATTTTACATCATGCTTGCATGAGTTGGACAAAACCTGGTGCTTATCTTGATTTCATGAGCATTAAATGACTGAAAGTACATGACTTCCCCTGAACTTGAACTTCCGTGGTTGAGGAGTTGGTCATGAATTGGCCAAGCTCCCTGGCATGTGTTGAATCATAAAGGAGGAATTAAGGATGTGATGAAGGTTAAGGGGTTAGGAGGCATGTTTTGCCTCTCTGCTTATGTTTCTTCCTGCAGATCATCCAAACTAGGTGATTTGTCCCTTGTGCAACTACTTTCCACCATCCACATTTCTGTTATCAAATTTTTGTAGCACTTTGCATCTCCTGTCAAGCCATCAAGGTAGACACTAAAGTTCACCACTGTCTCTGGTTCACTGCTCACCTCAAATAGTTGAGCAATGTGCTGTTGGAAGGCTGACTACAGCAGCAAAGAATTGAAGAGTGCATGCCCGCCCTAGTCCATCAAAGTCCTAATTCTGTCTATATTGCCATGTCTGGATCTATTGTCCCTATCTGGATGTATAAAACAGCTTTCATTCCTTCGTGTTTTACTACATCTACCTTAGCTCTGACAATACAACCTTTATGTTTTACATTGAAGAAATGGTCTTGCTGCAGTATATTTCAATGCCTTTCCTACTCACTATCTTTCTTTCTAATCTATTTTATCTATTGCTATTTCTTTGCTACACTTTATTGATTCTACTTTAATCTATCTCCCACTGCTGGTTGTTTATGCTTGCCCTTGTCAACTGCTACTTATTTATGTATCTAATCTGCTTTTAGTAGGCTTTCAGACTTCCAATAGCCAGACCCTTGTCTATGTGTTCTAAGTTGACTGTGCAGATCACAAATTTGTATCTGTATAATCAATTAGTTGAAATTGTGAACATCCTACACTGTTTCTGTCTGTTGACTTAACAAATATGCTATCTAGCTATGATCTGGATGACCCGATGCTCGAAGGCTCCCAAACTTCTTTCTTCAATTAATGTGCCATATGTTGTTCCAGATGAATTTCAAGTACAATTCCACCGGAACTGGGTTTAGATTGTTAAATTTTTGATATTTTATCATACCATTTGTGTGGGGGCCCAAGTTTGTTAACCTTGTGGCAGGCCTTGGAAACTGATCTCTGATCTTAATCAGGCAAATGACAATAATTTGAGAGAAACTCATATGCAAGAAGAAGATGAAGAACCATTTCTGTGATATGGAGTGCATTTTGCTTTCTGTTCATAATGTTATCTAGGTGTTACAAGTGTGTCTGGTACTGTGACACAGTTTCTGTGTTGCAGTTTCAAATCTTTTCTGTCTTGGGTCTGGTGGGTCATATTAGTGGGAGTGCATTTAGGGAAGAGGTGTTGTTGTTCCTACTTGGCTTAGCCATTAGCTGGCATAATGTTCCTCGCACTATTGCTAGTAGTGTTATTATGGATGGCGGCTATCATTACCACTCTTGTTGCTGCTGTTACTCTAGGGCCTGCTTGTACTGCTGTTGGGGGTGCTGGTGCTGCTGTTGGGGGTGCTGGTGCTGCTGCTGCTGTTGGGGGTGCTGGTGCTGCTGCTGCTGTTGGGGGTGCTGGTGTTGCTGTTGGGGGTGCTGGTGCTGCTGTTGGGGCTGCTGGTGCTGCTGTTGGGGGTGCTGGTGCCGCTGTTGGGGCTGCTGGTGCTACTGTTGGGAGTGCTTGTGCTGCTGTTGGTGCTGCTGATACTGCTGTTTGGAGTGCTTGTGCTGCTGTTGGTGCTGCTGGTGCTACTGTTGGGGGTGCTTGTGCCACTGTTGTTGCTGCTGGTGCTGCTGTTGGGAGTGCTTGTGCTGCTGTTGGTGCTGCTGATACTGCTGTTTGGAGTGCTTGTGCTGCTGTTGGTGCTGCTGGTGCTACTGTTGGGAGTGCTTGTGCTGCTGTTGGTGCTGCTGGTGCTACTGTTGGGAGTGCTTGTGCTGCTGTTGGTGCTGCCGGTGATGCTGTTGGGAGTGCTTGTGCTGCTGTTGGTGCTGCTGGTGCTACTGTTGGGAGTGCTTGTGCTGCTGTTGGTGCTGCTGGTGCTGCTGTTGGGAGTGCTTGTGCTGCTGTTGCTGCTGTTGGTGCTACTGTTGGAGGCAGCTGGTGCTGCTGTTGGAAGTGCTGGTGCTACTGTTGGTGCTGCTGGTGCTACTGTTGGGAGTGCTTGTGCTGCTGTTGCTGCTGTTGGTGCTACTGTTGGAGGCAGCTGGTGCTGCTGTTGGGAGTGCTGGTGCTACTGTTGGAGGTGCTGGTGCTGTTGTTGGTGCTGCTTCTGGTGCTGCTGCTGGTGCTACTGCTGGTGCTGCTGCTGGTGGTGCTGCTGTTGGGGCCACTCAGGCCATTTTTGATCTCACTATTCATATTGTTACATTTGTTTTTTTCTCTCTATTATTTTGGTCATTGCTGTTTTTGTCTTCTTTTTATTATTATTGTTGTTGTTGTTATTGCTGTGAATGTCCATACTGCCATCTTTGGTGCCAGTAGTAATCTTCTGTAGTGTTATATTATCTTTCTTCTTTTGTCTTTGTTGTTACTGTCACCAGTGGTGAATGGGGGTTTAACAGACTGTCTGTTCATGATTGAGTTGTTGTTGTTGTTGTTGTTGTTGTTAGTGCAACCTAGTGCAGCAGTGGCGGTGGTTTCTTGTTCACTGACAGCTTTCCTGCACATGTTTTGAGAGGTTGTTGTTGTTGTTACTGCCTGTTGTAGTTGTGACAATGGCAACAGGGGAGAGAAGAAGATGATGTTATCTTGTAATATTTAAGTTGCTTTTTCTTTTTTACAAAACAAAATCTAAAAAGAAAGTTTTTGAATTTCTACCTCAAGGTATGATTAACAAAAAAAAGTCAACTTATTCCTCCTGCGGTTAGTTTGCTTAACAATACTCAATGACAAAAATTATAACAATAACAAGTCTTCAAGTAATGAAGCAAATTTTCAGCAATAATTTCAAAACTTAGTGCAGCAAAATACACGTGACACGTAATCCAGAATCAATAATTGTTTTTACTTTGAAGGGGAGGGGGAAAGTCAATTAAATCAACCCCAGTGTATTACTGGTGCTATATTTAATTGACCATGTAAGGATGAAAGGCAAAATTAACTTTGGTGGCATTTCAACTCAGAATGTAATGGACCGTAACTCTATACCACAAAGCATGTTGTCAGATGCTCCACCGATATTGCCAATCCACTGTCCCTGAACCAATAATAATGATCGTTTAATAATTAAAGTACAAAGAGGAAGGGTACAGTGAATTATATCGATCTCAGTACTTGGCTGGTACTTTATTTTATTGACTCTGGAAGGTTGAAAGGCATAGCTGGCATCAGCATGATTTGAATTCAGACCGTAATGAGCCGTAACTAAATGCCTCAAGACATTTTGTCCAATGCTGCAATTGTTCTGGCAATCCATTTTAAAGTCTCTTCATACAATACAGCAATGTGTCACAAATGGATTACAAAGATATGTGATGACAAAGAGCAGGAGCAAAAATGTTTTACAATATTTTCAGATATAAAGAAAAAACAAAAATTAAATAAATGAATATCATCAGCATTATCTTCACCGTTTAGTGTCCATTTTTCCACGCTGGCATGGGTTAGATGAGTTATCCTGTTGTGAGCAATGCCATGTCAGCTGACCATATCATGCTCATACAGAACTGATTTTGGCTTGGTTTCTACTGCTGGATGCCCTTCCTAGCGCCAACCTTATTTACAGTGAGTACTGGGTGCCTTTTTGTCGTGACGCCTACACGACCACTCTACAGTGTGGAATGGGTGCTTTTTGTCATGAAAATATAAATAAAACAAATAAAAACAATCACTCACACATGGGTGAGATGTGACCACAGATTGAATGAGGACACTGCACCAACATTTACCACTTTATGTTTTTGGTTCTAGAACCTGGGACTCCTGAAAGTTCTTCTGAACAGTCTTGATGCTAGACTGACCTTGACTCTTGCAACATCTTCTAGGTAGTTTATATACATGGGTCAGCTGAAAATTTCATAGGCTGACCAAGTTACTCTCATGGAATGTGGCCAAATGAGTTTTATTTTTCAACATAGTCCTTCTTCCATCAGTGTTGCCGTGCCTGGATCCCATTGGTAGAGAAGCTTTCATCCTGTTGGTAAAAATAAGTCATCATCAGCAGATATGACGTCATCATCACTACGATACTGGCTCCCATCTAAATAATTTTTCATGTTGGGGAACAGATGATAGATGGGGCCAAATTAGGAGAATAGTTACTTTTGAAGTTTTCTTTGAACAGTCAGATATCAGTTTAACTGGAAAGAAACAATGCAGTTATTAATAAGCAGAGTTGAAATTAATGCATGCAAGATTTCACAGCTCTAGCATCACTCCTTCATAGCCAGTCTATGAACTTTTCACCCTACCCTTGTATAGTTCTTGTTAGCTGGATTGGTCTATTGTTGGATCAGAAAGTGGATAGTTGTGTAGTACACCATCCTTTTCTGTCTTCTTGCCTTGTCATCAGTCTTAAAGATCAAGCATACTCTTCCTTATTCCCTGTCCTGGACAAGGAACTGCACTCTTCTCACACACTGGTCAGAGCTCTGCTATTTCTCCTTCAAAGACATGGAAATTCTCCCTGTTATTTGCAACTCAGAAGTTTGCTACTTACCTCCTCACTATGTCTTGGGAAAATTCTTCGGTAAAGCAGGCTCTACATTTTTCAACATATGTTTTCTACATCTTAGGGAAGGTCTTCAACATGTCACCTCCACACATAGATTTATCGATAAGAATTGGTTCATATTGAACAGCTCATGATCTACAATGTGTTTCAAAAATTGAGTTGTTGCTGTTGTCATTGCTCTTTCTACTAATTATACTAATTTGTTTTTTCCATTTAAATTAATATTTTCAACAATTATATTTTTGTGTTTTCTATTTTGCAATTGTGTTTATGCTTGAAGCTGTGTCTGTTTGGTTAATATTTACAATGTCTGTTCTGTTTCAAAGTCCATTTTCATGTTTGAAAATATTTGGAGGCATGCTTGTTTACATTTTTCAAGCTACTGCTACAACTACTGTGGCAAACACCTCTTCCTGAAACTTGTGAGGCAGCCATATTGCAGCGTGAATAAACATTGCAAATGGATGATGGTAAAAATACAGTTAAATAAAACAGTGTCATGACAAACATTTTCCCACTTAAGGGAATTTAGCTGGTGGTGGTCATATTTTAAAAGCCTTTGTCAATATTTCAGATTGACAAACAGAAAACAGATCTTTTTTCATCAATTAAACATAGTAAATCAATTTTCAAGGGCCCTGTGAAACACAACTTTTCATAACAAATAGCAACAATAATTCTTTATCTGCCACGAAGGACCATTCATTCAATATAAAACACCCTGATAAGATTTACAATATGATGGGAGATGTATGTAAATGCATATATATATATATATATATATATATATATATATATATATATATATATAAATACATACACACACACACACATACATACATACATACATACATACATTCATGATGGCTGCCCCCTCGTTGTCGAGTATGGCCATTGAACGATATACCATTATTAATAATTATTAATTAATTCTATCGTGCAATTCCTGTGCGTGAAGAAGATATTTTTTAAAGTGAGGAAAGACTGTGCACTGAGTCAATCCCACTCTCTGAGCGACAGTAGCTATAACCCGAAAAGAAGAAAAGATCAACATCATCGGTAACTACTGAGCCGCAGGTGTTATATCGGAGTTATCCCAGTTTCCTGAGTTGCCTTCTCATAGAAGAATCCACTGACAAAGGCAAGGGATCCTTCACTCCCAGTGATTTAACCATGTGATCGGGCGTCCAGCCCAACTATTTCTATGTCCCCGCGCATATACATACACATGCACCCATGTATATACACATATACATATACATACATATGTACATACATATTTACACATTTTGGATGGCCGTTGACCCTTATGAGTTCTTCTGCCTTTTATCAGGTTTTGTTTTTTGTCCTGCAGGGTGTCTCAAATCACCCTCCTCACCAAGTTTACTTGGTGAGGAGGGTGATCGGCGACTAAACCAGAAACCTCACCAAGTTTACTTGGTTAGGTTGCTGGTTTAGTCGCCAATGACCCGACCATGCGACAGGTTGTACTGGGTTACATGTTACCAGTAGCACTCAAGAGTGACCTGACATACAAACATACATGCATATTAACATTATATGAGATCCAGATAATAACATTGAAGCAACATCTTCAACAGAAGAAAACGGTCAGCAGCCTCCTTTCCCAAGCTTATCAGTTGAAAATACTAGTATTGTTAGGATAGTCACTGATCTAGAAATGAGACATGAAATAAAACCTGATACAAATCTCCCTCTCAGGAACATTGGAAAACTTTACTCAATACTCGAACAAAATAAAAATATGAACCAATTCATTGAAAATGTTGTACAAGGGTGCTTGAGATGAAAAACACTGACCATAGAAGGGCTAAACCATACTAAAAGCCTGATATGGTGTTCCAACAAGTTCATAAAAATCCCACCTTGAAGGATATCTCCATGCAATCCAGGAACAAGAAACCCCCACCAAGTACCTACTGCACAAAAGAGGAAAGTCTTCAGTTGACAATAAATGTAAACTATAAAATAAAGATAGATGTTAGCTACATTATTGCTAACTGTGAAAGAATGTCTTCTCGATATTACCTCCCCATGAGGTATGATATGATAGCTAGACTGATCTGGAATGCATTATGGAAGATGAAAATCAAATCAGATAGGGAGGAATATATTGAGACTGATGTCTTAAAGGAACACTGGTGGAACCTAAAACTAATAACTGCCACCAAATTAAAGCACAACCAGCATGTGTTTTTGTAACATTCACTTAAAGAAAATAATATTGAGAATGAGACAGGATAGTCAGAGTGACCACAAGATTGTGTTATTAAACAAGATATAAGATTAACTTGAACAAAATAATAATGAGAAGAATGTCAACTGCCAACCTTGGAGAGCATATAATAGATATGATACTGCCCCCCCCCCCCCCCTCCACACTCCTGAAATAATTCACTAATGTTATAGGATATGGACCACTTCTATCAGGTTATAGCAAAGGTAGTAGCCAAAGGGGTTGATTACAACGTAAGGAATCTGAGAAGAGACAGACAAATATCTTTGTGAACAGATACAAGGTAGCACCAGGAAGTCAGTCAACTAGAGTTTCTTAAAGGTGAACTAAAGAAAGAAGTATTATTAACCCTTTTGATAGCAAACCCTCTGAAACTGCCTCTGGTTTTATGATACAAAACTATTTGTTTTAAAGTGTTTATATTCATATAAAAGCATTTCATCATAATTTTATGTATGAACTGTTGCTAAGTTATATTCCAAACACCAACTTAGTTTTACTATTTAATTCTTTTAAATTCTTCATTATTTTCAAGATTATCTGAAAATCAAAAGCAATTTGTTTCATTAGACATATGGTAATGAAAGGGTTAAAACACTAGAAAGAAAATACAATGTTGGGATATAACATCAGGTTGTTGTTGCAGTTCCTTTGAGAAATTCATAATGTTGATAGTTAAACAATTAATATGCCACTGGTTGATTATGTGTAATGTCTGAATGAGTATCTTCCACTTCCAACTAACTTACTCTCCGTTTCTTGGTTCCAGCCATCAGGATGGAGAATACATTGCCTCAGAGGACGGCAAGGGAGGTGTGCTAGAACAGTCACTCCACCATGCGGGACTCGCACCTGTGAGCAGCCTACTCTGCTTCGATAGCAGTGAACAGGGATGTGGTGTGGGGGTCAAGAACACTGGAAGTCTCCACTGCTATAGGCGCTACCCACAAACTTATCAGAGAGCAGCCGATACTTGAACAGTTTGCCCTCTTTGGCCTGACGGGCAGCAGAGCCTGGGCTGGTAGCTGAACGCACCAGGCTGCCACTAGAGAAGGCGTCACAGCATCTATCATCCCAGATGCAGGGCATACCCCCATAGAATGGGAAGATTATCACATTGTCTGGCCTTTTGCCATCCCCTCAGATGTTATAATTAAAGACCTGAAGTAAAGAGTGAAGCTAAGATAAAACAATGTGTGAGTAAAATAGAAAAGCTCCAACAGAACTGGTTGTTTCAGAATAATTACAAGAGATTGTACGAGAAACTGGATACAACAATTAAGTATCAGATGCAGAGAGAAGGAAATGATTTTGAAGTGGTGTATGGAGTGAGAAAGTTATTCACAGAGGGAATAGGAGGAGAGGAAAATAAATTAAGATAAGTAACAGCAGGTTGATAGAGTAATCACTTTGAAACTCATCACAAACCAAGCTGCAAAATTACCTATTTGAAATGCACTCAAACTAGACTGGCTCCAAGGGTTCTGGATATTGAACATTTAAGGAAATTGTTGATAGACCTTATTGTACAGTGATTCCATCTCTGACTATCTTGTTCCCTTTATTTTTTTAACCATAGTTACCTCACCCTGGAGATTTTTTTATATATTTCAGTGGTACATATTCTTGAAAGCTATAATTATTTTGTTTGTTTGCTTTTCATAATAAGCAAGTTTCATATGTATATGTTACTATTGGAATGATGTGAACTCTAAGGATACTCAGCTTTGTGTGTTTGTCTTATCCTTGTCACAATATTATACTTGTCATAATATTATTGTTTTGTATTTCATAACAATAGCTCTGTATTCTTCCCAGTAGAAGAATGAACAGGTTTCATCATGAAAGGGTTAAAGTAACAAGGATAGATATACATAATCTCATTCATCAATGACAATATGGCATAATATATTTGATATATTGTACGTACCATTGATATACAAATATAGTTGCTATGAAAATTTTTGTTGATATTTTGTGGGCAGAATAATTTATTATAAATATCAGAATAAGATCAAAGACTTCAAATTATCATCAAACCATTTCTTTACATTTCTTTTATTATCTTCATCTATACAACTTCCATATCTTAAAGCACAGGCACCAAAACATAGACATCACTCACTTGTTATCTATATCAGGACATGCATAGTTCCTGATAGTGTCAGTTTATTGTAGAACTGGAGTGATTGATATACAATATTACTTATGATGATGATAGAGAACTGTATAAGAAGCTATAAACTGTCTTGATTTCAGATTTGCTGTTGCAGCTGATCAAGCCTTATTTGCATCTGTAGTGTCTATCATAAAAATAATTTATACAAAATTTGAAGACTCTCTCTCCACTTTTTCATTCTCTTTTTCATTCAAATGAAGGTGTGTGTGTGTATATATATATATATATATATATATATATATATATATATATATATATATATATATAGTTCAAGGAGGTACAAAAAGTTTTATTAGTTTTACACTTTATATTGGAGAGAGGAAAGAAAGTTTGACGTGCTGTTATATATGTATGTATGTAAAAGGTAAACAGAAATAACAACACAAATGGCACAGTACACGGAGGGAATATATTAGTTTAACGCTTGAAATACCAGGAAGAGGGTCTTAACGTTTCGGACGCTAGTCCTTCATCAGAAGAAAGAATGAGAAATTAGGGAAAAGATAGAAAGATTGAGGGGATGGGCAGGGTGGAATTGGAAAACAATAACAGATCTATTCATGTTGCCATCTCTTGGAAAACTGTCAATGCTGGCATTTAGTGTATGATATATTTTTTTAGAAAATTGATGATGGAGCACGTCTATCTGATATATATATGACTAGAACATATGAAATCATACAAATGAAAGAGTTCTAGTCTTGCAGAAGTCATTTATATACGCCTCATCCCCAAGGACACACTCTAATTTTGACAACCAAAAATTTGAAAAAAAATAATAAACAACCTTTGGCCTCCAGGACGCATGGTAAAAATAATAATTGAAGAATTAATCAATAAATGAATAAAGCAGAATGCCAGGTTCTTAATATTAGGTAAAAAAAAACCCCAACAAACAAAAAACAAACAAACAGCCTAATAAAACTTGTAGTGGTCTTTGCTGCTAAAAGTTTTACACTGAAGTTTGTGTGAAGTTAGATAAATTTATATGTTGTAGGAATATCTGACCTTTTATAAAAGAGAGATGAGTAAAATTACAGTCTCTATGAGGATCTCCTGTAGACTGTCTTAATTATGAGAGTGACTAACCCATGCTAGCATAGACAAATGGATATTAAACGGTGATGAGTGACCTCATTATAATGGCTGTTGACTTTTATGAACTTGTTAGGCAATACCTTGATGGCTATTCTGGTGTATATGGTGGGTATGATTTTGGTACATGGAATAAAGTTGTTTTAGATAAATGGTGCTAAGTTGAAACCATTCAATATTGGTGTAGGACTCCACCAAGCGTGCATATATATATATATATATATATATATAAGCTAAAAGTAAGCCACCCTACCTGGCATTCTTCGATCTCGAGAAAGCCTTTGACAGAGTTCCACGTGCTGTAATCTGGTGGGCTCTTAGAAAACTAGGAGTAGATGAATGGCTTGTGAAAGCTGTACAAGCCATGTATAGGGGAGCAGTCAGCAAAGTTAGGATTAGCAATGAGTATAGCGAGGAATTTAGCGTACAGGTTGGTGTCCACCAGGGCTCTGTTCTTAGCCCTCTCCTGTTCATCATAGTCCTGCAGGCAATAACGGAGGAGTTTAAGACCGGATGCCCATGGGAACTCCTGTATGCAGATGACCTCGCACTTATAGCTGAATCTATGGTAGAACTAGAGAATAAATTCCAAACTTGGAAGCAGGGACTAGAAAGAAAGGGTCTCAAAGTCAAGCGACCAGATCTGTGGAACGTGAAGAACTGAATACTTCATGGCAACAATGTCACTGAGCTCTCCACATGCATGCATTACTCACCAAACACAACATTGTATCGCTTCTGCACCTGCCCTATTCACCAAATTTAGCACTCTCTTCTCCAAGCTGAAAATGCAGCTCAACGGTCACCATTTTAACCCTATTACTGAGAGTCAGAGCGAATCGTAAAAGGTCCTCGACTCGCTTATGGAAAACGACTTCCAGGTCAGATTCTTAAGGTGGCAGGAATGCTGGGGACTAGTGTATTGCTGTGCAAGGTGACTATTGCAAAGGAGATGAAGTTAAAGCTTTGGTAACTATATTCCACGGGCATTTTTGTCATATATATATATATTTTTTTGTCATATATATATATATATATTTTTGTCATATATATATATATGACCATTCCCATATCAAATGGATCTAACCATATCAAAACCATCTAACCCATGCTAGCATGGAAGATGGACGTTAAACGATGATGATTATATATATATAATCATCATCGTTTTGATGTTGATCTTTACTTTGTAAAAAAATTGATTGCATGTACTATGTGTATTCTGGTTTTATTATTTTTTTTAAAGTACCAGTAATGCACTGGGTAATTGCTGGCCTTGTGCCTAAAGTAGAAAAAATTATTTTTTTTAATATCTCACCAATAGGGAGATGGTTTCTAACACAGACACAAGACTATTTCACTGAGATTTGACTCCTCCAGACAGAGATAGACAGAGTTTACTTTTAGAATCATTGAACAAGTTACAAATTTTGAATCTAACACACACAGACCTATATCATCATCATCATCATCATCAACGTTTAACGTCCGTGTTCCACGCTTGCATGGGTTTGGACGGGGGTAGTCCCACTTGAGGCAAGAGTGATTGTCTTGCTCGCATAGGACTGTCTGGCAGGTTTTCTACAGTTGGATGCCCTTCCTAACACCAACCACATTTACAGTGTGGGTCTGGGAGGTTTTTACCGTGTTGCCTACACGGCTACATTACAGCGTGGACTGTGTGTTTTTTTGTCGTGACACCTACACGATCTCATTTGTTTCGGCCTCGATGGCGCGGCACCAACATAACTTTACATAGAACGGGGTGGTGTGGATCGGGTGGGGGTGGGGGTGGTGGGACGGGGTGTATTTTGTTAGAGATGCCTACTGGCTGGAGTAGGTTTTACTATATATTTAGGTAAGGCGGGTCTTCTCTGTTACTGAGTACCGCCAAAGGTCTCGGTCCAGTGACATTGTCTTGGAGAGGTGTAAGTGTGTGATGTCGGAGTTTATCAGCTCGTCCCAGGTTTTTCTAGGTCTGCCTATTCCGTGACTACCGTCTATCTTTATTGCCCTGCACTTTGTTATACAGCTATCGACTTTCATGCGCATCACGTGTCCATACCAACGTAGCCTTCTCTCGAGTAAACAACATCTGATCCCTCTTATCTCTAATTTTTTCCTTAGTTCGTTTATGCTTTGCCGTTCACGTATATTACTGTTACACATCCAGCGGAGCATGCAAGCTTCGTTCCTCTCTAGTCTGCGTATATCCTCTGCACACAATGCCCAGGTCTCACTGCCATGCAGCATTGCTGTTCGTATGCAGGCATCGTACAACCTGCCTTTCATTTTTAGTGAGAACCCTTTAGCAGCTAATAGTGGTATAAGCTCTCTGAACTTTTTCCAACCAGTTCTGACTCTAGCTACAGTACTTTCAGAGCACCCTCCCCCACTGCTGATTTTATCGCCCAGGTAACGGAAGCTGTCCACTATTTCTATAGAACCCTCTGCGCAATTGAAAGAGCTAGTAGTTTGTGGGCACTTGCTGCTACTTATTGCACCAGAGCACCGGCCACATGTAAAATCTATGTTCTTAGTTAGCTTACCTGTGATCCCACTACATCTTTTATGCACCCATACTTTGCATTTAGGACATAAAATGGAGTTTCTACCTACGCCTTTCCTACACACCGAGCACGACCATTTCCCAGAAGGGACCGCCGCCTTGTTTTCTTTCCTACAAACTAGTACTTTGGTCTTAGCCAGGTTAATTTTAAGTCCTTTTGACTCTAGGCCGTGCTTCCATGTTTGGAATTTCTTCTCTAGCTCGGCCATTGATTCCGCTATGAGTGTCAGGTCGTCTGCGTATAGGAGTTCCCATGGGCAGCCTGTCTTGAACTCCTCTGTTATAGCCTGAAGGGCAATAATAAATAGTAGTGGACTGAGAACAGAGCCCTGATGGACGCCAACTTTTACGCTAAACTCTTCACTATATTCGTTGTTAATTCTAACCTTGCTGACTGTTTCTTTATACATGGCTTGTATAGCCCTCACAAGCCATTCGTCAACGCCTAGTTTTCTAAGAGCCCACCAGATAATGGAGCGGGGGACTCTGTCGAAGGCTTTCTCCAAGTCGACAAAAGCTAAGTAGAGGGGTTTACCTTTAGCTAGGTACTTCTCCTGTAGTTGTCGTACTATGAAAAGAGCGTCTGTGGTACTTTTGCCTGACACAAACCCGAACTGCATTTCATCTAGGTCAATTCTCTCTCTGATTAGTTGCGCTATTACTCTTTCCGTGACCTTCATGACCTGGTCGATTAATTTAATGCCTCTATAGTTACTCCTATCTAGGGCGTCTCCTTTACCCTTATAACAGTTAACGATGATGCTGCTATGCCAGTCCTTCGGAACAACCCCATTCTGTACGACTTGGTTAACTATGCGGGTGACCATGGTGTGTCCCACCGTGCCAGATGCCTTCAGCATCTCAGCAACTATTTCCGAAGGCCCAGCCGCCTTACCAGTCTTCATATCCTTGATTGCCTTACTTATTATACTCCCCTCGACTAACACTGCTGGTCCCTCTATTGGGTCGATATGGGGGAGACTGCCTTTCTCCCAATTATTCTCCTCATTTAGAAGCCTTTCATAGTGACACTTCCAAGCTACCTTCTTATCAGCGTCGGTGATGGCAAGTGTGCCATCGTCGTTTAGTACACACTTCTCCCCGACAATATCACGGTTTTCCTTGACGCATTGCCTAGCAATCCTGAACACCTCACGTTTTTGGTCATCGCGTTGTAGAACATGCTTGAACTTTCTTTCCTCAGCTTCCCTTCTTGCTAAGTACACTTGTCTCCTAGCTTCCCTCCTGGCCACTTGATAGTCCTCTCTACTTCCCCCATCCCGCCATACTTTCCAAGCCTGCTTTTTGGCCTTAATTGACCCCTCCACCTTGTATATGTGAGCACAGATGCAAACTCACATAATTTTTTAGTGTTTACATTTACGAACTTGCTTACTTGGAGAAGTGTCTGATATCTTTATGTAATATTTTGTCTGTCTAGTTTCATGTTTTCTTACTCTTATTGCATTATAAAAAATATACATACATACGAAGGTGAATGCTGTACATGATTGTCGAACCTGTTAGAAATAGCAGCCATATCACACTCTGTTGTCTGAATGAATCACTGAATAGTGTAATACTAGATATTCACTTAAAAAATAGGAGTGTTAAGGAGAGAATGACTCTCCTCAAAGACACTTGAGCCATGCAGATGGTGAAAGAGGAATGGGTGATAGTAGTAGCTGTTCATTTCTACAAAAAGAAATTGAACGAAGGATTTTTTTTTGAGAGTTCTTAAAAAATCTTTCCTTCAACTACCTGAATGTGCCATATTTAAAACATTTCTTATCAATTTTCTCCACGTAGTTTATTTTAATTCCACTTAAAAAAGAAAAACGATCAATTGTCTGATGTTGGGAAAGTGTCTGGTCAACATTGTTTAATATGTTTCAAGCAGATGTTGATCTTTACTTTGTAAAAAAATTGATTGCATGTACTATGTGTATTCTGGTTTTATTATTTTTTTTAATATCTCACCAATAGGGAGATGGTTTCTAACACAGACACAAGACTATTTCACTGAGATTTGACTCCTCCTCTTCCTTCTCTATAATATTTTTGACTCGTGATAACATTGTGTTTGTTGATTAAACATGATTTTCATGTTCATTAAACATGATTTTCATGTTGTGTATCTCATCTTGTTGCTCTTTTTGTTAAACATCAAATTGTCTTCATCATCATCACCATTTAACATCCATTTTTCCATGCTAGCATGGGTTAGATGGGTTGTCCCTTTATGAAATGGGCCAGGTCAGATGACCATGTCATGTTCATACAGAACCGATTTTGGCCTGGTTTCTATGGCTGGATGCCCTTCCTAATGCCAACCACATTTACCGTGTGTACTGGGTGCTCTTTGTCATGACATCTACATGACCACTTTACAGTGTATACTAGGTGCTTTTTGTCATGACACCTACATGACCACTTTACAGTGTGGGCTGGGCGCTTTTTGTCATGACCAATATTATACTTTGGGAGGGTCATGCTGCCAATAAATAAAATGCACCAATGGAATTTCACTTCAATTTATTATAATAATTTTTCATCAGTTAGTTTGATAACTGGATGGTTGTTTAGTTGTTTATATATATATATATATAAATATATATATATAAATATATATATATAAATATATATATATAAATATGTATATATACATACACACAGTAATGTTATTCATAGATACATGTCTGCCTGTAGCAGATAAGTTTCAATCATCCAATATATATAGTCAATCTTATATTCTTTTACTGGCTCCATCGTTGGTTATAAAAATATATATTCATAAATCTTCTCCTTTTTATATATCTCTGTGAATGTGTTTAGAATTTACAAAACATACAGATTATTTCTATCTTATTAATTTTTATTTTTTAATATCATTTATTTAAAATTGAATGTATAGAGCACTTGAATCTACAAGATTAGTGTGCTTGTTCAACTATATATATATATATATATATATATATATATATATATACGTTATTCCGGGTTGAATCGGAGGTATTATATATATATATATATATATATATATATATATATATATATATATATAAGTTTTAATATAGATGAGATTCTACAGGACTAGAACTGTTTCATTCTTTAGAAATCATCAGGAATATATATATATATATATATATATATATATATCATCATCATCATCATCATCATTTTACGTCTGCTTTTCCCTGCTTGCAAGGGTGAGACGGGAACTGATATATATATATAATGTTTTTTCTTTTTCTTAAGTTAACATTTTTTCTTTCTAGAAATTGATCAGAAATCTACTTTAGCATAAAAGGAAGCCAACATGAATAATGAATACTTGTATGTGTGCATGTGTGCGCACACACAGACATGTATATGTCTGTGTGTATATATATAATCACACACCCACATAAACATATAAATGTACAAGCAGACACCCTTGAAACCCTATTCAAATTATTTATTTAATGGTAGGTTATGGGGAGTTAGTTTATGAAACAAAGATCATGGCATTTTAATCCATTCTTAAATGCCTAAAATAATCCATAAATTGCTGATTTGTCTCTTGATTATGTTTCTTATCTCTTGATATTATTTATTTTGAGAACAATACCTTAACATATGTATGAGCAGCTGGTTACGACCGGTTTGAACAGAAAGAGGTGAAAGAATTCTGGCTGGATACAGCTGGTTTAAATGCTAAAGGGTTAAACATGTTTTTCATGCAGCATACCTCATCATGTTTTTTTTTTTTTAAACATCTTGTGGAATTTATGGCCATTCAGGAACTGTTTTCTAATTAGATGAAATGTTTTGCAACACTCCTTGTTACACCATTGTGGTATGATGGCTTTATACCATGTAACATTTCTGAAACTAAGAATATTTAAAGCCATTGCTCAGTGGTATTTGCGAGTACTTTAATCTTTCTTGCTATCTGCTACCTGATAAAGACTCAGTGTAGTAGTCTGTAGCTCTGTTGAAGGTGGCTATTTCAGAGAATAATATACTTAATTTCTTGTTGGTGCTTATTAGTACATGTTTTAAAACATTCGTTAGATATTTGAATCGGATGTAGATGTACAAGAGATACTGTTAGATTTTGTTAAGAGCTCATATGATTTTGAGTTTAGTTCAGTGTTGCAAAACAATTTCTCTCTCTCATGGACAAACATTTCACCTTTGGTCATAAATTCCATCAGCTGTTCACTGAAAAGAACATTAAGGTGAGCTACAGCTGCATGAAAATCAGGGCAGTTCATGCCATCTTGAACCATATTGCAAAAAAATGTAGAGCAAAGGGAGCTGACATTCTATTACTGAAACATCGAGCTTTGCCCCTTAACTTACAGTTACCTAAAGGAAAGCCCTATATATCATACTGATATCTTTAACAGAAAAAAATATCCACTACATAGGACTTACAGAGCATTCTTTCAAGAGATGTCTGCATCAGAACAACTGCTCATTCTGTCATTCTCAACTGGAAAACATCAGAGCATATTTCTAAGCATGTTTGGAAATAAAGAGACAAGGAAGAGATCCCCAGCATGACATAAGCAGTGTTATGTAAGACACAGGTGTTTAATTAACAGTAGCACTAACACGGCATGATTCACAAAAGAGGTGTATATGAAGGTATATTGTATATGGTTTCATATACACCTCTATTACAGTTATTTAAGAACAAATCAAGATGTTTTGAATTGTCTCACAGACAAACTGCACATCATCTGCTACCCTACTATAATCTTGAATTAAAATAGTTGCTAATTTTAACACATCTTTCCAAATATCCTTATTATGTAAGTATAGTTTTGCTTTCCCATGATTTTCCTGTTAAGTTAAACCACTACAGACTTATCTTTCAGTTCCCAAGTGTGCAAGGCTTCTCATACATCTTGAAGCTGAAAAGGAAGTTGCTATGATGATTTTTTTTTTTTTATTATGCTATGGTTATAAAATATTCTTACTGTTAGTTTGTGATTTACTGTAATATGTGTATTCTGTTGTATGAATTTTATAATGTAATCATCGATTTTATATCTAGGTTCATGTAGTGTACCATGAAAATATATATAATGTTAGTCATTATATTTTCTTAATTATTACTTTTAACTCCTTTGATATCAAGTCACATAAAACTGGCCCCTGGTCCTAAAAAAACCCCCAAAATATGTATTTTAAAGGGTTTGTATTTATCTAAAACTCCTTCATCATGACTTTATACAAGAGTATTTCTTAGTTTATGCTCCAATCAACAACTTAATAATGAGAAAGTTTGATATATTACTAAATTCCTCCAAATTCTTGATTATTTGCAAAATTGTTAGAAAATTATAGACAGAGTCTTTCATTAGAAATATAGTGAAAAGGCTAATTCTCCTGTGGTGGTGGGGTTTCTGATGTTGAAAAACTCATTGAAAATAATGAAAACTATCTTTTTATTATTCAAATGTGTAGGTCAACAGCCCTTTATAATGATATATGTTGTTGGTTTTATTGGTGTTGTAAAGGTTATATCTATTAGGGTGGATTTCTCTGAGTATTGTTCCACTACTAACTTGTTCAAGTATTTGTTGTTGACAACTGTTTATTTGATTCTCTTGATTTCTTTTTGTAAACTGTTATTATGTAAATGACAATTTAAAAGCTTTTCTCAGAAGGGGTCTTATTACTGGCCTTTTATATCTATGTAAACAATATGTGTATATATATATATATATATATATATATATATATATATATATATATATATATATATATATATATATATATATGTATATATATATATATATGTGTGCGTGTGTATATATATATATATATATATATATATATAATTTCATTTTCATTTCATTTTACGTCCGCTTTTCCCTGCTTGCAAGGGTGGGACGGGAACAGATTCTGGCTTGATTTCTACAGCTGGATGCCCTTCTTAACACCAACCTGATTATATATATATGTATATATATATGTATATATATGTATATATATATGTGTGTGTGTGTATATATATATATATATATATTTATATATATATTGTTTACATAGAGGCACATGGCTTAGTGGTTAGAGCATTGGTCTAACATCAGACCGGGTGATGTGTTGTTTCCTTGAGCAAGACACTTTATTTCACATTGCTCCAGTTTACTCAGCTGTAGAAATGAGATGATAGGGACTGGGGTCCCTATCATTCCACTGCAAAGTGGTCGTGGAGGTGCCACAGCAAAAAAGCACCCAGCACTCACTGTAAATGAGGTTGGTGTTAGGAAGGGCATCCAGCTGTAGAAATCAAGCCAGAATCAGTTCCCGTCCCACCCTTGCAAGCAGGGAAAAGTGGACGTAAAATGAAATGATGATGATGATGATCATCATCATCATCGTTTAACGTCCATCTTCCACGCTTGCATGGGTTTGGACGGGAGTTTTCCCACTTGAGGCAAGATTGGTCGTCTTGCTCGTATAGGACTGTCTGGTGGGTTTTCTAAGGCTGGATGCCCTTCCTAACACCAACCACATTTACAGTGTGGACTGGGAGGTTTTTACCATGTTACCTACACGGCCACATTACAGCGTGGACTGTGTGTTTTTTTTTTCGTGACACCTACACGACCTCATTTGTTTCGGACTGGATGTTGTGGTACCAACATAACTTTACATCGAAAGGGGTGGTGTGGATGGGGTGGGGGTAGTGGGATGGGGGTGTATTTTTGTTAAGAGGCGCCTACTGACTGTAGATTTCGCTTTGTACTTAGGCAAGGCGGGTCTTCTGTATTACTGTGTAGCGCCAAAGATCTCGGTCCAGTGACATTGTCTTGGAGAGGTGTAAGTGTGTGAGGTCGGAATTTATCAAGTCGTCCCAGGTTTTTCTGGGTCTGCCTACTCCGTGGCTACCGTCTATTTTTATCACCCTGCACTTTTTTATACAGCTGTCGTCTTTCATGCGCATCACGTGACCATACCAACGTAGTCTTCTCTCGAGTAAACAACATCTGATCCCTCTTATTCTTAATTTCTCCCTTAGTTCATTTATGCTTTGCCGTTCACGTATATTACTATTACACATCCAACGGAGCATGCAAGCTTCATTCCTCTCCAATCTGCGTATATCCTCTGCACACAATGCCCAAGTCTCACTGCCATGTAACATTGCTGTTCGTATGCAGGCATCATACAGCCTGCCTTTCATTTTTAGAGAGAACCCTTTAGCGGCCAATAGTGGTATAAGCTCTTTGAACTTTTTCCATCCCATTCTGACTCTAGCTACTGTACTTTCAGAGCACCCTCCACCACTACTGATTTTGTCACCCAAGTAACGGAAGGTGTCCACTATTTCTATAGAACCATCTGTGCAATGGAATGAGCTAGTATTCTGTGGGCACTTGCTGCTACTTATTGCACCTGAGAACCGACCACATATAAAATCTATATTCTTAGTTAGCTTACCTGTAATCCCACTACATCTTTTATGCACCCATACTTTGCATTAGGTTAATTTTAAGGCCTTTTGATTCTAGGCCATGCTTTCATGTTTGGAATTTCTTCTCTAGTTCAGCCATTGATTCAGCTATGAGCGTTAGATCATCTGCGTATAGGAGTTCCCATGGGCAGCCGGTCTTGAACTCCTCTGTTATAGCCTGAAGGGCAATAATAAATAGTAGGGGGATAAGGACGGAGCCCTGATGAACACCAACTTTTACGCTAAACTCTTCACTATATTCGTTGTTAATTCTAACCTTGCTGGCTGTTTCTTTATTGCTCTCACAAGCCATTCATCAACACCTAGTTTTCTAACAGCCCACCAGATAATGGAGCGGGGGACTCTGTCAAAGGCTTTCTCCAAGTTAACGAATGCTAAGTATAGGGGTTTACTTTTAGCTAGGTACTTCTCCTGAGTTGTTGTACAATGAAAAGAGCGTATGTGGTACTTTTACCTGACACAAATCCGAACTGCATTTCATCTAGATCAATTCGCTCTCTGATTAGTTGCGCTATTACTTTTTCTGTGACCTCCATGACCTGGTCAATTAATTTAATGCCTCTATAGTTTCCCCTATCTAGGGCATCTCCTTTACCCTTGTAGCAGTTAATGATGATGCTGCTATGCCAGTCCTTTGGAACGACCCCATTCTGTATGACTTGGTTTACTATCCGGGTGACCATAGTGTGTCCCACCATTCCAGATGCTTTCAGCATTTCAGCAACTATTTCCGAAGGCCCAGCTGCCTTGCCTGTCTTCATATCTTTGATCGCCTTACTTATTATACTACCTTCAACTTGCACTGCTGGTCCCTCTATTGGATCGATGTGGGGGAGACTGTCTTTCTCCCATTTGTTTGTCCATAAAGTACTTCATACTGTATGTCTTTCTCTCTCGCTATCATACTGTATGTCTCTCTCTCTCTCTCTGTCTCTCTCTCTCTCTCTCTCTCTCTCTCTCTCTCTCTCTCTCTCTCTCTCTCTCTCTCTCTCTCTAACTATCTATCTATATATATATATATATCATCATCATCATTTAATATATGTATTCCCTGCTAGCAAGGGTTGAAATATATATATATATATATATATATATGAAGTACTTTATGTGCCTATATTTATATCTAAAAATGGGGTAATTATGTCATGTAAATTTATATTTGAACTTTGTTCAGTTATGAACCCTCTGCCTTCTTTTAATGTTGCAATCTTTTTTGATGCACCTGTTACAATGAATATATGATTGATGTATTGGACACAGTCCTACCAAAACTTAAATACAATCTATATGTAACAGTGCTAGAATGCAGCAAATATGGCTCTATCCTTTTTCTAAGTGCATCAATTAGGGATTTACCTACCTCAACTGGGGAGAGAGTTATTTTATCTGGGCATTTACCATCACCACAGTGGAGGCCAGTTGGCTCCAGTTATGATGGGAAGCTGGTTGTGTTGAAACTCCTCCTAATTATCTCATTCAGAGCAGCTTGTCAAGGGAACTAACCTATTCTATGGTGGCAGGATACTGGATCAGACCAGATGCATCAGCAATGGCTTCCCAATGGCATTTGTGTGGCTCATGCATGTGCTGGCTGAGACATTGGGCCACTCTGATGCAAGTGTGCTCATCATTGAGAAGGGCACTCTGAAAGTGATGAAAGGACCACCTGGTATGGAGAGATGTGAGTTTCTTTTATTTGTTTATTTATTGTTCTTTGCAGCTTCAGCAACAGCATCAGCAGCAGTAGTAGCAGTAGTAGTAGTAGTTGTGGTGGCGGTGTGATGGGTGGATTGGTGTAGTCATGTTAATATTTTCTTTATTTTGGAGAAATATAGCAGTAGCTTTGAAGTCTGGGAGTGGAAAGTAAAAAGAATGTGAATTAATGGCTGGTGAGAGGGTGAGAGAGAGAGAGAGAGAGAGAGGAATTAATCATCTTTCTTCTATAATGGCTACTGGTCTATGGTTATAATCTATTGTTGATGGTGGAATGAAGTGTGGTAGTAAGTTTCTTTGTAATAGTCACTGGATGTTAAGTTCTAGTCTATTGTTCATTTTGGGGTTGTGTTTGGTTATTAGAATAGATTACTTGATTCAGGAATTGCTGGTATTCCTACAGATAGCTTCAATGGTAACTGTTATGTCTTCCTTTGTATCTTTGGAGTTAGTGTCAGTTATGGTAGTGTTTAGGAATGATTCTGTATGTGTTGGTGGAGTAGATAGTGCAGCTGTTATAGGAGTTTTCTAATGTAGAAACTGTGTAAGTAGTTTAATGACTGTTTAAAGCTTGGTAGGCAGAAACAAGGCGGCGAATTGCCAGAGTCGTTAGAACGTCGAATAGAATGCTTTATGGTATTCGTTCCGGCTCTCTGCTCTCTGAGTTCAAATCCCGCCGACGTCAACTCTACTTTTCATCTTTTGGAGGTCGATAAGAAAAGTACCAGTCTAGTGCTGGAAACGATTCTTCCTCTCACTGGAAGAAATCTGCTGGACTCAGGCCTGGAGAGGGATGGGCTGCGTCTGGTTTAAAATGCCTAAGAAATGCTGTATGTCAATACAGCACCCCTACAACTCTATCAGGAGTTATGGGACCATACCATACTAAGGCAGAAACATGCTGGAAGGTGAAGGTTTCTGACTCTGTTTAGTCCGATGTCTACAGGTGTTGATTGTTCCCTAGAAAACAAGACCAATGTTACCACCAGCAATAGCAGGTTGTCAACTTTTGGCCATTTCATTAAACACACAAACAAAGGCCTATACATGCACACAGTTAGTGAATGCCCTAACGAATACTAAATATTTGTAGTTAAAGCCCTCATTAGACAAGCTTTAGTGTGATTTAAATAAAGAAATCTAATGTATAAAACAAACATTAGTTAACAAAGGTTATCCCGACACATTAGTAAACCATGCCATAAAACACTTTAAGAAGAAATTTTAATCACATTGATACAATAGAAACAGCACCAAGAAAAATACACAAGCAAATACATTTTGTATACTACAAGAACCAAAGGTACCCTGATTATATAGAACAGATGAACACAGCAGTAACAAACTTGTAAAACAAAACACAACATAGAATGAGTTTAACCACAAGCTTGTAGTTAGAATATACTACAAAGATATATACCCCCCCCCCCCACTCCTCATTAACGAAACCATAGACTGGTAAACTGCAGAACATACTGTAAACAACTGATGTTGTATATATGTAAATATGGCCATTATTGCTCCAATCAGTTCACGAAACACTAAGCAAACACTTTAAACCAAATGCTAACATACACTCCTGACTCCTGCTAAACTAACCCGCAACCTACCCTCAAAATTCAGCAAACTGAATGTGGACTACCCACCTTCTGAAATTTGGCAAACCAAACAGGATTGCAATAGCCACCAATTAGGGAAGACAGATGTTATCAAGCTGCATCTATCATATTATGTAGTTTCTAAATAATTGTTTCTACTTTAGGCACAAGGCCAGTTATGTAGTTTCTAAATAATAAAGCTAATAAAGCTATTATCTGCAGCGACTATGAAAATTGTGAACTTTATAACCAAAATTAATACATTGGTCACACAAGCACTACACCAGACCCACCCCACCTGTTAGTTAATCATGCACTTACAATAAGGAGCTATTGCAACACATTTCCAAACAGTACATTAAATTCTTTTTAGATAGAACAACATTAGTTGATAACACTACAATTCTATATAGAATTCCATACAAAGTGAACTACTATGGAGACTCTGCTGATGTTGCAATATAAACCAAATATTATCACACAAATACAGCATAAGGAAAAATCAATTATAATAACTGCCATTCTCTGCAGTAACACCTTTACCATTTTGTCCACTGGGCGTGGTTGAGGGCACTACTCAGACTGAGGTGTAGTGTCTGTTCCTCTCCCTCCCCCTTTCTTTCATTGCTTAATTTTTTTTTTCTTCTTTTCATTTCCTTTTTTTTCTGTTTTTTTTTGTTACCTTTAATAATGTGTTTTGTTTTTGTAGAAACAGCTTTGTAAAACTTAATAAATTTGTAAAACAAAAATAACTGCTATGCTTCTTCAGTTGTGAAATTTTAAACAAGGCATCTATGGTTTCCTATCACACCTATGATACTCTACGACTACTACTAAATATGTGACCAGCATGCCACTAGTACAACCATTCTGATTCTAAAGATGAAGCTATTAAAATACATGTATTTAGGAATGCTACTGTATTTAGGAATGTATTATGGACCAATACAAAAAAAAAAAAAAAAAAATCCACAATAAAATATATCAGTTGTGTTTTCAATAGAAAGAAAAGCTGCTCGCTACATTTATATACATACATATGTACATACATGGTGGCTGCCAACTCGTTTTCGAGTATGGCCACTACTTTATATTCATGTAGGAGAACCCCTACCGATGCGCTGAACGAGTGTGACTTTTTAGTCCAGCCAGCGACGTGAAAACTATGGTACAAACAATACACTTGTGACAATTATTGGCACATAGTGCTGGGCCCATGGTACCATGTGACGACAAGTGCAGAGAGATCTCCAGATATAAAGCAATGCCTGTGCCATGAAGCTTTTATAGTGAGCAAAGGCACTGCACAAAGCCAATCCCACTCTCTTAACCAAGATGATATTCACCAAAAAGAAGAACAAGTCAACATCATTGGATACCATCAGGGTTGCAGGTGTTATATCAGAGTTTTCCTTCTCCTAGAATTCTGCCTTGACAAAGGCCAAGGAGTCATCTCTCCCGGTGATTTTGGATGGCCATTGATTCTTAAGAGCTCCTTTGCCCTTTGACAGGTCTTGTTTTTAGTCCTGCAGGATGTCGAAAGTCACCCTCCTGACCAAGAAACCTTGGTGGGGTTGCCAGTTTAGTCGCCAACGACCCGACCATGAGACAGGTTGTACTGGGATACATGTTACCAGTAGCACCAACTGGTGACCTGACATACATATGTACATACATGCATACATATGTATATACATAAGTACATACATACATACACATGGCTAGTGCAGTTTCCATCTACCAACTTCCATTCACAAGGCATTGGTCAACCTGAGGCTGTAGTAAAAGTCACTGGAGCCAACTGGTTGCGAAGCAGACTCCTTAACCAATCAGTCTAACCTGCATCTATCTACTATCTATCTATCTATCTATCTATCTCTACGTATTCCTCACCAGACAACCGTTCGTGAGGCGAGCCTTCCCACGACTCGTCTCGCTGACCGAGCTGTAGTCTTGGGTCAAGCAAAGACCGAGGAAAATGGGCGACTGGCACATGGAATGTGCTCAGGCGCTCACAGCTCTCTGGCAGGCAGACCCGGCAATCAGTGGAGACTCCACTTCGTCATTCTATAGAGGGTTGATCCGCAGCAAGTGCGACGACGTGCTCGGTGAAACTCTAGGCGTAGAGGAAGATGAACTGGCCAGTCTGTTTGGTAGGACCTTCCGCCCGGGACCGATGGACAACTTCCAAAAGTCCCTGGCCTGGCAGTGCTACCGAGGAGCTCTACCAGTTCGAGACAAGCTCTACAGACATGGGCGTCCGGGCAGGGACCCTGCAAAAAAGATCTGTCTGAGGTGCGTGCATGACAAAGAAACCATCGCGCATGCATTCATACACTGCCCGGGCATCACTGACCTGTGGGGCTATGTAGAATGACTATTGTCGTGGGTGGGACCAATCCGGTTGACCACCGAGTCCATTGTCATGATCAAACCGCCACCCTCCTTCAAAAACGAAGGAGAGGCGGATTTCCTTTGTGTGATAGCTATGGCGAAAGAGGTTGTATGGTGGACAAGGTTGAAAGGCTGAGGTCAAACACCTTTCTCTCCGGCCAACAACTGATTCTTTTTTTCAAATACCACTTTGGAAGAAGAATCAGGATGGAGAGAGAGTTTTATGAAAGGTGGGTGAAAGTGGTGAGAATGGCCCGAGTGAATGGGCCTTCTCTCTATATCAGCCTGTAAGTTGAGGAAAAGGAGGAGGAGAGGAAAGGAGTACAAACTCTTCGTACTCCTGGAGATGAGGGTTTCACATTTTTTCGGGGGTATGTGTTACCCATATAAACTGTCTCCCCCTATTGGGGAAAATCGACTAACTTTTTTAATTGCATTTGTGATAACATTTTACACGTTTTTATTGTATGTAAACTTCCTCCTTTGTATTTGTCCCCTTCTTTTGTGCCCCTGTGGCTAATAAAGAAACATATCTATCTATCTATCTATCTATCTCTCTATCTCTATATATATATATATACTGTATATATATATATCATCACCATCTCTCTCTCTCTATCTATATATATATCAACATTTTTTCGGGGGTATGTGTTACCCATATGAACTGTCTCCCCCTATTGGGGAAAATCGATTAATTTTTAAATTACATTTGTGATAGTATTTTACACGTTTTTATTGTATGTAAACTTCCCCCTTTGTATTTGTCCCCTTCTTTCGTGCCCCTGTGGCTAATAAAGAAACATATATATATATCATCATCATCTCTCTTTCCCTCTCTCTAAATATATATGCATATATAAAATCAATAAAATTGCAATGTCTGACATTTTACCCAATTAATTACTGTTTCAAAATAATTATGGATTAAATTAAAAATAGAAAAATGTATTTTTTAGTTTTGTCTTACTAACTGTATACACCCACACTTCGTTATCTCACATTTGCTCCAATTAGCAAGACATAAAAATGCTTTCCACCAACTCTTTTATCAAATCAAGTTAAATATAATTGCACAGGTTGAGGGGGAAAAAATATGAAACGATCTTTAGAAAGCATTATTTATTTCGCTTAAATATAATTTACATAGAATAGATGCTAAGCTGAAATTTAACTAAAGAGTACATAAAAAAAAAAAAGCAAAAATATATTTGTCAATGTAAAAAATTAGCAAAATATAAAAAAATTTCCGTACTTTTAAAAATTTGCTTTGAACTTTAACTCTTTAGCATTTACATTACTCTATATTTACTATTATATTTTCACGGTGAAGGTTTTTACCTCACATAATATCAAATCAATGAGATCTTGATATTATTTATTTTGAGAACAATATGTTAACATCAGTTTGAACAGAAAGAGGTGAGAAAATTCTGGCTGGATATGGCCAGTTTAAATGCTAAAGGGTTTAAAGATATGGACAATGAATGATAAACTATACTGTAAACTTTCCAAACATTGCTTAATTGATATTGCCAAAAAAACTGAGGTGAGCATTTCATTAACCCTCTCATGATCATACTTCTAATGCAATAAACTGTTTATATTTCAACTAGTTCTAAAAACTCAACAACAACAACTGTTGAGTCAGTGTTGTTGTATGGATCAGGTACAGGGACCCTGACACAAGCACTTGTAAAGAAACTAGATGGTGCATACACTAACATGTTTAGGGTTGTACAAAACATAAATGGGAGTCAAGGTGTTACAAATAAAAGTTTATACGGAAACTGGTCCAAGATAACAACTACAATTACTGAAAGACAGTTATGATTTACAGGACGACAGCTGTATAAAAAAGTGCAAGGCAATAAAAATAGACGGTAGCCACGGAGTAGGCAGACCCAGAAAAACCTGGGACGACTTGATAAATTCCGACCTCACACACTTACACCTCTCCAAGACAATGTCACTGGACCGAGATCTTTGGCACTACACAGTCATACAGAAGACCCGCCTTGCCTAAGTACAAAGCGAAACCTACATTCAGTAGGCACCTCTAACAAAATACACCCCATCCCACTACCCCCACCCCATCCACACCACCCCCTTAAATGTGAAGTTATGTTGGTACCACAACATCCAGTCCGAAACAAATGAGGTCGTGTAGGTGTCACGACAAAAAAACACACAGTCCACACTGTAATGTGGCTGTGTAGGTAACACGGTAAAAACCTCCCAGTCCACACTGTAAACGTGGTTGGTGTTAGGAAGGGCATCCAGCCGTAGAAAACCCGCCAGACAGTCCTATGCGAGCAAGACAACCACTCTTGCCTCAAGGGGGAAAACTCCCGTCCAAACCCATGAAAGCGTGGAAGATGGACGTTAAACGATGATGATGATGATGATGATGAGGACATTGTTGGAGAAGTAAGTAGGAAGTTATACACAAGTTACAATTGTGGGAACCAAATCATGGGAGATGCAGTAGAGAAAGACCTGCTTGAACCTTTATTTATCAACTTTCAGATGGTACAAACCTCAGTAGGGAGTGGTTACCAGGAGCAATAGAAAATTGTGAATTGTGGAGAGACTTTAAAATAAAATACCAGTCCTGAGATGACATAACTGGTTGTTCCATTACACACAATGTGAGGTCTTGCACCTGTGTAATAAATCAATATCATTATTATTGGGCAGAGTCGGTAGAGCGTTGGACAATATGCTTTACAGCATAGAGTTGCGCCCCATTACGTTCTGAGTTCAATTCCCACCAAGGTTAGCTTTGCCTTTTATCATTACGAGGTCGATAAAATAAAGTACAAGTGACACACTGGGCTTAATTTAATCAACTTTCCCTTCCTGTTGGCCCTGTGCCTAAATCAGAAATCATTATTATTAGGTAGCCCCTACTGGCTTTGATGAAGCTAATCATAGATACAAAGATAGTTGATGAAATTTATAATAGTAATTTAAAACATAAATCACATATATCGTTTAGGTTCAGTGACTATATATCACAGATGTTTATTTCTATTTTATCAATGAATTACATTATAGATTTATTACAGATATTGAGAAAGTGGTAAAAATGGTAGACAATTTTTTATCTTTTAAGTATTCTAGACAACTTGATTCAGATATTTAAAATTATATTGCAATGTAAAAGAAAAAAAAAAATTTCTGGAATGTAATTTATCTTTTAATATAAACAGCTATTTTCCTCTAAATATACTAGTTTATATCAATTACCAAGAGAGAGTTTCTTATTTGCAGAATGCAGTAAATGAGAAACATATAAGACAGCTATTAGCATGATGATGATGATGATGATCATCATCAACATTATCAGTATTTTATATCATTTATATTTTTATAGGTTAGGGTGTTGTTGCTGTTGGTCAACATTGATGAAGCAAACCTATAATTAAAGGTGTTCGAGTCATGGCCATCCTGGCTTTTTAGGGATATCTAGGACTACATTATTTAATATGTCCTCATTTTTAAGATGGTGAGATGTGATTTGAAGAATATTTAGCTGTTATTTCTAGCAGTCTGACCATCCACATAGAGTGCCCTTCATTGTCTTGTGTTGTCTCAGTACTGTAGGGCCTAACTTGTCAATGATCCTTGTTTAAATATTTCCCCCCAGCAAACTTCTAAAGCCATCAAGCAGTATTTTTTAAAATCATATCCAATAACTGTGGAATAGCAGAAACAGTATTTTCTTGCAGTATTTTCTTTTCTTTCTTTTCACTCAAACTTCGCTAGGATTAATTTTTTCTACCATCTTTCCAGATATTGTATTGTTCGGGTATATGGGATTACTGGTTGTGAGATCAGAAAAAAAAAACAGATTCAAAATATGAATTAGCAGAGTCATTAGAATATTTAGATAGAATGTCTTGTGGTATTAATTCTGCTATTTTGCAACTCTGAGTTCAAACCCCACAAAAGTCAACTTTGCCTTTCATTCTTTTGGGATTGAAAAATAAGGAACCAGCCAGGTACTAGGTTTGATTCTTCTCTTTCTTTCTTTCTTTCTATCTTTCTCTATTTGGTAAAACAAGATTGTCACTTCACCTGGGGATAGAAGAGCTTCATCAGATTAAAAATATCTAAGATAAGCTGTTTCTCTCAATGGCATCTCTACCACACCATCTGAAGGTTGGGGACCCAAAGGAAGGGAAGTGTTAGCAAAAATCTCGAAATATTTTTGACAGGAGTTGTCATGAGAATACTTGTGCCTTTGAAAAACAACACAAAGAATGTGTAAGATTGCATTTAAAAAGTGGAAAAATTTGACATAGACATTAAATAATAATAACAATAACAACAACAATAATAATAATGGTTTCTGATTTAGGAGCAAGGCCAACAATTTTAGGGGGATGGGGGAATTCAATTAAATCGACTGCAGTATGTTACTGGTACTTTATTTTATCAACCCTATAAGGATGAAAGGCTCAGCTAATCTTGTCAGGATTTGAACTCAGAATTCAAAGAACCATAACTATATGCCCCAGAGCATGTTGTCCAATTCTCTACTGAAACTGCCAATCCACTGCCCTAATTCTACTGCTGCTGCTACTACTGCTGCTGCTACTGCTACTACTACTATAGTAATAATGGTTTATGATTTAGGCTCAAGGCCAGCAATTTTAGGGAGGGGAAGTCAATTAAATTGACCCCAGTGGGTGACTGGTGCTTTGTTTTATTGACCCCATAAGGATGAAAGGCAAAGCTAACCTTGGCAGGATTTGAACTCAGAACTTAAAGGGATGTAACTATATGCTGCAAAGCAGATTGTTCGATGCTCTACCGATACTGCCATCATCATCATTTTACGTCCCGCTTTTCCCTGCTTGCAAAGGTGGGACGGGAACTGATTCTGGCTTGATTTCTACAGCTGGATGCCCTTCCTAACACCAACCTCATTTACAGTGAGTGCTGGGTGCTTTTTTGCCGTGGCACCTCCACGACCACTTTGCAGTCCCTATCATCTCATTTCTACAGCTGAGTAAACTGGAGCAATGTGAAATAAAGTGTCTTGCTCAAGGAAACAACACATCACCCGGTTTGAGAATTGAACTCACGACCTTTCGATTGCAAGGCCAATGCTCTAACCACTAAGCCATGTGCCTCCATGTGCCAATCCAATAATAATACTAAGTGCTGGACTAAAAACTGAAACTGTAGGATTTTTAATTACTGCACACAATCAAAGTCTCCTCATTATAAACAACCAGAAGTACATAAAGAAGCAGAACACGGTAATTAAATGCAGAATATATAATGATGGGAAGAAACAATTAACCACATTCTCTTTGCCTGCTCAGACATGACAAAATACCGACAGAGAAAAAAAGGTGGTACAGACACACACCTGAAAAAGTGTCAGAGAATGACAAAGCAACCATACTCTGGTGTCTGCCAATACACACATAACAACAGCAAAAACAATATTGCACATATTCAAGGTGCACAGAGTTGTGCTTTGGTAATTCAGTGACAGCATAATGAAAATAAGGCTACTACTACTACTATTGCTGCTACTGCTGCTACTGCTGCCACTGCTACTACTACTACTACTACTACTACTACTACTACTACTACTACTACTACTACCGTCTGAGTTGGTAGAATGGAAAATAAAAGGTAGATCATCGATCTTACAGTATTTGGTTTATTACTTCTATACCCTAACTTTATATTTTGCTGAAGTCATGATTCCGCTGTTGTTAAAATAAGCAAAAGACACATAGTAGGTTTGAATCAACTCCTTCTATATAAATATCTAACATTGTGTTAATATTTGAAGTCCCTATTATGAAGCTGCATGGTCTAATGGTTAGAATACTTAATGTACAATCGTAATGTCATCGGTTCGATTATTGGACTGGATGCTGTGTTGTGTTCTTGGGCCAAACACTTTATTTTAGTCACTTAGTACCAAAGAAACCAGAGATAAGCACCAGCCAGATGAGTTTTCAGCTTAGAACAGACTTTAACTATAAGATGGTTGATGTTAAAATTAATAGAGTATCAGACAAAATACATATTTAGCTATGTTCCCTTATATTCTGAATTTAAATCTTGTCCAGGTACACTTTAGTTTTCATTATTTTTTGGGGGATTTGCAGTATCGGTAGAGATTCGGACACCATGCTTTGATGCTTTGAGTTACAGCCCTTGCCATTCTGAGTTCTAATCCTGCCGAGGTTAACTTTGCCTTTCATCCTTACGGGGTCGATAAAATAAAGTACCACTAATGTACTGGGTAATTGCTGGCCTTGTGCCAAATGTAGAAACAAATTATTTTTTTGGGTCAATAAAATAAGTGCCAGCCACATACTCAGAACAATATAAAAGGTGGTGTCCCAACATTCCTTCACTCCTATGAATGAAACCCATAAAAGAATGAATTTCCCATTTATTGATATAAATAAAACACACCAATAGACCCTTACATGATGGAGTTTTCATGTTCTGGTAAGATGTGACCATAATAATTATTTGACAAGATGATAAGTAAAGGTTTAAAGGCAAGATGGTGATTCTGTGATTTCAATCCAGTTAATCAATATATTTAAAGTGCTGCTTAACAAAGATAATTGTTCTCAAACTGAATCCTGACAAAACTGTTTAGCGTTTTCTATATTGAAGATTAATAGCATAACTAATGTACTAAGAGAATAAGTGATCAAAAACTGTGCTGTGTCTGCTATTATAATTCTATGTTGCTATGATAAATAATTTGATTGGCAACGCCAATACAAAACAGATCTGATTAGTGATAATTAACAATCAGAGTCTAGTAATGCTTCTTCTTTTGTTTGATGTCAGAAGGAAGAAATCTTCTCCGAGGAAAGGAAATAACTCAATAAACCAGTATGAAGTAAGTGGAAATGTTGAAACGTAGAAATAGTAAACTGTAGCCATGAGACAGAAACTAACTTACACTTAAACATGAAAGAACTAGTAACTAACTTACGCTTTAAACATGAAAGAACTGGAATCATTTAAAACACAATCTTATCTTATGATTATCAAAGAAAATAATATCTAATAATATTTTGTGGTTACTTGAAACTACTTGAAAATTTTTGCGTTAGCTGAAATTTAAATTTTTAAGTTTGAAATCCTGAACAATTCAACTTGGTCTTCTATACCTTTGCAGTCAATAAAACCAACACCACCAAGGTATTAGTATATCATTATCATCACTGTTTAACGTCCATTCTTTCATGTTAGACGAGTTGTCCTGGTGTGATACAAGTCAGATCAGTTGATCATGTCTTGCTTATACAGAACTGGCTTGATTTCTATGGCTGGATGCCTTTCCTAATGCCAACTACATTTACAGTGTGGACTAGGTGCTTTTGATCGTGACATCTACATGACCACTACAGTGTGGACTGAGTGCTTTTTGTCATGACACCAGCATGAGTGCCTCAGATAGGATAATTTGGCAGTATAAGAACAACAAACACCAACATGGTATAAGTATATATTTGTGATATTCAGCTGGAGCAGCACAGTACTCTAGATGGACAGCAACTGTGCCTCAGTTTTGATAATTTAGTGGTATAATAACAACAATGCAAACTTGGCTGATTCATAATAGTTAAAGTCTGTTCTAAGCCAAATGCTCATCAGGCTGGTGCTTAGCCCCAGTTTCCTTGGCATTAAGTGACTGAGAGTACAAGACTGTCCCTGGACAGGACACCAGTCTAATGCAGGTTTAACTTCCCAGCTACTGCTGGTACTTAATCTCAGCTGAGTGTATTTGAGCAATGTGAAATAAAGTGTTTTGCTCAAGAACACGACACAGCAACCTGCCCAGAAACCAAACCAATGGCATTACAATCGTACATCAAGCATCCTAACCATTGTGCCACACAGCTTCATTTTACTTGCCTCTTCTAAAATCATGATTAGTTCGGAAGTTTATAGAAACACACAGTCTGGCTGTGTAAACATTAAATACTCATGCACTGGAAGAAATATATTAAAAATGCACACACAGCCATGAATTGGACCTAATCTACTTAATCCTCTCAGGGATTTTGTTGTTTATAATATAAAGATATCGAAGAAATCAAATAGAAAAATTATTCCTGTGATGTTGTTAGAATGCTGCAAAAATATTGGTTGTCAATAAATGAATGTTGTTTTATTAAGTTTGAACAAACAAAATAAAAACAAATCAAACAAGAAGAAAAACAAAGAAATAAAAGTAAATGTGTTTGAATCTTTTGTACTTCAGTGTTAACGATTTGTTCTTTGTAATATAGGATAGATGCTTCTTCAAATTAAAATTTTTGCAATCAATTGAGCCAGTATATATTTTATTTTATGTTCTTAATGGCGGAAGAGGCTGTGCTTATAGACTTCTTATTTCTGATAAGAATGGTGTGATCAATGTGGTTAATATTTCTTTTAACCCTTTAGCATTTACATTACTCTCTATTTACTATTGTTCTTTCATGGTAAATGCTTTACCTCTCATAATTATCTCACATAATATCTCACATAATATTGAATCAATGAGATTTTTATATTATTTACTTTGAGAACAATACCTTAGCATCAGTATGATTGGCTGGTTACAGCCGGTTTGAACAGAAAGAGGTGAGAGAATTCTGGCTGGATATGGCTGGTTTAAATGTTAAAGGGTTAAACCTGTGCATGGGCTAGGAGGGAATTCTAAAGGGAAAACATTCTTGAGAAGAATGACCGAGTATATAGATTTGTGGGGGCCTGAGGGTGGAAATGTTAAAGATGAGGAAATATGGAGAGATGTGTAAGTTGGAAATGCCTGAGTGGTAGGTTTGGTAGTTATTTCTCTAGAGTTAGGTTAAGTGAATTAAATTGAATAGAATGATTGCTTAAAAGAGGCATTTTAATTTATGACCCCTTCCTTCCAGTTACCACATTGAGTGTTAGATTATTTAGTAAAATAGTTTTACAATTTTATATTGTATAAGAATTATCTACAACAGATTCTTATTTAGAGATTAATTGTTAATATCTTGTTCATGTGATTCAAAGAAATAACTTAATTCTTAAATTAATCTTCTTTGAATGAAAGCAAAACTGAGTTAACGAAGTTGAATATCTTGCGGGCACATACTAACTATAAGGATATTTCTCCCCACATGTCAGTAATCTGAAATGTAATTCTAATATTTGAAACCAAGCAAATGTTACTTATATTAGTGAAAACTCAGTTTCTGTTTCTATAACTCTTCCTTACTATTCCTATTTTAAAATTTCCTACACTGTTTATTGGAATATTATGCATACATGACCTATATCTTAATATATGAAAGCAAATGTATGTATGTTCCAAGCTGTAGGCTATAGTTTTTCATTTAGGCAGCTGAACTTTTGCACATAAACATATCTTTTTAAGAAGAAGGTCAGAGGTTATGTGACAGTTTCTGAAATTTGTTCTATTTAATTCTAGACAGAAAAGAAACAAAATTAAGAATACTTTATACACCTAAGCACTGCAATAAATGCTGGAAAAAGTTACTGATCAGAAAAAGGATTCATTTAGATTAATTATGTAAATTACTACAATATTTTGATAAAATGTATGTTTTCTGAGAAAATCAAAAATGTAAGAGTAAAACTATATTCTAAAATCTGTATTTGTTTAATTTTTGTGCATTTTTATGATTCAATTTAAATTATGTCTGAAATATAGTGAATTAATACAAGTATATTTATATATGGAGGCACATGGCTTAGTGGTTAGAGCATTGGCCTTGCAATCAAAAGGTTGTGAGTTCAATTCTCAGACTGGGTGATTTGTTGTTTTCGTGAGCAAGACACTTTATTTCACATTGCTCCAGTTTACTCAGCTGTAGAAATGAGATGATAGCGACTGGGGTCCCTATCAGTCCACTGCAAAGTGGTCGTGGAGGTGCCACGGCAAAAAAGCACCCAGCACTCACTGTATATGAGGTTGGTGTTAGGAAGGGCATCCAGCTGTAGAAATCAAGCCAGAATCAGTTCCCGTCCCACCCTTGCAAGCAGGGAAAAGTGGATGTAAAATGAAAAAAATGATGATAGGCATTAATAAACTTGTGCAAAACTGCGTGCATGCTTTTTATTTTTATTTGTATTTTCCACTCTAAGGGAGTCTTTTACATTTATTATTCCTGATGAGGTGATGAGGGAAAGTAATTAATTAATCGAAACGTTTGATTATGGATTTCTTCTGCTCATAACTGAAACATGTGTAGAATAATAAAAAGATGTTTTAAATTCCTAAAAGCCTTTGACTTTCCTATAAATACATATTAATGCTATGTGATGTTGGCCATTTTCCAATCTCTCGGATTTTACCTCCTGGATCTTACCCTGGATTTCTTTGATCTGCATCATTAATCATCAACATCATTATCATCGTTTAATGTCAATTTTCCATGCTAGCATGGATAATCATAACAACACATTGAGCTTCCCAACATCTTGTTTAGTCAAAATTAAGTGGACATCGCCATTTCTAAATCTTTGTGTATGTACATATATATATCATCATCATCATTCATCATCATCATTTTACGTCTGCTTTTCCCTGCTTGCAAGGGTGGGACGGGAACTGATTCTGGCTTGATTTCTACAGCTGGATGCCCTTCCTAACACCAACCTCATTTACAGTGAGTGCTGGGTGCTTTTTTGCCGTGGCACCTCCACGACCACTTTGCAGTGGAATGATATGGACCCCAGTCGCTATCATCTCATTTCTACACCTGAGTAAACTGGAGCAATGTGAAATAAAGTGTCTTGCTCAAGGAAACAACACATCAACCAGTCTGAGAATTGAACTCACAACCTTTCGATTGCAAGCCCAATGCTCTAACCACTAAGCCATGTGCCTATATATATACACACACACACATGTACACTGTATATATGTGTGTGTGTGTGTGTGTGTGTGTGTGTGTGTGTGTGTATATATATATATATATTGTTGAAGAATAACACAAGGTAAAGCAGTTAATTAAGCCATTGTTTTATGATCGTTTTAAAGAGCAAAATTATTGATGTGCAGACCAATCGATAGCAGTTATGCAACTTCACATCATTAGCCTTGAAAAAACACATCTAATATATATAAATATATATATATATATATAATAATAATAATAATAATAATGAAATATTGTGTACAGTGCTCAGGTGCACTACAACTCATCAAAAAGTGTATGTATAGTACATAGGGTAATGTACAAACATCAGGAAAATGAACAGTGCATGAGTCATGATACACACATGTGTGCATGTGTATCAGGTGTAGTTTTGGCGTATTTCGGGAAGCATGCTATATATATGAATGAAAAATGGCGAGCTGTGTTGTTGCAAATAGGATATATATAAAAATGAAGAATTAGAAATAGAAGCCAGGACTATCCGTCATCAGTGGTCTACTAGCCATCATAGGTACTTCTTTGCATTACAGACCATATACCTCAGGCTAGGGTGATGCAATAACTAAAATAAGTTATTGGGATAAAAAGAGTTGGGTGGAGATTCCTCTCTTTATGTTGTCTCACCATTCGTGTTTGTTTACCTGTCTCTCTTTCTCCACCCAACTCGTTTTATCCCAATAACTTATTTTAGTTATTGCATCGCCCTAGCCTGAGGTATATGGTCTGTAATGCGAAGAAATACCTATGATGGCTAGTAGACCACTGATGATGGATAGTCCTGGCTTCTATTTCTAATTCTTAATTTTTATATATATATATATAAACCTAGGACGATTTGATAAATTCCGACCTTACACACTTGCACCTCTCTAAGACAATGTCACTGGACCGAGACCTTTGGCGCTACGCAGTAATACAGAAGACCCGCCTTGCCTATGTGCAAAGCGAAACCTACAGTCAGTAGGCACCTCTTAACCAAATATATACCCCAATCCACTATGCCTACCCTATCCTCCCACTCCCACCAACACCACCCTCTCTCTGTAAAGTTGGTACCACAACATCCAGTCCAAATAAATGAGATAATGAGATCGAGTTCGTGTAGGTGTCACGACAAAAGAACACACAGTAATGTGGTTGTGTAGGTAACACGGTAAAAAGTTCCCAGATCCATACTGTAAATGTGGTTGGTGTTTGGAAGGGCATCCAGCTGTAGAAAACCTGCCAGATAGTCCTATATGAGCGAGACACAGTCACCCGACCAACCTTGCCTCAAGTGAGACAATTCCCGTCTAACCCATGCTAACGTGGAAGATGGACATTAAACGAAGATGATAATGATGATGATGATATATATAATGTACTCTCAAGAAATTTTGAGACTTTTTCTTTTCAGACACTTTTAATTGACCTATGTAACTGCCACTCTAATACATCCTTGATATTGTTATAATAAGCTAACTTTTTCAGAGTTGAAGGCTCGGGCCACTGCAGCACTTTAAACTCTACCTGCCATAGATATCTTGTCACAGCTGATTGGTTCCACAATGCAGTCAGAAGATGGACAACTTGGAGGTCCAATATGCAATAAAGTTTTGAGTTGAGCTCAGCAAAAATGCTACAGAAACCTATGAAATTGTTAAAATTGCTTATGGACTAACTTTCATGAGCTGGGCAACTGTTTTCTGCTAGCACAATAGGTTCCAGGAGTGCAGGGAATAGGTGACGGATGATGAAAAGTGTGGCTGAGAGAGGAACATCAGGAGACCAAAGTTGGTTGACAAAATTCACAAATTTCTGGATGTGGACTATCGTGCTTCTCTTCTGACGATTGCTAAACAATTGGTAGTGGCGGAGGCCACTGTGCACAGAGTCATTCATGACAATCTGAACATGCCCAAAGTTTGTTCCCAGGGCGCTCAATGAAGATCAAAAGCCTAGGTGCATTGATGACAGTGGTGAGATGGTTGAGTGGATCACTTCGAATTCAAGTGTCTTTGAATCTCTGGTAATCTGTGATGAGAACTGGGTCTACTTTTATGATCCAGAGACCAAGAGTCAGAGTGCCCCATGGAAACATTCTGACTTCCCAAGACCCAAGAAGGCCAGGCAAAGCAGGTTCACTGGGAAGCTCATGATGATTCCATTCTTCAACAGCAAGGGCATCATCTCCATTCACTGGGTCTCCTAAGGGGCCAGACAATCAACAAAATGTACTACGTAGAAGTTTTACGGCAGTTCAGAAAGATATTTCTTTGCAAGAGACCAGAACTCTTCAAGCCTAGTCAGTGGCACCTGCACCAGGACAATGCCCCTTGCCACAAATTCATCCTGGTGACCAACTATTTGGCTGATATGGGGATCTCCTTACAGTCCAGACTTAGCCCATGTGACTTCTGGATGTTACCGAAGCTGAAAGAGAAGCTCAGGGGTTTCTGCTTTGAGGGTATGGAGAAGATGAAGAAGGTTGTGACAAGGATCCTGGACACCTTCACTTTGGAGGACTACAAGGGGGACTTCCAGAAGTGACTAGAGCACTACAACAAGTGCGTTGAAGTAGGAGGATCTTACTTTAAGGGAGACTAGAGTTTTGTGTTGATCTGAGTTAAATAAATGTCTCTCTCTGATAAGTCTGAAAATCTCTTGAGTGTACCTCATGAGGAGTCCACACACTCATGTGCGTTTTAAGATCATTTCCCTCACGAAAGCAACGATTAGCCCTGGAGGGACCATGGCATGGTGTCCCTTTCTTTTGGTTTTGTGATTATAAATATTAGTTAAATCAAATATATTATAATTCTGAAGAATGTTGTCTTTCCTAATTGGCTCACAAATTGACCACTTTGAATTTTTTCTTGATACAAAACAAAATAATTGTGGTTTTTAACCACCAACTTGAAAGCAACATATTTTATTAATCGAAATAATGATCATTAAAATCTATACATTTTTGCCAACAAAAAAATCCATTTATTTTTGTAGTATATGGATTTCTAGAAGTGATAAAGTTTGAGTTTTACTTCAGTTTTATTTTATATGCACCCCCCACCCCCCCGCCCGGGAGGGCAATTCAGAAATGCTTCTACTGCCCCTGTATTGATGTTTCACTTTGATCTAGTCATTGCACAGAAGATCATCCTTGTTTTATAGAATCCATCTTTTGTCACATGTCTTGCTGTGGTCAAGAAATGGTTAATTTCCTAGTGGTGATTTAAAAAAAATTATTTTTTTAGTTCATGCAGAACTCTTTTGTAAATCTTTTTAAAATGAGTAGTGCAAATAAGCATTGCAGTGCTTTACATGAGTTTTACTTCAGTAATGACCCTCAATTGACCATCAATCTCATAAGTTTCTCCATCATCAAGACTCTTGTCTCCACCTTGAAATTTCTGAAACCAATGTTGAGCTGTACATATATTGATAAGTTCCTGGTCAATTTTTTTTTTATCCTTTCATGATCGATAAATAAAGTACTAGTCTGGTACCTGAGTCAATTTTTCTTCTGTATTCCCCTCCCCTGTCTCTCTCTGGAAGAAATTGGCTGTTTTCTGATCAAGAGTGAAATGCGTTCTGCCAGGTTTAAAATGCCTCATGCTGGGGTATGTCAGAATGGCACCCCCACAACTCCATCAGGAATTAATGGCCCTTTATTGTTTTTACTCAGACTAATTGCTTGTTTGATATTGTCAACAGTTTCCACTGCTTTACATTCCTGCTTGAACTCATATAATACAATCAACTAAATTTGCTTTACTTTCCATTTTTAATTGGACAACCAAAAATAAACAAAAGTAAACAGTGAAAGCAAAATCAGTAGCATAAATCGATAGACCAAATTGTGCACTTCAAAATGGTATAGTACATAAACATAGTTAAGAGTTTATTCCAAAATAAGCATCAAAGTTTAAAATAACAAACACTGCAATTATTTTTGCACTAACCTAATAGCATAAAAAAAAATCTTATTTCCATTACTCATAATATTGTAATTTAAAATACTTCATGTATGTGGTTTGCAAAAAGAGGCAGAAAACTACTGGTAGATTAAGGAGATTAATATTGGTGAGGATATGAGGCATCAAGTCAATCTCTTTAAATATATTTTTCAATATGTGTTTTTAAATGATTTCCTGCTTGTTTGTTAGTTTTTTTTTGTTTTTTTATCTAAGAGATATGCAATTTCATGCTATTTTAGAAACCAGCTGTTTAGAGCAACTCTTAATAACCCTTTTTTTTTCATTTGAAATAAAAATTATTATGACTAACTACTGACAGCATACATTTAAAAACTAAAATAATAGAAAATACCATTATTATTCTTAGCTATTGCTGATGCTCAAAATTTATTCCCAACATTACTATGAACTGCTATTGTATTTCTTGTATCATTTTAAGAATGGTTCATATTCTTAACCTCGTACTGTATGTTATGCTATATGTACTTGCTATCAAACGCTATTACAGAAAATAAGGTTCTGGTTGTAAAATTTAAAGCTGCCATATTATATATTACACCAATCAAATATATAATGCTTGTTGCTGAATTTTGCTTACAGTTAGACCTTGCTTGTCAGAACAAGAGAAGCAAAGAGTATTTCGTTGAGATAAGTAATCTGATTATGTACAAAGAAAGTTATACTGAACATGATTATGTAAATAAGCATGATCACAGAATTCTTATGTCATTCAATTGTAGGTTGTACACAAAGAATATAGGATTAAATATCCTGTTAAGAGACACATTTCCAGTGAATATGATGCCACATGAGCTTGTAACTCAGTACCTTCTCTATGCAACCATGTTATCTCTATTAATAAAAAATATGTAGAAAATAGTTTTCAGTATTCTTTGGTATAAGAAGAGAGTGAAGAAAGCAGAATGTGAAACTGTACAGTTTGTTTTGTGGTATTTATTCCGGCTTTCTTGTATTCTGTGTTCCAATTTCATTCAGGTCAACTTTGCTTTTCATTCTTCCAATGTTGCTAAAGTATCCCTCCAGAGAGGTGTTTAGGATGCCTTATGGTATTTGTTGTATCTCTTTGTATTCTGAGTTCAACTCTTGCCATGGCTTACTTGCATAATAGATTTAATCATTTGCCTGATTTAACCCCACCACCTGGCTCTTAGGGGCCTTTTGCAAAGCCAACTTTGTTGCAAGCTTTTGGGTCAGGTCTCTAGCTTGAGTGTACTTTCCTTCCCACCCTCACCCATGAAAAGAGTCATGGGAGCCTTTTCTCTTGAATAGTCAATATGGAATGGTCCCATAATTTCTGATAGTCATAGGGGCATCATATTAACATACAGCATTTCTTGGGTATTTTAAACCTGGCAGAGCCCATCTCTTCTCCAGGGTTTAGTATAGCAGATTTTTTCCAGAGAAGGATAGAAAATGAGAGAGAGGAAGTGAGAAAGAGATATAGAGATATAGAAGAAGAATCAAACCTAGTACTAAACTAGTACTTTTTTATCAACCTCGAGAGTATGAAAGGTAAATTGACCTCAACGGGATTTGAACTCAAAGAGTCAGAATGAATATTACAAAGCACTCTCTCCAATGTTCTATTGCTCTGCCAACTCGCTTTGTTTGAAAAGGTGATTAAAAAATGCAAAAAAAAAAAAAATTTGGCTATTTCACTATTCTGAGTTTAAATCTTACTAAGTTTGACTTTTAACCTTTAAATATATGAGATAAGTTCTTGAGAATATAATTTTTTTGACTATTAACATCATCTTTAGAGATGAACCATTTAAAAATATTTATATCTACACTATGTTCTGCATGATTTGATCTATCATCATTGTCATCAAACAATTCCTCCTCCTTCACCATTTTTACATCTATTTTCCCATGCTTGCATGGGTTGGATGGGTCCTTTTCAGCACATCATCTCACCACGTGCTGTGTTCCTTTGTCAACTCCTTTGTGAGTCTCAGTGATTTGAGATCAGCTCTCATCTCCCCTGTCCAGGTCTTCCCTGGTCTTCCTCTGCTGTGGCCTCCTTCTGCTGGCATTTGTTAGCACTCTTTCACCCAGCAATCATCTTCCATGTGCATTACATGTCCATATTAATGCAGTCTTCTCTCTTGGACACCACTTTGGATTCCTCTTAAACACAGTTTCTCCCTCAGTTCAATCAAGCTCTGCCTTTCTCTCACATTTATATTGCACATCTAATGAAGCATGGTAGCTTCATTTCTCTCCAGCTTCCTAAACCCAGTTTCTCCCTAACCAAGCTGTGCCTTTCTCTCACATTTACATTGTGCATATAACGAAGCATGATAGCTTCACCCCCCCCCCCCGACTTCCTAAACCCAGTTTCTCCCTCAGTTCAACCAAGCTCTGCCTTTCTCACATTTACATTGCACATCCAACAAAGCATGGTAGCTTCATTTCTCTCCAGCCTACTCATGTCCTCTGCAGTTACAACCCATGTTTCACTACCATGCAGCATCACACCTCACACACAGATGTCATATGGCTGACATTTTGTATTTGTAGATATGTACATAAGACTGTCATAATGAATCTTGAGAACTACTTTCAGAATACATGTATTTATAGAATGCTCAGTCACTTTCATGTTATTTTCATGAGCAGGCTGTTCAATTGGTCAAGCAACTGGTACATTTGTTGTCTGAATTGATGAAGATCCATATCCCCCCCCCCCACACACACACGTACACTCACACAGACACACAAAAACACAGACACACAGAAACACACACACACACAAAAACACGCACACACATAGACACGCACACTCACAAACACACACTGGCATGCATATGCACACACACACACATACTCACACAAACACACACACACACACACACACACACACACACACACACACACACACTCACACAAACACATACACATACACAAGATTGGATTTGATCTAGGTGCCTTTATTTCCAAACTTTCATTTATCCATCATTGATAAAATAAATTACAATCTGCTTGACTCTTTCCTCTGGAAAATATTGACCTGTGCTTATAATTCAAAATAATCAATACACACTGACATACTAGATTTATGGTGTCAACAATTGGAGTTTATTTATTTTTTTCCCCACTGATTTTCTCGAATATGTTTAATATATAGGCAACATCAAATGAAATTATGTTTATGACATACCATAAAAACATAAAATCACAAACAAATTATGTTTTTCTTCTCTTTCTTGTTATGTAAACTATTGCCTGCTTTTCCCCTTTAGTTATATATGATACTGAGTGTAGTCTCTACTCAGTGTTTCCCAAACATCGTATATGTGTTCTTTAATCTTTCAGTCTCTTGGTTTCTCTACTATATTCCATTGTTATTCTTTCTCATCTCCCCACCTCTCTCTCTCTCTAATTGTTCCTCTTCATACTTCATCTTTCTGTTATTATTTTCTCATCTTTCTTTGTTTTTAGTTTCAGTACACATACAGAAAATTATACAGTCACATACACATGCTAATTACACATTCACACATACATACATACACATACAGAGAGAGAGAATGAAAAGTTTTCAAAAATGAAATAAAATATAATGAAATATGTATAAATTGGGAATCCATCAAATTATTATTGTTATTATGTTTATTATTGTTATTATGTTTATTATTGTTATTATGTTTATTATTGTTATTATTTTTTGGATTTGCAGAGTCGGAAGAGCATCGGACAACATGCTTAGTGGCATAGAGTTAAGGCCCTTTACGTTCTCGGTCCAAATCCCGCCAAGGTTAATTTTGCCTTTCATCCTTACGTGGTCGATAAATAAAGTACCAGTAATGCACTGAGGTCGATTTCTTCGACTTTCCTCTCCCTCAAAATTGCTGGCCTTGTGCCTAATTCAGAAACTATTATTATTGTTATTATAGTTTTTTATAGATTGCGGCCCCTTCTTACCATTGAATTCTCAATTGTGCACCAAAAAGGAAACCCTTCAGTTTTCAGGTATATCCTGTGGTATAAAAGTACCAGTAATGTATTGGGTAATTGCTGGCCTTGTGCCAAAAGTAGAAACAATTACTGTAAAGTAATGGTTTAAATTTGTAGACCTTCATACAGTCAGTTTCTCAGCAATGTAACCTTACAGTTATTATGCCTCATATTAAATTCTATGAAATTATTTCAGGAGACCCTGTTTATCATAAAAGATGATAAAAAGGGTTAGCACCATGTAGGGTATTCAGCTTTAAAACATTGCATCAAAAAAGGACATTATGATTAGTATGGTTAAGCTTGTAATGAGAACTGTAAGGCTAACCTTAGCTTTATTAGGGAAGATAACTTTAAAATACTTGTTATTGTTATAATTTTCAGGAGATCGATAACGATGGATAGGCAGAATCGGTAGAGTGGCAGACACCATTCTTCGCGACATAGAGTTATGGCCCTTTACGTTCTGAGTTCAAATCGCGCCATTATCTTTGCCTTTCATCCTTACGGGGTCAATAAAATAAAGTACCAATAATGCACTGGGGCCGATTTAATCGACTTTTCCCTCCCTCAAAATTACTGGCCTTGTGCCTAAACCAGGAACCATTATTTTAAGGAGCGGGGTGGGCAGTATTGGTTTGAAATAGACATCAGAATGACCTCTTTATCACGAACTGAACTACAGGAAGATTTCAACTTAGCATTGCATGTTTAGAAATTCTAGTATGACCTGTACATTTCCTATGGGTCTTGTATACAACTTGGTGAACTAGAACAACAATAATTAAGTGCTCTGGTCAAGGACACATTGCACTGCTTGTAACAGGATAAAACCATTGCCTAGCCATATTTCTTTTCACTATTGGCCTAGTTGGTTAGTTGAAAATCTTAAGAGATAAGTTTGAGCTATACCAGAGATAGTGAACATATGATATGTGTGACAGCAGTGGCATACAGAAAGTTTTTAAATGAAATGTAACGAACTTTAAAAAAATCATTGAAGTTAAAACTTTCAATACCAAAGTGACTGAAACCAGTCCTCTTTCTATGATAAAAAAGTCATTCATTTTTATCTAAAAATTTCCACCAAAATTTGATGTAAAAACCTAGTTTAGTTATGTTTTAAACACCAGCTTAATAATGATGAAGTAGTTATATTAATAAATCCCTCCAAATTCACGATCATTTAAAAGGTTAGTTGAAAATTATTGGCAGTGTTTTTCATTAGATATAAGATTGTGAAAATTTTAAGGTAACTTTTATAATTTCAGTTTATTATCCAAGTTTTATAAGTATATTTTGAAATTTATATTTTATTAAACTCCTAGTTTTATAAATATGATGTATGTCAGAAAAGAAACAGGACTGGGGTGGCATAAAAAAATATTTCAAATACAAACTACAAGTTTTCCCCTTCAAAATAATCCCCCTTGAGTATAATGCACTTTCCCAGCCTTCCTTGTTATATCTTCATGTCAGTCCAGAAACTTCAGGCTGGTTTGTTGATCTGTGCTCATTGCTCAACAGCCTAAAACTGAAGAGCTATTAACAAAAACATGTGAAAAAACATTCAATGGCTTCAGAGAGCTGAGATCGCAGTTACATACTTCCTGGATATTACGTCATACAGTAATGCGACTCGCTAATCCTTACCTAACTCATAGTTCACACAGCACACTATTTCCTGGTACTTTTATGAAACACTTCTCAATCCATCTGAGAGGCTCCATGATAAAATACACTTGAAGCAATTGGTACAGTGTGTGAATATATGTGAAATGTAGGCGACACACATATACACACATACACACACACGCGCGCACGCACACACACACACACACACACACACCCACCCCCCCATCCCCACCCCCACCCCCACCCCCCACCCCACCCCACACACTGATATAGCATAACCTTTCTCTTTATTATATTTTGGCTTCATTCTGAGTTCAAATCCCGCCAAGGTTAACTTTGTCTTTCATCCTTACGGGGTCGATAAAATAAAGTACCAGTAATGCACTGGGTAATTGCTGGTCTTGTGCCAAAAAAATAGAAACAATTATTTAATATTTCAAGCCCAGAGCATACATACGAGAGTTGGCTGAAAGGTGCATAGGCTGACCAAGATACTCTCATGAAATGACCAAATGAGGTTTATTTTTTCAACATAGTCCCTGGAAAGAAACAATGCAGTTATTAATAAGAATAATCAAAATTAATGCATGCAAGATTTCACAACTCTAGCATCACTTCTTCATAGTCAGCCTATGAACTTTTCAGCCCACCCTCATACATATATACATATGCACATACATACATACTTATATACATATGTACATACACATATATAGAGTGGCCCAAAAGTCGCAATACATAAAAAAAAGTAATTATGTTTTATAAGAAACAATTTATCCAAAATAAATAAATATTAAACATCATTATTTTTTTTTATGTATCATGACTTTTGGACCACCCTGTACATGCATACATACAGTTGACAACTAGTAAGAACAATACAAGAGAAGGAGGATACTACAGACCATTGATGAGGAGTTTGCGGTAATAATAGGTATAAAATATATATTTCATACCTATTATTATTGGAGCTACAGGATATATACCTCCAGGACTGAACCTTGATTTGTGGAGAAAGAACAGAACTCCTAAATTCATAGGCTACAAATGGCTGTGATATGTGGAACCTTCAAAATCTGTAAAACATTCTTACGATTGAATGAATGATGGCACAATGGATGATGAACATTTCTTTTTATTATAACCTAGCCACCAGGGAGGTGGCCAGTCAAAAATAAACTCAAAATTAAGAGAATGAGACAAAATATATGTACGTATTTATCTACATACATACATGCATACATACTTACATACATATATACATATGTACATACATACATATATACATACATAAATACATATATACATACATGCATACATACATACATATATACATACATAAATACATACATACATACACACATAAATACATATATATGTACATACATGGATACATACATACGCACATACATAAATACATATATTTTCTATTTGTATGACTAAAACTACCATAAATTGTTGTAAAATCCAGTAGTAATTATATATCTTTATTGGTTTAAAAATTTTTAAATTTATATTTCTATATTTAATCTTCTAGTTTCCTTTTTTTCCTTCTTTTGTTTGTTTCTCTGTTATTCCCTTACTTTCAGCTAATTTTGTTTACAGTCGTAATTTAATATCCAAATTTTATGGATGGTATTGTTTTAACTTCAGACACTAAGATAAATAGATTAGATAGAAAACAAGAACAAAAATTTCAATCTTAAATATATCCAGTGCTCTATTTTCTAGGGTAGTTTTTTTTCATAGTTTGGAGATTAAAAATTTTCCCATCTGAAGTAAAACCAATTTTTGAACTTATGTAAAAGAAACTAAACAACTTATCAAATCACTGTTGGATAAAGTCTTTATACTGTGACAGAAGGTAGATCTTGAGGAAGAACTATTGAAAGAAGCTGATAATGCATTATGGGTTGTTTTTAATATGGCAGTATGTGGCATGTTAGTTTTCCTTTTATTACTGCATATGTAACCTTTTAGCATTTACATTACTATATATTTACTATTATATTTTCACAGTAAAAGCTTTATCTCACATAATAAAGAATCTATGAGATTTTGATATTGTTTATTTTGAGAACACTACCTTAACATCAGTATCAGTGGCTGGTTACAGCCGGTTTGAACAGAAAGAGGTGAGAAAATTCCGGTCAGATACAGATGTTTTAAATGATAAAGGGTTAAAATGTATAATTTTTCTTATTGTTTATTCCCACGTCAGGCTAATCAAACAGATAATTAATTAAAGATTAAGTAGATGCCTCATCATCAAATGGTTATTCGCTTTGTGACCATTAGGCCTTAGATTTAATCTGACTGCATGGCATCTTGGGCAAGTGTCATTTACCATAGCTTTGGGTTGATCTACACCTTGTGAGGGAAAATGGGTTGAAAGAAACTGTTTGGAAGCCCATTGGATGGACTATACCTGTAATTGAAAGGGCTCAGCCTTGTCCCACACTGAGTCATGCTGAATCTCCCTGAAAATGCTCAGACATTTACATGTTAATTTCATGAGCAGGTTGTTCAGTTAATCAAACAACTAGAACACTAATTGTTGAAACTAATAGAGGTACATTGCAGAATCAAAAGTATTCTAGGCAGGATCATCTCAACAAAATTTCAGACACTATATCTAGACCTTCTTTTTAAAAGTATAGAGCAGAGGACTGAAACATGTGGTGTGAGAGCTACATGTGGTGCTAGAGACACATATGGCCTGAGAACTACATGCAGCCTGCAAACTACTTTTCTACGTCTCATAGCAGAACAATTTTCGAGACTAATATTTTGGTAAAACTTGATAATTTGACCCTCTCTCCTTCCATACTCTTGCAATTTACCCACAAAATATAACAATATAGAAAAAGGAAATTTACCAAAATTTAAAATAGAATTGAGGAAAATTTAAAATGCAAAGTTTTTTCCCCTATATTTTGTACTAATTTACATATCCTTATTACTATCATATAAATAAATAGCAGCCTATCAGCTGTATTGTAGATTAGCATTATAACTAGTGGAAATCACGCCACCCCCATTCACTTTTGGCCTGTTGTGCCTCTTCCCTAGTATGTAATGGTCCTTTTGAGTCATCATCATCATCATTGTTTAACGTCTATCTTCCATGCTAGCATGGGTTTAGACGGGAATTGCCCTACTTGAGGCAAGATTGGTCGGGTGACCATGTCTCGCTCTTATAGGACTGTTTGGCAGGTTTTCTATGGCTGGATGCCCTTCCTAACACCAACCACGTTTACAGTGTGGACTGGGGAGTTTTTACCGTGTTACCTACATGGCCACATTACAGTGTGGACTGTGTTTTTTTTGTTGTGACACCTACACAATCTTATTTATTTTCGACTGGATGTTGTGGTACCAACATAACTTTACAGAGAAAGGGTAGTGTTGGTGGGAGTGGGGGGTTGGGTGGAGTATGGGTAGTGGGATGGGGTATATATTTGGTTCAGAGGTGCCTACTGACTGTAGGTTTCGCTTTGTACATAGGCAAGGCGGGTCTTCTGTATTACTGCATAGCGCCAAAGATCTCGGTCCAGTGACATTGTCTTAGAGAGGTGTAAGTGTGTAAGGTCGGAATTTATCAAATCGTCCCAGGTTTCTCTGGGTCTACCTATTCCGTAACTTCCATCAATTTTGATTGCCCTGCACTTTTTTATAAAACCGTTGTCTTTCATGCGCATCACGTGACCATACCAACATAGTTTTCTCTCGAGTAAACAGCATCTGATCCCTCTTATTCCTAATTTCTCACTTAGTTCATTTATGCTTTGCCTTTTGCGTATATTACTATTACACATCCAACGGAGCATGGATGCTTCATTCCTCTCCAGTCTGCGCAGATCCTCTGCACACAATGCTCATGTCTCACTGCCATGTAACATTGCTGTTTGTATGCAGGCATCATACAGCCTGCCTTTCATTTTTAGAGAGAAACCTCTAGTGGCCAATAGTGATATAAGCTCTCTGAACTTTTTCCATCCCTTTCTGACTCTGGTTACTGTACTTTCAGAGCACCCTCCACCAATGCTGATTTTGTCACCCAGGTAACAGAAGGTGTATACTATTACTATAGAACCATCTGGGCAATAGAAGGAGTTAGTATCCTGTGGGCTCTTGCTACTTATTGCACCTGAGCACCGGCCACATATGAAATCTTCATCTTAGATAGCATGCCTGTGATCCCACTACATCTTTTATGTACCCATAGTTTGCATTTGGGACATAAAATGAAATTTCTGCCTACTCCTTTCCTACACACTGAGCATGGCCATTTCCCAGAGGGTACCTGTGCTCTATTTTCCTTTCTACATACTAGAACTTTAGTCTTCAACAAGTTAACTTTAAGGCCTTTTGATTCTAGGCCATACTTCCATGTTTAGAATTTCTTCTCTAGTTCAGCCATCGATTCAGCTATGCGAGTTAGATCATCTGCATATAGAAGTTTCCATGGGTAGCCGGTCTTGAGCTCCTCTGTTATAGCCTGAAGGGCAATAATAAATAGGAGGGGGCTTTTACGCTAAATTCTTCACAATATTCGTTGTTAATTCTAACTTTACTGACTCTTTCTTTATTCATGGCTTGTATAGTCTCACAAGCCATTCATCAACACCTAGTTTTTTAAGAGCCCACCAGATAATGGAGCGGGTGACTCTGTCAAATGCTTTCTCCAAGTCAAAAAAAGCTAAGTATAGGGGTTTACTTTTAGCTAGGTACTTCTCCTGTAGTTGTCGTACAATGAAAAGAGCATCTGTGGTACTTTTACCTGACACATCTAGATTAATTCACTCTCTGATTAGTTGCGCTATAACTCTTTCTGTGACCTTCATGACCTGGTCAACCAATTTAATGCCTCTATAGTTCCCCTATCTAGGGCATCTCCTTTACCCTTGTAGCAGTTAATGATGATGCTGCTACATCAGTCATTTGGTATGACCCCATTCTGTATGACTTGGTTTACTATCCGGGTGACCATAATGTGTCCCACCATTCCAGATGCTTTCAACATTTCAGCAACTATCTCCGAAGGCCCAGCTGCCTTGCCTGTCTTCATATCTTTGATTGCCTTACTTATTATACTACCTTTAACTTGCACTGCTGGTCCCTCTATTGGATCGATTTGGGGCAGACTATCTTTTTCCCATTTATTCTCCTCATTTAGTAGTCTCTTGTAGTGTCACTGCCAAGCTACCTTCTTATCAGCATCAGTGATGGCAAGTACACCATCATCATTACGGACACACTTCTCCCCGACAATATCATGGTTTTCCTTGACACATTGTCTTGCAATTCTGAACACCTCACGTTTTTGGTCTTCGCGTTGTAGAACATGCTTGAACTTTCTTTCCTTTGCTTCCCTTCTTGCAAGGTACACTTGTCTCCTAGCTTCCCTCCTGGCCACTTGATAGTGTTCTCTACTCCCCCATCCTGCCATAATTTCCAAGCCTGCTTTTTGGCCTTGATTAACTCCTCCACCTTACTGTTCCACCACCATGTTACTCTCCTCCTGCCTATAGGTCTTCTCCAGCCACAGATTTCATCTGTTGCTGGTTAACTTTCAGGAATTCCCACTGTTCCTCTATATTGTACGTTTCTAATTCCTCTTCCTTACTGTCAAAAGCATCAAGTAATATGCTTTTAAATTTGTTACTGGCTGTGGGGTCCATTAACTTCCATATTTTCTCCTCAGGGTAGTTCTGCTCTGTTGTTGAGTACGTCTAGTCCTGACTATGAGGTCACTAACTATGAGGCTATGTTGGAAGGTGCATTCTTCATGGGAGAGGGATTTAGTGTTTACGACAGACACTCTATCACGGCTTCTGGTAAGGATATAATCTATCTGACTGGCGTGTTCCCCTGATCTATAGGTGATCAAGTGATTGTCTCGTTTTTTGAAGTTAGTGTTACAGATAGTTAGGTTATTAGTGTCACAGAATTCCAGGATTCTGAAGCGTTCCTCATTTTTAGTACCAAACCCATAGCCTCCATGGATTCTGTCATAGTCGTCACAATGTTGTCCAACATGACCATTTAGGTCACCAGCAATAATTATGTAGTCAATGTCGGTTATTTGGGAGGTAGTGAACATTAGCGACTCAGAGAATCTGTCTTTTATAACGCCAGGTAGTCCAGATTGGGGTGCATAAGCGGATATTATTGTCACAGTAGTTCTGTTTAGGACTAGTCTTATTTTAATTATTCTGTCGTTCACTCTATTTATGGCAATTACCTATTGCTACCCATTTTTCTGCTAACATGATTCCTACTCCACCCAGCCCATTGTCATTTCCCACCCAGAAAAGTTTATAGCATCGTTTTTTACCCACAATGAATCTAGCAGACCCACCCCTCCACCTAGTCTCTTGAACACAACAAACATCAACTTCCTTACGTTCAAGCATCTCTACAACCTCATATAAGCGACCTTTTAAGGTGCCTTCATTCATGGTACCAACTCTGAAGTTTTGGATTTCATTGGGTGGGTGGAAGGGATGGGTTGGAGGCGCAGGGAGAGGTGAGGGAGATGGAGTTATGTTAGCCATCCGTGTCTGAAATAAAGAGGAGTATTTGAGTTTAAGACCCCTGGGGTAGAGTGTACTTTGAAAGACATTTGGATGCTACTTTTAGAAGCTTCAGTAACCATGTAGTGGCTTCCTTCTAGACTCAAGTAGGAAGATGTGCATTTGTAATCATCACCCAGCTTACACTGTAAAGTGGTTATGTAGGGGTCATGACAAAAGGCATCCAACACACATTGTAAATGTGGTTGGCATTAGGAAGAGCATCCAGCCATAGAAACCAAACCAGAAACAGTTTTGATGATGATGATGATTGTGAGAACAGTCAAACATTTCTGACAAAGTCTCTCCACAATTCACAATTTCCCTTTTGCTCCTAGCAACTGCTCTCTACTGAGGTTTTGTATCATCTGAGAATTGATCGATGAATGTTCGAGTATGTCTTCCTCTCCTGCGTCTCTCGTCATTTGGTTCCCACAGTAGTAGTATTTGTAATAGAAGTACAGTGTAGATACAATATTAACAAAAATACATTGTTCATACTAGTTACTAGGAAAACAATTACTGTGTAGTGGCAATGTAATCTATTTCTCAGAGAGATATTAATGTTGGATCAATGAGAAAGCATGGTTTTCATTATTGATATGTTGCTTTTGAAGTAGTGTATATTGATTGTGTATGTGTTTATGTGTGTGTATTGTATGTGTGTATGTATGAGTGTGTGTATTGTGTGTATGTATGTGCTAGTGTGTGTGTGAATGTGTAAGTGTATGTGTGCTTTTATGTGTGGATGTATGTGTGCTTTTATGTGTGGATGTATGTGTGTGTGTATGGCATATATTGAATGGCAGATTATTTGACTGGGCAACATTATATGACAGGAATGAATCTATCAATATATCTATGGTGACATTTGTCGTGTAAGTGAAGATAAAATATGTCATTCCATGAATGATAATTGATAAAAAAAATGAAACAGAAAATACATGAGCTATTACCTCCCATGAAATGTTAACTGCATATTGAATTTATTCCTCCTAAAATCATGTTTTATGAACCGCTCAGAGTCAAAATGCATTAATCCTTCCAATGAACACCTACTTAAGGAGTCCATTTTAATGTAGTAAAATATATTTTGACTTGATCCTTTCTATAACCTCTGGAGAACTGTCTACTATAAAATAAATATTCATAGTCTTCAAAAGATCTAAGTACATCCTTCAATTATTTGTTACTAGCAGCTGCTCTGAACTTATTAATGCCTAAAACAAACATATTTCCATGATTTCATTAAATTTGAAATAAATTACTTTTAAAAGGTGCTGGCAATATCCAGTATATCAGGGAACATTGATTCATTCAGAAGTGTTGAATCCTAGCCATCCAGATGATGGTTCAAGTTTAGATAATATCCAGTATATCAGGGCATGTTGATTCATTCAAAAGTGTTGAATCTAAACCATTCAGAATGTGGATCAAGTTGAAACAATATCTAGTCTGTCAAAGAATGTTGAATAATTCAGGAGTGTTGAATCCAAGCCATCTAGATAGTAATTCAATTTGAGATAATATTAAGTTTATCAGGGAATGTTGATTCATTCAGAAGTGTTGTATCCATTCCATCTAGATGATGGATCAATTTGAGACAATATCCTGTATATCAGGGAATGTTGATTCCTTCAGAAGTGTTGGATTCAAGCTAAACCAGATGATAGATCAAGTTCAGACAATATCCAGTATATCATTCAGAAATGTTGAATCTAAGCCATCCAGATGATGATTCAAATATAAACAAATAAAGAACCTAATCTTATTTTAATCTTATATTTTTCTATATTTTCTATATTTTCTTATATTTTTCTATATTTTCCCAGAAAACTTTTTTTTTCAGAGTACTGCACTCATTTATATAATTACTCAAAATGAATGATTTTTCTAATCAGTAACTGATCTGTATTGCATCATCATCTTCATCATCATCATCAACACTGTTTAATGTCTATGAACTGATCTGTATTACGTGATGATGATGATCATCATCATTTTCATCGTTTAATGTCTATTTTCCATGCTTGCTTGGGTTAGACAGGTTATCACATACTAAAGCTTAACTTGTCAGGTGACCTGCTCATATACTCCATGTTTGGCTTTCTTTCTAGAGTTAGATGCCCTTTCTAATGCCAACCCCTTCACAGCTTGTACCTGGAGCATTTTATCATGGTGCTGGCACTATAAACAACCTTGCAGGGTAGACTTGGTGCTTTTTCTCATGGTACCAGCACTACCATCCTACAGGGTGAACTGGGTGCTTTTTCTCATGGTACCAACACTACCATCCTACAGGGTGAACTGGGTGCTTTTTCTCATGGTACCAGCACTCCCATTCTACAGGGTGAACTGGGTGCTTTTTCTCATGGTACCAGCACTACCATCCTACAGGGTGAACTGGGTGCTTTTTCTCATGGTACCAGCACTCCCATTCTACAGGGTGAACTGGGTGCTTTTTCTCATGGTACCAGCACTACCATCCTACAAAGTGAACTGGGTGCTTTTTCTCATGGTACCAGCACTCCCATTCTACAGGGTGAACTGGGTGCTTTTTCTCATGGTACCAACACTACCATCCTACAGGGTGAACTGGGTGCTTTTTCTCATGGTACCAGCACTCCCATTCTACAGGGTGAACTGGGTGCTTTTTCTCATGGTACCAGCACTACAATCCTACAGGGTGAACTGGGTGCTTTTTCTCATGGTACCAGCACTCCCATTCTACAGGGTGAACTGGGTGCTTTTTCTCATGGTACCAGCACTACCATCCTACAGGGTGAACTGGGTGCTTTTTCTCATGGTACCAGCACTCCCATTCTACAAAGTGAACTGGGTGCTTTTTCTCATGGTACCAGCACTCCCATTCTACAGGGTGAACTGGGTGCTTTTTCTCATGGTACCAGCACTCCCATTCTACAGGGTGAACTGGGTGCTTTTTCTCATGGTACCAGCACTACCATCCTACAAAGTGAACTGGGTGCTTTTTCTCATGGTACCAGCACTACCATTCTACAGGGTGAACTGGGTGCTTTTTCTCATGGTACCAACACTACCATCCTACAGGGTGAACTGGGTGCTTTTTCTCATGGTCTACCTCTGAGACTCATGCCAGTTGGCTTTGCCCATAACATCTGTCCAGTGATTTGTTCCTTAGTCATTCTAACCACATTTGTTTTGTTTGAAGTAAATCCCTGCTTACTTCTGAAAATTTTATCACAAACTGTGGATAGAATCACTTTCTATTTATTTATAACAATGAAGAGAGCAGAAAGAACACAATTATCGACAAGTCCAAGAAAGATTATTAAGGGCAGTAGATTGGCAGTATTGGTAGAGCGTCAGACACCATGCTTTGCAGCATAGAGTTACGTCCCTTTACATTCTCAGTTCAAATCATGCTTTGCCTTTCATCCTTACGGTTAGCTTTGCCTTTCATCCTTACGGGGTCGATAAAATAAAGCACCAGTAATACATTGGGGTCGATTTCCCCCTCCCTCAAAATTGCTGGCCTTGTGACTATAGTAGAAATCATTGTTATATTTCATTAATTGCTGATTTGTTTTCTTTTTTGGTGACAACTTAAAGAGCACCTAGTTAACCATGGAAATAAAAAAAGAATATTTCTTCTAATGAAATAAACTGATACAAGCTGTACTAAATACATCGAGAAGGATTAAGATTTCTGCAACAAATACAAAATAGGAAGTATGTTGCATTTGAACAAATTTATTTCTCAAATTTGATATAACATTTAATGTGTTCTTTAATAAACAAGGTAAAATGAATACTAGTTCTGTTTATAAATTATTTGTTATAAATCTTTAAAATTGATTAAGAATCATTCACTTAATAAATGGTTTCTCTCTAAGCACCTCTACATATTTATATTTTTTATTTTTTTATTTTCTAAAGTATGCTTTTAGTTTCATATCCTGGTTATTATCCCGCAAATTGCTTTTGAAAATCTAATCTTAACAGTTATAACAATAATGGTTTTAGTGATAATGATGAAGATGAGGAGGGTGGTGATGATAATGATGATGATGATGATAGTAATATTAATAATGATGATGATAATCTAATTTCAATATTTTGTATTACATTTGTATTAAGTAGTCTTTAGCTTAATTTCAATAAAATATCTTATTGCTAAGAAAATACCAATATATCCTGTAGAACATTGTTAAAATGTGTCAAACAAAGACTTTCCAACCAAATTGAATTAATATTGTTAAAAATTCAGTTATATATATATATATATATATATATAACTGGATTTTTAACATTTATCATTTATATATATATATATATAAATGAAAATAGAGAAATTAATGTAAGCAAAAAAAAAATATATATATATATAAAATATATATAAAATATATATAAAATATATATATATAGCTTATTATTAAAATATATATAAAATATATATATAGCTTATTTCATTTAAGCATTAGATTAATAACATATATATTATATTTTTTTCTTATTTCATTTAAGTGTTAAACTAATAACATTCATCATACTATGTTTTTTTAAATTTTTACTGTTTTCTGATTGTTATATATATATATATCATCCTTGCTAGCAATTTATACACACACCCCTATGTGTATATATATAGACATAGTTTCTCAAATGTCATTAATAGTAATAAGTACACCAACATAGATAGTGATTTTTGAAACACATTGTGTGTGTATATAAATAAATATATATATATATATATATAAATATATATATATAAATATAAATGAGATGAAAAATGTGCATAGACATTAGTAATTCTGGACTAAAAAAAAATGATTTTTTTTAGTCCAGAAATAGCCGTCGAAACGGCTTGAGCTCAGCCGTCGGGATCTTACTCATTCCTATTACCCACTCTACTACCCTAAGTATTGAGTACTTTGGTGCGTTATGGTCCATCTGGTTCCATACCACATTTCCTTCGATATCATCATCATCATCATCATCATCGTTTAACGTCCGTGTTCCATGCTTGCATGGGTTTGGACGGGAGTTTTCCCACTTGAGGCAAGAGTGGTTGTCTTGCTCGCATAGGACTGTCTGGCGGGTTTTCTACAGCTGGATGCCCTTCCTAACACCAACCACATTTACAGTGTGGGGCTGGGAGGTTTTTACCGTGTTGCCTACACGGCCACATTTACAGCGTGGACTGTCTGGCAGGTTTTCTACAGCTGGATGCCCTTCCTAACACCAACCACATTTACAGTGTGGGACTGGGACGTTTTTACCGTGTTGCCTACACGGCCACATTACAGCATGGACTGTGTGTTTTTTTTTTTAGTGACACCTACACGATCTCATTTGTTTCGGCCTGTATTTTGTGGCACCAACATCGTTATATATATATATATATATACGTATATATATATATATATATATATACGTATATATATATATATATAAAATAAAATAAAATAAAGCAAGGACGAGTGGTTACTCCTTCATTACGTTTATTGGTTTGTGACACACGTTTCGCCACCAATCAGCTCAAGGTTAGATCTGTATCGATCTAGCCCAACTCTGTAATCCGCGGCTCATCAGACCCTTTTAGTGATAATGAAAAAATGATATTTCGTTTCTGAATTTGTTTAGCAAGATTCTTTATCTGAAATCGTGTGTTGAAACCGATATTGTTATACTTTGGGAGGGTCATGTTGCCAATAAGAAACACATGCACCAGTTGCTTTCACTTCAATTTAATTTATTATATATTTATAAATTTACAAATTTATAAATTTCTGGTTGGTTGGTTGGTTCCACAACCAGATAGTTGTTTATATATATATAGTCATAGTTCTTTCGTCACACACTCTGTGACCTCTTCAGTGACTGGGGATTTCTTTCTTCGTTTCTGTGCCTTTCCTTTCTTCTATCCTACGCCATTTTGTTTCAAAATGGCGTAGGATAGAAGAAAGGAAAGGCACAGAAACGAAGAAAGAAATCCCCAGTCACTGAAGAGGTCACAGAGTGTGTGACGAAAGAACTATGACTATATATATATAAACAACTATCTGGTTGTGGAACCAACCAACCAACCAGAAATTTATAAATTTGTAAATTTATAAATATATAATAAATTAAATTGAAGTGAAAGCAACTGGTGCGTGTGTTTCTTATTGGCAACATGACCCTCCCAAAGAAAAAATGATATATATATATATATATATATATATATATATTTTTTTTTTTTTTACAGTCCAACCTGTCAGTTGGTTGTGTTGGTGACACAGCAAAATGTGCCCAGTCCACAATGTAAAGTGGTCATTTTGGTGCCACAATAAAATGGACATTAAATTGTGATGAGGATGAGATGTGTGTGTGTGTGTGTGTCTGTGTGTGTGTGTGTGTGTGTGTGTGTGTGTGTGTGTGTTTATATATGTATGCTTACACATCATAGATAGAAGACAGGAAGGTGAATTAAGTGCAAGAACTGCAGGAGCTGGTGCAGTAATGCACTAGCTTCAGCATTTGGTAATCAGAAAAAGGGAGGTAGATTAAAAGGGTTACATCTTCTATTTCCTACTTTATGTATAACCCTTTATTCCCTTCTACACCTGACTTTAAAACATGTTCTTCTCATAAGACCACTGAAAGTATTCTCAGTACTTTTGATTCATACAATGACTATGGGTTATGTAGTTCTTGCTAGCTGTACTTAACTTCTGTTTATACCCTTTTCTGTATAAACTACTAATAAGACCTTATCTCTCTTAAACAGATTTTTCCCCAGGGTAATATGAAGAAAATGACTGAAAATTGCCAGGAGTATATGTAATACCAACATTGAATGAGATTGAAGTCATGATAAGTCAACATCATTAACTCACAGTTGATGTGGCACACACATCCACACACACACAGACACACATGTGCACTCACACACACACATGTATATAGGTTGAACAATGAAAACAACGAAGGTGAGGTTTAGTGGTTAATTAGTTCATTGTTTTATGATCGTTTCACAAAGTTGAATGAGCTATGTTGATATTGCTATATTGGCTAATCAATAGCAATTATGTAACTCCATATTATCATTCTCAATAGAATAGATCCATCTCATATATATAATTACAGTTGATCAACAAGATCCCAGACCTCATTCGCTTAACGAGTTGGGTGGAAGTCATCAAATCAGACTGAGGAAACAATGTTTCCATTGGTCTTTCCAATTGCTAATACTATCTACCAGTCACAAATCCAGGACCAACTTGGAATAAAGTGTCATGCTCAAGGACATAATGCATCACCTGGTCTGGGAATCGAACTCACAACCTCCGGATTGCGAATCCGATTCTCTAACCACTCAGCTACACACCTTCATGTTTATATATACATGTGTATATATATATACATGTGCATATATACACATGTATATATATACATGTGTATATATATACATGTGCATATATACAGATGTATATATATACATGTGTATATATATATATATATATATATATATAGCACATCAACTGTGAGTTAATTGTGTTGACTTATCATAAATTTATATATGTATATATATATATATATATATGGCGATAGGCAGAGCATCCAGCTGTAGAAAGCTTGCCAAACAAAGGGTTGGGAGGACCCATCAGTTGTATCAAAGACATGACAATCCTTCCTGTGCACTCAGTAGAACATGAGACCGTATGTAGACCTCCCCGACCCCCCATCCAGGCCTGTCTGGGAGGTCAGTAGCCCTGCTTCAGTACTAACTTAGTGTGTGTAAATCCATCCAACCCTTGCTAGCAAGGAAAGCGGATATTAAACAATAATGATGATGATGGTGATGATGATGATGATGATGATGATGATATATATATTTACACACACACATATATTTATGAGAAATGTAGTTGTCCCAACACCAATGACTATAATAATAGTCAATCACTATAGATAATAGTTGAGAAAATTGGATGAAGTAATCCTGGAGATAGAAAAGGTGGATAAAAGCAGCTGCAAGGAATGAAACACTGAGCAAGTGCAATAACCATTATACTAAGAGGACACTGGCCACTGATTACTGCTTTTGGAAGATTTTAAGCACATAGCTAGAAGTTTAAATAACCAATTGACTATTATAGTCATTTGCATTGGGACAACTACATTTCAAAAATAGATACATAAAAAATGTGGTGGTGTGAAAGGGTTATTACCCCTTTAGCATTCACATTACTCTATATATACTATTATATTTTCATGGTAAAGGCTTTACCTCGCATAAATATCTCACATAATATCGAATCTATGAGATTTTGAAAGTATTTATTTTGAGAACAATACCTTAACATCAGTTTGAGCGACCAGTTACAGCCAGTTTCAACAGAAAGGGGTAGAGAATTCTGGCCGGTTTTGGCCGGTTTGAACATTAAAGGGTTAAATAATGTGCCAGCTACATTTAAGTGTAAAGTGTGTAAGGAGGGAACTACAGATGGAGAGGATGTTGAGCTAGGTCTTGGGAATCGTTTGTAGATGGAAGGTGTGTAAACATTTTGTTCAGTATAATTTCATATATTTTCCCCTCACTTTTGCAGAGCTGTCTTAGTCTGTTGTTATTACTTTATTAATATCTAGCAAGCCATTATCATTTTTGTCATAGAAAATGATGCCAGTCTTATTATGTGTTATCCTGTTGTATGCCTGTATACTTAAGTTCTATGATATTTTCACATTGTCATATTGTGGAAACACAGGGCCTTGTGGTAAGGGTATTGGACTTATGATCATAATATTGTGGGTTTGATTCCTGTGTTGCGTGTTGTGTTCTTGAGCAAAACACTTCATTTCACATTGCTCTAGTATACTCAGCTGAAAATGAGTACCAGCAATAGCTGGTGGTTTAACTCTGCAATAAACTGGCATCCTGTCCAATGGGGAGTCTAGTACTCTCAGTCGCTTCACTCCAGCAAACTGGGATAAGCACTGGCCTAACGAGCCTTCTGGCTTAAGGCAGACTTTAGACTTAGACTTAGACATATTCTAAAACAGTTGGACGCTCATATGAATTCCACAGACTGTTTTCATAAAGAACTTGAAATTTGGTGGCTAGGCATATATAGAGAAGCTTTGCTATGTTATTCTATCTCCAAGAGTATTTTCTTGATTTATTGTAGGACATCCTGATAAAATATGATGCATTGTTTCAGATTCTAAACCTCACTGGCAACATTTGTAGGAATTGTAGTTATTTTTTTCAATATGTGAAGAATGACCTTTAGAAACTAAACTTTGTGAGTGAGATGACACTGGACCAAGTGAACGGGTGATATGCTATAATACAAAAGATTTGCTCACCCATACAAGCAATGCAGCACAAAAAATAAATGTAGTAAGAGACTGGAGTCTACAGTTTTGGTGATCAAGCAGAAACAATTTAAGGTTTGAGAGGAACCTTCAGTCTGGATGAACATGTAACAACCTCCCTACTGCTGATGCTAGGATAAAATATACTCATTACATCCTATAAATTGTTAGTATTAGTGTTGCAAAAAATAAAATAAACCCAGGATACCCTGTAAAGTGTTGGAGTCAGTGCCACGAAAAAATGCACACAGTACATTCTATAAAGCGGTAGTGGTTGTGCAACAAAAAAATACACCCAGTACACATTGTAAGAAGGTTGGCATTAGAAAGTGTATATGTCCTTAGAAACTATGCCAAATAATTAATGCATGGGCAAGACAGGTCACTCCAAGCCATCTGGTCTTAGATCGTGACATTTCATTCAACCCATGCTATCATAGAAAGCAAACTTAAATGATGATGTTGATAATGATGATGATATCTATTACATGTGTTGCAAATGCTGTTACAAATGTTGTTGCTTCTGGCTCTCTATTCAGACTGGGTTTGTTCATCCTGACCAGAGTTAATTTGTTATTATATAGGTGCTCCCAGTTCATGGAAGCATTGGCCGTATAGAGGCATGCTATTATGATTGCTCATTACAGTTGATTTATTTGCCCTCAATATTCTTCTCCACTTCTTTCTCCTCTTCCTCCTCACCACCAACACCACTGCCACTGCCACCACTACCGCTACCACCACCACCACTGACACCACCACCACTGACACCACCACCACCAACATCATCATCATCATTACCATCATCATCATTTAATGTCTGTGCTACTGCTATAGATTTAAACTTTAGCTGTGCTATTGAAAATTTAATCCAATTTCTTGTGAGAATTTTGTTGCTGCTCTTTGATATAATCGATTTGTTACCTTTTGTGCATTAGTAATCAACAAAGAGATTTAGCAGATCTTTTTGTGAATTGAAAAGGTAATTGGCAATATTAATAACTGTCATCATAAACTGCTCTGTGTTACTCAATAGTCACCATCTTTTCTTGGAATATGTTGGGTGTGTAGTTCATAAATTTCTCATATTTAAGTATATAGAATTTTAGACCTGTTGTCCTAATAATAGCACACTTGTGACATGAGTTATTAAATTATTTTACATTCTAGTAGCAGCTAATGCTAGGTTTCTTACCACAATAGAAATACAATACTGGAAAGTATGAAGATATCTGAGAGTAGAAATATCTAAAATATTAAGAGTAAAGACTCTTTCGGTCATGAATAACCATGAAATTTGCACCTAGAAAGTTTCCCTCTTAGGCACAAACCCTGACAAGGTTGTTTGTGGAAGACCAGCACTTGCTCATGCATACTGGTCTCCCCTTTTCATGCCATTGATGTTGTCCAGGGGAAAGGCAATGACCAATACAGCTTGGCACCAGTGACATCACAACTCATTTCTACAGCTGAGTAAACTGAAACAACGTGAATTAAAGTGTCTTGCTCAAGAACACAACACACAATCTGGTTTGAGAATCGAACTCACAACCTCACGATTGTAACCACTAAGCCATTCACCTTCACATCTAAAATATTACTACTCTCATATATTACTACCATTATTAATAATAGGGTGGTGGATTGGCAGTATCGGTAGAGGGTTGGATTATGCTTTCCAGCATAGTTACGTCCCTTAACGATCTGAGTTCAATTCCCGCCGAGGTTAACTTTGCCTTTCATCCTTACGGGGTCGATAAAATAAAGTACCAGTAATGTACTGGGATAATTGCTGGCCTTGTGCCAAAAAGTAGAAACAATTATTAATAATAGGGCGGTGGATTGGCAGTATCGGTAGAGGGTCGGACGCCATGCTTTGACGTATAGAGTTACGCCTCTTGCCATTCTGAGTTCAAATCTCGCCGAGGTTAACTTTCCCTTTCATATTTACAGGGTCGATAAAATAAAGTACCAGTAATGTACTGGGTAATTGCTGGCCTTCTGCCAAACGTAGAAACAATTATTAATAATATAATCTTTACTATTATTGTCATATTGGGCAAGTTTCCATATAAACTTTCGCTAATTTATGTTTTGTTCAACCCTAAACATTTTAGTGTAGACACCATCTAGTTTCTTCTCAAGTGTATTTGTTAGAGTCCATGTACCTGATCCATACAACAACACTAACTCAACAGATGTTCAAAGATGGTTATTATTTGCAGGACATTGCCGGAAAAGTAAGCAGGAAGTTAGACACAAATTACTATTATGGTAACCGAATCATAGGGGACACAGTAGAGAGACCTAATGAATAATCATTGATCAACTCTCAGACGATACAAACCTCATTAGGGAGCAGTTGTCAGGAGCAATGGAAAATCGTGAATTTTGGAGAGACTTTGTCAGGACTGTTTGACTGTGGTTGCAATGATGATGATGATATAATATATTGATAAAACAAAGGAAGGATTTGTAAGATCTTAAGATATAAACCTCACAAGACAGTAGTTGCCAGGAGCAATGGAAAATCATGAATAGTGGAGAGACTATGTCAGTAATATTCGACTGTAGTCGCAATGATGATGATTATTATTATCATTACTGCCATCATTTCTTCTGTTTACAATATTACTAAATAATTTGTAACACTCATTCAAATGAAACCCAAGAAAAATCTATAATTGCTACGTGATTTAACAAGTATTTATGGTAGATTTGGTCTTATTTAATGACATTTAAAATATATATACTATAAAAGAGCCTCCAACATTGAGTTAACCCCTTAACATTACTCTATATTTACTACTGTATTTTCCTGGTAAAAGCTTTATCCGACATAATTATCTGAGATAATATCAAATCTACGAGATTTTGATATTATTTTGAGAACAATACTTAAATGTCAGCATAAGCAGCCGGCCATTGCCGGTTTGAACAGAAAGAGGTGAGCGAATTCTATCAGATATATCCAGTTTAAATGCTAAAGGGTTAAGCAAAATTTCAGTCTGAGATTCTATTTTTGTTATAGAATTCACCTGACTTCGTAAAAGGCTTGCCACCAGGTTTTGGTACTCACGGGGCTGGGGTGGGAGTTAACAATATGTTATCATAATAGATGAGGCTAGAATCCTGTCTTTCAATTAATGAATCTTTTCAAAATGTTTGTGTGTAGCAATGTTTTGCCTCCAGTCATAAGTTGTCAACATTTTAAATTTAATATTAATCCTACTTAAGGATGCAGCTGGACGATCCAAAATGATATTTGTCTGATAATCAAAAGGTTGGGAATTCATAGTCTTGCTAGTATTGCCTTTTATCAATGTTCAAGACAATTAACCATCAAATAATATATAGTCTTTCAATACGTAAAGAAAGACTATATGTGTAGAAGCACATGGCCTAATGGTAAGTGTGGTGGACTTACAATCATAATGTCGTGGGTTTGATTCCTGGACTGGGTTGTGTGTTGTGTTCTTAAGCAAAAACACTTCATTTCACGTTGCCCCAGTATACTCAGCTGAAAATGAGTACCAGTAATAGCTGGGGGTTTAACTCTGTGATGGACTGGTGTCCTGTCCAGTGGAGAGTCTTGTACTTCCAGTCACTTCAAGCCATGAAAACTGGGATAAGTATTGGTCTTATGAGTCTCCAGGCTCGAGACAGACTTTGGATAATTTTTAGACTTTCTGTATGTAAACTGACTTGGAGAGGAGATGGGCTCTGCTAGGTTTTAAAAAAGGCCCAAGAAATGATGTATGTCACTACAGCACCTCTACAACTCCTGTGGGAGTTACAGGTCCATATATACATATGTAAATTAAAAGTATCATAGGGAGATAACATCAACTATCATATGTAGTAAAATCATTGCATTTGATGAATAGTTTGTGAGTGAGCAGTGTTGATTTGAAACTGTTAGAAATAGCAGTTAAACCTTTTCAAATCACACTTGTTCTACTATCTTAAAAAAAAGGCAAGGAATGCTACATAATGTAGTCTGAGATACGCTATGTCCAGAAAAAAGTTGGGATAACCACAGCTGTAATGTATTTAATCATAGGTCTGCTCAATCAGAAAGCAACAACAGCTTTGAGGGGGATGGGTTAATTTGTTGTTCCCATTGTTTTGAGAGGTAATACATCATCAAACCAACTGTTACATTCTTTGAGGTGACACTCTTTTTCAAACTTTCACTATAATTACCACCTTTTATAATCTAATTGAAGAGTTGGATACCATTCTCTCAAATAGACTTTCCACCACATTACAGGAATTCAAGTCGAATGTTGTTCTCAACTGCTATATTATTCTTTACATTTGTTAGTGACAGCTACAATTTCAGCTTCAGTGAAGTCTTACTTATAATGGCATCATAAACGGTCAAATTTCATATGGAGATGATCTCACATACATGGACATACACACAAAAACTCACACTCATTTATACATACATATATACATACATACATACATATATGCATATATGCATATGAAAAGAAGGAGGCATGGAAGACATACTATGAGGGGCTGTTGAACAAGGAAAATGAATGTGACAGTGAGGGCCTATCCCATGCAGACCCTACTGAGGGACTAGCCATGAAAGTTGACACCAGTATGATAGATAAAATAATTAAGGACATGAAGGTAGATAGTGTTAATATATATAATGAAATTTGGTAAAGAATATACAGGCTGAAGATTTGGGGCCTTTCTTAGAAAAATCTGATATAGGTAGCCAAAGAAACATGTGTTTTTAAATGATAACATAGTGTCATACATACCTGTACATAGTGTCATACATACCTGTACATAGTGTCATACATACCTGTACATAGTGTAATATATATCTGTACATAGTGTAATATGTATACATACATATATATATATATATATATATATATATATATATATATATATATATATATATATATATATATAACGAAGGAAATGTGGTAAGGAACCAGATGGACCATAACGCACCAAAGTACTCAATACTTAGGGTAGTAGAGTGGGTAATAGGAACGAGTAGGACCCCGACGGCTGAGCTCAAGCCGTTTCGACGGCTAATTCTGGACTAAATTTTAGTCCAGAATTAGCCGTCGGGGTCCTACTCGTTCCTATATATATATATATATATATATATATATATATATATATATATATATATATATATATATATAGATAGATAGATAGACAAAGAAGTGGGACAATATCACATATATATCTTCATAGTGAAGATGTGTACATGATACTGTCCCTCTTTTTCATAATACTGAGATTTTGTTTGATATCACATAGATAATACCCTATGGTCCCATGTTGCGGAGTGGTCTAGATCTGATTACACTACAATCGATCAATTGCTTGGATCAACCAACACTGTAATCAGTGTTGGTTGATAATATACAAACATACATACACACACACACACACACACATATATATATATATATCATCATCATCATCATTTCATTTTACGTCCGCTTTTTACCTGCTTGCAAGGGTGGGACGGGAACTGATTCTGGCTTGATTTCTACAGCTGGATGCCCTTCCTAACACCAACCTCATTTACAGTGAGTGATGGGTGCTTTTTTGCCATGGCACCTCCACGACCACTTTGCAGTTGAATGATATGGACCTCAGTCCCTATCATCTTATTTCTACAGCTGAGTAAACTGGAGCAATGTGAAATAAAGTGTTTTGCTCAAGAAAACTACACATCACCTGGTCTGAGAATTGAACTCAACCTTTCGATTGCAAGGCCAATGCTCTAACCACTAAGCCATGTGCCTCCATCCATATATATATATATAGGAAAATGTTTAACCCCGACGGCAGAGCTCAAGCCGTTTCAACGGCTATTTCTGGACTAAATTAGAATTTTTAGCTTCGTAATAAATAGCCAAACTTTTCAAGGGGTAATTCCTTATATGGGAAGATTGTAGTTGTCAAAAGGATTGGTCAAAATTTCTTGTAAACACAATTAAATCTTTCATGGCAGTGGGTGGGGGTGACTGAACTTGCCTGTAGAACAATGAGGGAGTTGGTGGAGCCGCAAGCTTTGAAAGTGAATTCTATACAGCAAATTCTAAGGAGTGTGTATGAAATTAGGCTAGATAGGAAGCAGGCAAAAAAGAAATCTGAGAGTGGGACATTATAGAATTAAATGTTTAATAAATTGAGATTAAAAGAAAGAAAAAAAAAATTAAATAGTAAAAAATAATAAAAAATCTCTAGAGTCTAAAGCAGCTGCTATATTTTTAGCTGGTATTGCGTTTTCGGCCAATGCTATATAGAATTTACTGGGGTGGGGTTTCCGAGGCTACAGAAGCCCGATGGGCTGCCTCAGGGTAGGCGAAAGCAGAAAAGGAAGAGGAGAGGGAGTGGAAGGAAGTGATAAGAAGAGATAAAGGGAAAAAGAAAAGAAGTACATCTACCTATGTATGCTGGGATTTCCCCTATCTTGTTCGGCAAGTGGGGAAAAGAAGGATGTTGCAGCCATTGTCTACCCACCCGGGTCATGAGGGGGTTTGAGGGCGAGGTAAGTCCTACGCAATTGGTGTTTACATGCAGTTACAAGTTCGTCATTTTTGTTTAGGAGTTGGTCCTTCGTAAACACCATTTGTATTGTTTCCTCCGAGCATAAGTTTCGCGGACGGCGCCCTCCCGTGTAGGAGTTAGCCCTGGACAGTAAGCTCCAACTAAGATTGTATGTTATGTTATTATCTTGGAGGTCCCAAATGTGGCTTGAGAGTGTAGTGGCATGTTGCCGGACTGGATTTCAGAACGTATGTCGGTGTGGTAGAGCCGGGTCTTAAATTCACAAGCGGTTAATCCTATATAGACTTTGTTGGAGTTTTGCGTCCTCACATTGCATTGGTAGATCACATTACATTCTTGGCATCTGTTGGTGAGGGGCATGTAGATCTATCAGGGCAGTTACACCTCCTGGTCGGCTCTCCATTAATGTCTAGGTTGTTTCTTCCATAGGAGTTGAGTTTCTTGTTGTTTGAGGAGGCGATGTTTTGTGCGAAGTTGGGTGTGGTGCTGTAGGAGAGTTTGATAGTGTTTTTGTTGGTTATGTTGTGGTAGCGGTGTTGTGTCGAGGAGCCTAAAGAAGATTCTCCCGATTGGAGTTGCCACCTCGCCATTGTGGGGAGGGTTGAACCATGTTAAGTGGTGTGAGCGGTGGCGTCGCCTGCAAGTTCTGCTAAGGGAAGCTGGATAAAAGGAGATTTCCTCCCGAAAGCTGCTTCACTTGAGAGCCTGATTGTAATAAGGCGCATATTCATCGAATATCTGCTCATTAGCGGACAAACGAGATATGCGAAGGGAGAAGTTTTTAACCAGGTTATTGGTGATGTTTCTAGGATGGTTAGATCGGCGGTGGATGTAGTGAGGGCTGTCATTTGGTTTCCTGTATGGGTAGTACAGATTATTTTCGAGGTTGAGGGTAACGTTCGGTAAATTGATTCGGGTTAGGGACGTTTGTAGGGTGATTTTAAATCCCCAGTCCTGAAAGAAGTTGATTAGTTGTTTACGAACCCGTTCTGTACTACTGGGGTTGTACCCTTTGAGGGTAAGGAGCCCATCGTCTTGGTACAATCCACCGCCAAATGCAGGAAACATTTCGGTGAGTTTATGTAGTAGGAATAATCCTATAAGACCAGTCAACTCAGCTGAGTCGGTTGCACCCATACTGATATCGAAGGGGGAGTCAGGAGCTGTCTTTATCCACTTGGAGTTGTCGAAAAGGAGAAATGTCTTCCTGGCATGGAGAATGATGTTTCTTTCCTGGTTGGTGATGAGTGTGAGTCTTTTGGCAAAGTCCAAAGCGGCCGTAAGGAGCGGTAAGGTAATAGAGGTGTAATAGCTTTCTATGTCGAACTGGATGAATTTGGTGTCTTGTTTGTCCTCAATATTCCTGAACGCTGAGATCACTTCCTGGGTGCTGACCCAAAGGCTAAGTCTCACGTTTTGCTTAACTTTTGGTATAACGCCGTCTAGGATCTTTTTACTGATTCTCCCTATGTCCGACTTTGTCCAGTTTATAAGCCTGATGGATGGTTTGCGATCGAATTCGGATTTATGGTCCTTCAGGGTGAAGTAGGGAGTCTGTGGGTCGAGAGGTTCAGTGCAGTCTGCGACCCCGAGGCTGGAGGTAATTTGTTGTCCATCTAGAATTATGTCATGGATTATTGAATGGTTAGCCTTTTTGTAGGTGGAATTCAGGCTGCTCCTTATCAGTGTGTGGTATCTGTCAGAGTTGACGAAATAGAGGTTTCCAGTTTTGTCTGAATGCACCAGGATGTCGTTGGTTCTTTCATACTCCGTTATTTTGCTACGGAGTTGTTTGTGTCTGGGTTTGAATTTTATACCCTTGATCAGGTGGATGACATCGTTCTCGAAGGGTGAGAGCATAGGGTTCGGTGGAGGAGATTTGTAGGTATTGAATCCGAATCTCTCCTTAGTGTCAAAGTCCTGGTTGTCACAGTATCTATCGTAGAAAAATGTTCTCTATCTCAGTCTTTTCGCAAACAGGTCGATTTTTTGCATGAGCATCCGAAGGTAAAGTTTTCTCAGTGGAACTAAGATGTTCTTGGTGGAGAAGTTGATAGTGTGTTTTCACATGGTGGGTGTAATGAAACTAGAGCTGGGTGGAAAAGTTGGGATATGGTGTGGTAGGGTCGGAAAGTGCTCTACTACGGAGGTAGGAGCTAGATAATAAAGGAAGTGTTGTAAGGAACCAGATGGACCATAACGCACCAGAGTACTCAATACTTAGGGTAGTAGAGTGGGTAATAGGAAAATGTTTAACCCCGACGGCAGAGCTCAAACCGTTTCGATGGCTATTTCTGTATATATATATATATATATATATATATATATATATATATATATTTATTAAAACAACAGATTAAAGTTTAAGCAAAGAATCGCTGCTTTCACCCTTAACGGGATCTTCTGAAACAGTATATATATTGTATATTTGGTCTCTATTTTTCTTCATTGAATTTGTTTTTAAGTTAATTTTTTCTTAAATTCTATTTTATCCTATATTTCATAGTGATTTATTCTTGTGTATTTAAGTTATTTCTTATTTGTCTTTTCAAAAAGAATATGCTGGAAGACATCTAAACCCATGCTAGCGTTAAATGATGATGATGATGATGATGATGAACCGCGTTTTGAACACCTAAATCCCTCGCAATGTCTTTTGTTTTTTTACTTCTCAAATACTTTTTGAACCAAATTATAGTAGACACTCAGATAAGATAGCTACGTTGGTAGTCAATAACTGGCATATCTTTTCACTAGGAACAAAGCCAACTTTTGTTGTTGAGGGGAAGAAGATAGTTGATTAAATTAGTTTAATATCTATACACTGATATTTTAAACAGAGACCCTACAAGGCCAAAACTAAACACCATCTTAAAAAAGAACAAAACCAGGATTTATTAGATAATGTAGTCCAAGATACACTAAATCTAGAACAAAGATGGGATATGTGATGGCGATATATTTGTTTTGCAAGGCTTTTGATATGAAATTGTGTGTTGAAACAGATATTGTTAGATTTGGGGAGGGTCATGTTTGTTCAATTGGAGGAAACATAGAAACATCACTGATGATGTCACAGATATGGGTGATGAAAGAACTCTTAGAAACTATATTTATATTCATATTTTTTAACCGTTGGTCAATCAATGATAAACATTGATTGCCAACTAAATTATTTATAGAAATTAAAAAATATACTCAAGTAAAAACCAAACCAAACAGTGAGTGTGTTTTACTATATTTTTCTGGTAATATTAGAACAATGTGACCCTCCCTAAATATAACAAAGATAGGATAGCCATAGCTATAATGCATCTTATTATAGGTCTGCTTAATCAGAAACTAATAATAATTTCTACTGTTTTTATTATATAACTCTGCCAACACACTCTCCTTATACACAGATATATAATGAAAGACACATGAATAAGCTGGTATGTAATAAAATATACTTGTTATAGTTACTGATTTATTTGTTAAAAAATAGACTTGCATTAGCAGCAAATTGAACCCAATTTAATATATTATGACCTTTGTTTATATGAATTAGAGAAAGGAGTGAATTACAGTTCAGCAGTGAATTTATGAAATCAAAGCATTCAGATTTGAAACAAAGAGCACATTGCTTCAAAACAGATGCTTAAGCATTTAATTTATCATTCTTAATTGAAAAATAAATTAATTTAATTGCGATTCTGATATAGTAATTATTTTCCCATTATTCTTGGCTGCTATATTCTCTTGTGATTCTTTTCTTCCCAAATCTCTCTTTCTAATTAACTTGCAGATATTTTTTTAAATTAAATGTTGTGACTTATATTAATTATTCTAATCTTTATACTTTGAGCTTCTTTCCAATAATAAATTCTACTGTTGATTTAGTGCTTGAAATATAGCTTAGCTGCAGATGAATTACAATTATACACCCACATACACTCCTACCCCTACACACATGCACTCACACACACAAATATGCACATACATCTATGTACACACACACACAGACATATACACATCTATATGTAAGTGTACCCCACACATATCTTTTATTACCCTTAAAGACCATAAACTTATTTTTCTCAATAACTCGATATGTACTCTTATTAATCCAACTAAAGCTGAGATAATGAACCTATTCTAAATTTAGTTTTACATACAAAAGAAAAACAAAAAATAAAACAAAGAAAAATAAATTGCCTATCAGTTATTGAATCATATAATAATTGTTTCTACTTTTTGGCACAAGGCCAGCAATTATCCCAGAGCATTACTTGTACTTTATTTTATCGACCCCGTAAGGATGAAAGGCAAAGTTAAATTCGGCGGGATTTGAACTCAGAATGGCAAGGGCCATAACTCTATGCATCAAAGCATGGCGTCCGACCCTCTACCAATACTGCCAATCCACCGCCATCACATTGAATGATATAATAATATTAGTGACAAACATAGATGTAGGTTCATCCAGTTTGATAGTGTTGATTTTTATTACTCTTGACAGTCGGTATGATATTTGTTCTAGCTCACTGAGCTTTGAGTTTAAATCCTGTCATGGTCAACTTAGCCTTTTGTCCTTTCCAGGTCAATAAATAATGTACCAGTCCAGTACTGGCAACGATTCTCTCTCCTTTCTGGAAGAAATTAGCTGTGTTCCAATCTGGAATGGGACGGGCTTTGTCAGGCTTAAAATCCAAAAAATTTGCCATGTGTCAGGACAAGACCCCTATAACTCAAGCATGACTTAAGGACCCTTTATTTTTTTTAAAGCATGACCACTTATTATAAAAGATTTAACATTTGTTAAAACCTGTGCCTATTAGCTGGAAAAATGAGTACCAGTAGCAGTGGCTGAGGGTTAACTTTGTGGTAGACTGGTATCTTGTCCAGAGGCGAGTCTTTTATTCTTTGTCTCTTAACATCTCTTGAGACTAGGATAAACTTCAGCCTCATGGCTCAAAACAGACTTTAACCTTTTGATATTAAACTATCTGAAATGTTTGTTTTAAAGTGTTCATATTTAAGTTTACACCTTCATTAACATTTTTTGTGAGAACCTTTTCTTAAGCTATGATTGTTCTAAACACCAACTTAATAACAAAGAAGTTAGTTATATTACTAAATCTCTCCACATTTTTGATTATTTGTAAATCATAAGCAACGTCTTTCATTAGAAATATGGGAACAAAACTGTTAATGTTTTTCTTACATGTCTTGACTGACATTAGTTCAAGCTGAACATCATCTGCATCCATCTTAACAGTCTGAGAGGGCATTCTTGATAAATTGATAAAAAAAACACATTCAATAATTACAACACAGAATATATTAAATTATTGATAAATGGATATAATAATAAACTTGAAAAATCAACTCATCTACAAAACTCAAGACATAAGAATAAAATAAAAATTTTCTCCTCAGACATTTAGTTTTTGACAGAACTCTTCTTAAATTACCCCTTCCCCAGTTATATTGTGTGCCAGTGAAACTATTCTCTCCCACCACCCAGAAGATGAATATTGATCCGCTTAAATGAAATTTGCCAAAGAGCAATGATAATCACTTATTTGCCAAATACAAAGGAAGTAAAAGATTAATTTAGCAGATCAATTAAGTATGTTCAGTGGAGATGAGACTTTGTTCCTGTATCAATTGGATTTTATAATTTTTTCCATGAGAGGATTCTATAGCATGCAGGGTTTTATTTGTAACACTTGGGAAAATAGTGTAGTTTTTAGAACGGAACAAATTGGTAGAGTAGTTGCTTTTGGTGCCATTAGGATCAAGATGGCAACATTTTATCAATCCAATATAACATGAAAGTTCTGCTTCAAAGAATAAAACGAGATAAATGGAATGGATTTGCATTCAAAAGAAAAGTTTTGGAAATAATTTGCATATCATAAAATAGAACTGAGAATAAATTCAGACCAGTCATAAGAGAGACACTAGAAATGTTTCTATTTATTATTTTTCCTTTCTTACTTTAGTATTTATTCATACAAAAGATGGCTGAATCTTAAACTTTAATAATATTGAATGTTCAATAAAATCTTACACAGAATATAGTTAAAAGAGAAAATTGTAGAATTGCATATTTTAATTCCTGGGTAGTCACTGATACTCGAGTAGTCACTGTATCAGATATATTCAGGCAGAGTATCATTGATCAAGTCATAAATGTATGATGAAAGGTTTTGATACTTAATAATATATAATATGTGTGGAAGGAAAAATAGATTAAGTCAACCCCAGTACTTAGCAGGTATTTTACTTAATTGAGTCCAGAGGGATGACAGGCTAAATTGATTACAGCTCTTTACATCTGAAGATGTAAACAGCTGTAAGAAATATCATAAGACATTTTATCTAATATTCTAGTGATTCTGTCAATCTGCTGCTCTTAAAATACAACAAAATAATGGTTTCTGATTTAGGCACAAGGACAACAATTTTAAGGGGAAGAGAAAATCGATTAAATTGACTCTAGTGCATTACTGGTACTTTATTTTATCGACCCCGTAAGGATGAAAGGCAAAGCTAGCCTCGGCAGGATTTGAACTCAGAACATAAAGGGCTGTAACTCTATGTGCAAAGCATGGTGTCTGATGCTCTACTGGTTCTACCAATTCACCACCCTAAAATACTACAAAATAATAACAAAACAAACACTAATAGAACAGTCTATGAGTATTTTGAATTGTTAATCTTTTTTACCTCAATGCAACTGTTATATTTCAAATTACCCATATAATAACTATAGCTTAAACATTGTCAACATAGTTGTTGTCATCAATTTCCACTTACCAAGGAAAGGATACATTGGATAATATACACTGAGAAAAACTATACCTGAAAAAAAAAAGAAAAGGATAGGATGGTCATTGCTGCAAAGCTTTTGATAAAAGGTTTGCTTCATCAGGACTAACCGTGGACTAAATAATTGTTTCTACTTTTGGTACAAGGCCAACAATTATCCTAGCTCATTACTGGTACTTTATTTTATCCACCCCATAAGAATGAAAGGCAAAGTTAACCTCGGTGGGATTTGATCTCAATGGCAACAACAACTCTGAGAGGTATGAGCTTTGTCAAATTGGTTTATGTTTGATTATAAAACAACAATTTTAGTGTTTCAAGTGCTTAAAAGCTGGGAATCATTCTTTCCTATGATATTTACTAGATTCCTTGTAATTACTTTACATTACCACCTTCAGGTCTACAGTGGTTTTATGTTAACTTCTTCAGGTCAATACTGGCCTATAATGAATGATTTTACATTACCTTCTCCAGCCCTATAGTGCCCTATAATGGTTTTACATTACCTTCTCCAGCTTTATAGTGGCCTATAATGGTTTGATATTACCTTCTCCAGCTCTATAGTAGTTTTACATTACCTTCTCCAACCCTATATTGGTTTAACATTACCTTCTCCAGCCATATAATGGCCTATATTGGTTTAACATTACCTTCTCCAGCCCTATAATGGCCTATATTGGTTTTTCATTAATTTCTTCTTCAGGGGAAACTTTGACTTTGTACTGTAATACAAAATCCTTCAGTTTCAGCTTTGAGTCCTGTGTTTCTTAGTGTTGTGAATTTTCCTTGTCCACATCTTCTCTGTTTGGCATCTTTGGATATTGGTCATGTAGTAGATATTCTTGCCATCATTTAATCATGTCATTCTGAGGCCTGTTTTTAGCTTGGGTTTTAGCCTTTTCCCAATTTCAACTGATGTTTCTTCTCTTTCTTTGCAACTTGTTGACATTTCAGCTCCTGGTTTGTATTTGTTGGTTTCTTTGAAGACATAAAACATTTTTTGTTTGGTTTGTGTTTTGTAGCTATTTCTATCAACTTTCTATTATTTTATACTAAATACTTTCATAGTTCCAGAGTTGATATTTTAAAATAGTTTTCTTGTTGCACAAGGCCGCTATCTTCCTGTATTTGTGGTAAATATAATCTTTATATGAGATTTTGTATGATGTTTTATAAATGCAGTCGTTATCGTTCTTATTTTTCTGTCTAGTCTTGCTGGCATGTTTAATGGCCAATTAAAAATATAATAACTATAGCTTAAAACTGGGATAGCTTGGATATCGATGCTGATTACCTTATTCTTTACATTTAGCTATGTTTTGTGTAATAATCAATTGTGTCTATAATATTCCTTCCTAATCTTTTCTTTCATATGTGTTTGTTGTACATTGTCTAGTTTATTGATTCCTAAGTATTTGTGTTTAGTTTAATTCTCTCATCTCAGTTTCTTTATCTAGTAATGATACAAGTGTTTTTAATTAATTTGTCTCTCTTCAATTTTACTTTGGCACATTTTAAAAACCCAAATCTCATATTAATTTCTTTGGTAAATTCATGTACTGTCTGTTATAGTGTTTCTTGTCTATCATCTGCAGCATACAACTTGAGCTTGTTTATGGCAGCCTGCTTAAAATGAGGTGGCTGTTACAGCAGGTGTTTCTAGCCATTATCCCCAGTACTTTGCCATTTTGTCCTCAGGGCATGGCTATGGCACCGTTCAGACTGGAGTATAGTGTCTATCATCCCTTTCTCCCTTTCTTTCATTGCTTGATTCTTTTTTTCTTCTTTTCATTTCTTTTTTTTTCTGTTTATTTTTGTTCCCTTTAATAGTGTTTTTCGTATTTGTAATGTTATTTATATAATTGTGAATAAATGATTTTATATCTATTACAGTGAAAAAACAAACAAACAAACAAACAAAAACAAAAAGATGGTCAATTGATTTATATTGAGGTCTAGTCTTATCAGTGCCAGATCAAAGAGGAATGGTAAGACTCCCATTAGAATATTCTTTTTCTAATTAAGATCTGTTTAGCTTTCATAGTTCTCTACCAACAAAATTGTTTGCCATATATTTATGACCTGTTTCATGCATTTTCTCATTATTGATGCTACCTTATTCATAGCTAGTGTTTCCAGAATCCATATGTTGTTGTTGTTGTTGTTGTTATTGATGGTTTGTGCAGTAAATATGATTATTATTGAATCTTCTACCATATGTCTCAACAAGGACAGACAAAAAAAAAAAAGAAAAACAAACTACTGCCATCATTGGCAATCGAGTATGACTTGGTAGTATGTACCATACATTTGTTAAGGGTTTTAGGTGCCTATGCAATCACAAGAGTGCATGTTACTCAATCCCAAGCTGATGTCTGAGTAAAGTAAAGGTACTGATTTTTCTATGTACAACATAGTAATGCAGCACCTTGTTTATGTATATAGGCATATTGGTTATGATCTTAACTGCATGTACATATTTGTTTCAACATGATCGATTGAGTCAGTCATGAGTTATTGCTGTTTATGTACAGACAGGTTTATAACCTCTGTTACGTTTGGATACAGGAAAATATTGAACAATGGTGTGTGCAATCAAATTTCGTGTAAAACTCAACAAATCTGCCACCAAAACATTTAATTCTTTAACATAAGGTTATAGAAATACCACTCTATCGAGAAGTAAGGTTTTTAAATGGCACAAAGCTTTCAAAGAGGGCTGAGAAAATGTTGAAGACAAACCTTGTTCTGGAAGGATAATCTTGCCAACAACTGAACAAAAGGTGGAAACAGTGATTGCCAAATATTGCCGATTAAGCATTAGAATGATTGCAGCAGAAAAGATATTTATTTACTTGAATCATTTTACATTAATCAAAAAAATATTCAACAGTATTTTTAACATACTAAACGACTTTTTTCACTATGTATACAATTTTCACATCCAATCAAACCATGTCCTACCATATTCCTTGGTAGATACAGTATATAAATATCACTTCTCGGATGTAATGCACCACATAGTCAAAATCTTCCTTGTTTTTTCATCTAAAGCCTTCATTTCTCCTTGTGTCCAGCCTCATAGCGTAGTAAAAACACAGGCCATTTGTACACAGCAAGAATTATTTCTTCCATTTGATGCTGACTTTAATACTAGTTTCAATTGCTTCAAATATTTTGTCTCAAATTTTTTCTTCATCTCCTCTTCCTTGATTTTATCAGCTTCCAGTATTCCTAGGTATTTATATCTTGCATTCTCAACACCTTTCATGGCCTGGCCATCCACCAACATAATCCCATCAATTGTTACTACCTTCCCCATCTTCATTATCAACATTCTACACCTGTTGATTCCAAATACCATTCCTATATCATTATTGAACATGTGTACTGTGTTGACTAATGAGTCAATCTAATCTTGTTTTTTTCCAAATAGCTTAAGATCATCCCTAAAGAGTAGATGATTGACTTCTACACACTTTCTATCGATTTCATAACCCAAAGCTGTTTTTATCATCAAAAGAGACAATGGAACCATACATAACATAAAAAGCAATGGTGAAAAACTGTCACCTTGTTATATGCCTCTTTTGTTCTTTACTTCTCCAAGAGCTTCACCAGATGATATAAGCTTTGTTTTCTAGCTCTCCATACTACTGCTGATAAATTTCTCTATGTTATTTGCAATTCCAAATAGTTTCATGCATTCTATAATCCAAGTGTGCAGTACCATGTTCTACACTTTTTTATAGTCTACCCAAGCCATTGCTAATTTGGTATGTCTCCTACAATCTTTTAATATAATTTTGTCAATCTATCTGCTAAATATGTTTTATTAATAAAAATCTATTTCAAATAACAACACTACAGATATTTAAAAACGGAAAATGAAGGGAAGGGCAAAGGCTCTAGGGTCACAGAAGAATGGGAGGGGGAAGAGGGAGGGTGATGGGCTCTAGGCCATGGTGGTGTTGGTGCTGCACCCCGCAGACAAGACTGCAAAAACATTTCCTTTGTTACTCTGCTGTACTCCTTACACCCTTTCTGTTTACCTGGTAATATTTCTTCTCTATCAAGAAACTCATACATACCTTCAACCACAACACTTGTTAACTTTCACATTAGTGGAAGGCAAGATATTGGGTGAAAGTTTTCCACATCATTTTCCCTTTGCTGGGTCTTTCAAACACAAAACAGCTCTTCCTCAAATCATTTAACTGAGAATTGCCTGTTCCCCATCAAGTATGTAATCATAATTCTATTGTGCAGAACAGTTAGCTTCTTCAGCCAGAAACCTTGAATTCTGTCAGGCTATGGGAGCTGCTGGTTGGGCATTTTCCTTCATTGTGATGCTACCATTTCTCTTGTAATCTTAATGTTCTTCTGTTTTCTATACCTTGCTTCACCATTATGTTCTTTCTCCACACCTCATACACTATTCCAAAATGTTTTGTTATCATATGCATTGGGGATAAGTTCATCATGTCTCATCTCACTATTTAATTCTGTATACACCTTTTCCAGGTCAACATTATGTGTTCTGTTTAATCTATATTGTTTTATGTATTGCTCATATCTTCTGATAACCACAGACTTTGCAATAATTCTTTGTCAGATTTCTTTCATAACTATATCTACTCCTTTCCTTTTGATGTTGTATCTCCTTTTTATTTCCTGATTCTTTCCAGCTTTTATTATATCTCCCTTAGTTTTTCTTTCCAGAATATTCAAATCTATTCTCAGTCAATTCAAGTCACTTTGTATTCTTATCTTCCACAATGGATCTTTATTTTGTGATGTGTTTGTTATTTGTTCCTAATTTTTTGTATTATTTATTCCTAATTATATATTCCTACTGCTGAGGTTAGCTTTGTCTTACAGGGTCGATAAAATAAAGCATCAGTAATGCACCGGGGTCAGTTTAATTGACTTTCCTCTCCCCATAAATTGTTGGCTCTGTGCCTAAATCAGAAGCAATCATTATAGAAGGCGAAGGATTGGTAGTAACAGTTGAGCATTGGAAAACATGTTTTGCAGCATATAGTTGCATTGTTTAAGTTCTGAGTTTAAATCCCACCAAGGTTAGCTTTGCCTTTCATCCTTACAGGGTTGATAAAATAAAATACCAGTAATGTACTGGGGTTGATTTATTTGATTTTCTCCTTCCCCAAAATTGTTGGCCTTGTGCCTAAATCCGAAACCATTATTAATCTTAAATTAAAAGGGCGGTGGATTGGCAGTATCGGTAGAGGAGTCGGACGCCAAGCTTTGACGCATGGAGTTACGGCCCTTGCCATTCTGAGTCCAAATCCCGCCGAGGTTAACTTTGCCTTTCATCCTTACGGGGGTTGATAAAATAAAGTACCAGTAATGAACTGAGTAATTGCTGGCCTTGTGCCTAAAAGTAGAAACAATTATTAAATTAAAATAAAAAAATCAACTAAGGAAAGCGGTAGCAGAATCATTCCTACTATGCCACAGAATGTAATTGATACTAAAACAGACACCATTTTGATTAGAAGTATTCAGGTATTCATGAGAGAAATCTGAGATTTTATTTCAAATTTCTTATTCATGCTTAAAAGGATATCACATATGTTGTATATGGTAAAATATTTTCTGGACTGCTCTCATACATACTAAGGAGGAATGAATGATTAAGTTTGCATATAAAAATAACTTCTTATCTTATTAATAGTGGATGTATATGTATAAGAAATGCAAGCGTCTATGCATGTTCATACATATGTATCTAAACATTGGCATGATATATGTGAGTGTGTGTGTTTGTGTGTATATGCACACGCTTGTGTATGGCATATATAAATATATATGCACACACTCACACACATGCACATATATATATATATATATGTATATATATGTATATATATGTATATATATATATATATGTGTGTGTGCACACACGCATGCAAAAACACACATATATACATATATATATGAATAAGAACTAATTTGGACAATGTCAACCTGTCCATCCATGGCAGAATGAAGATAATGATGATAACAGCATGTATGTATATGTATGTATATGTATGTATATGTATGTGTGTGTGTGTGTGTGTGTGTGTGTGTGTATGTATGTATGTATGCATGCATGCATATGTGTATGCATGTATGCATATGAATACATGTATGTGCATATATAAGTATGAATGTATATATGTATGCATGTATGTATGTATGCATGTATGTATGCATTATGTATATATGTATGTATGTGTGTATGTATGCATGCATATGTGTATGCATGTATGCATATGAATACATGTATGTGCATATATAAGTATGAATGTATGTATATATGTATGCATGTATGTATGTATGCATGTATGTATGCATTATGTATATATGTATGTATGTGTGTATGTATGCATGCATATGTGTATGCATGTATGCATATGAATACATGTATGTGCATATATAAGTATGAATGTATGTATATATGTATGCATGTATGTATGTATGCATGTATGTATGCATTATGTATATATGTATGTATGTGTGTATGTATGCATGCATATGTGTATGCATGTATGCATATGAATACATGTATGTGCATATATAAGTATGAATGTATGTATATATGTATGCATGTATGTATGTATGCATGTATGTATGCATTATGTATATATGTATGTATGTGTGTATGTATGCATGCATATGTGTATGCATGTATGCATATGAATACATGTATGTGCATATATAAGTATGAATGTATGTATATATGTATGCATGTATGTATGTATGCATGTATGTATGCATTATGTATATATGTATGTATGTATGTATGTATATATGCATATATGCATGTACATATGCATGCACGTATATATGCATCCATGCATGTATGTATGCACATATATATATGTGTATGTATGTATGTATGTATGTATGCATATATGTATATATGCATGCATATATGTATGCATATATGTATGTATGTATATATGTATGTATATATGCATGTATGTATGTATGTTCATATGAAACCACTAACAAATTGGATGTATTCAAGGTTTATTCTTTCTATTTATTTATTTCACATAGCCTCAACTAATTTCAAATCTCAGTCAATAAATAGTTTGATTAGCTGTGTCACATGAGATTCCTGTATGTCAAGTTATAATATATACAGGGTGAGGACGATATTTGTTCGCAATTTTCAACTACTAATTTTATGCAAAATTTTTTACTTCCGTTGTCACTCTTGTCTTCATAAAAACAGTGACTCTATTTCCATTATTTATTTTCAGAATAATTGATTATGAATAATTTTGAACCTCTTGGAATCCACGCCGGGAGGACAAATAAGGAAATTTCAGACTTTCTCAGTGTCAGCAGAAGAATGGTGTCTCATCCAAAGACGTGCCCAGAGTCATGCAGACAAGGTTTCCAGCGACAACATTGGTCTTAGGTGTCGTCAGCAGTCAAGGTGACGTCATGCCACCTCACTTCTTCCCTGAGGGCCTCAAGCTGAACACCGATGGCTACATCCGCGTTCTGAGCGAGGTAGTAAAGCCCTGGATCGACCAGGTAGCTGCAGGTAGGCCGTACGTGTAGCAGCAAGACTCAGCGCCCTGCCATACCAGCCGAAAGACCCAAGCCTGGCTGTCAGAGAACTTCTGCCAAGACCACACTTCACCTGATATCTGGCCTCCCAGCTTCTTTGTGTGGGGCGCAGTGGAACTAGACACCAACAGATCTAGCTGCAATACGAAAGACGATCTGAAGGCCAGGATCACAAGTGCCTTTAGGGGCCTAAGTCGGGGGACAGTGATGAAGGCCTGTAGCCGGTTCCGAGGCCGCCTTGAGGCCATCATCAAAGCTAATGGCGGGTTTATCGAGTGAGATCAAAAGAACAAGTTATGAAGACAAATTGACCTAAGTTTGATAAATATATCTTAAAAAATAAAACTACTGTGTTACTTTTTCCTAGACAGTATTCTTGCAAACAAATATCGTCCGCACCCTGTATATATATATATATATATATGTGTGTGTGAGTGTATATATATATGAATATATATATATACACTGCCATCAGTGCTTTATGCGAGTGAATCCTGGAAGAGCACGGCAAAGATAGAGAGACGGGTAAACGCTTTCCACCAGCGGGGCTTGTGAATGATCCCCTGTGTGTCCTGATGGCGCAACCGAGTGCGAAATGAGGAAAAATTCTGCAGAGAGCCAAGATGACGCTACAGAGGATGGTCACAGAGCGCAGGTGCTGCCTGGCTGGCCATATTCTGCGCCTGCTCGACGAAAACAGCGATGATCTGGACTCCACCTATAACATAAGTAAGTAGGAAAAAAGTATCAATTTAGCAACATACATTTTTTATTCACTTGTGAATATATATAAGACAATGCAAAAACAACAGAAAAATGAACCGTCCCTTCTCTTAAGTCAAGCTTTGGAAATCACTATGATTTCAGAGCATTAAGGTTGATACTATTCATTTCAGTGCACTTTAGGACACAACAAAACAGGGAGACACAGGACAAGTAATGCCTTTTGATGAATTACACGAATAAAGACAAAAAGTACTACAAACCAATGTGCTTGAACCGAAACAGAAGAGATAGAAATGTGGTGCGTGGAAGCTTTAACCAAGAAGACAAAACGATAGAAAGGAGAAAAATATAAAAAAATATTATTAATACTAGTTCTATGTATGAAGACAAAGAGGAATGATAGGTAGGCAGAAGTAAAGAAGGAAGAAAAAAGAAGGATGAGAGGAAGATAGACATTGGGCAGTGTAAAGACTAATTTTGATAGGTGTACAAAAAGCCCACATGGCTAAGAATATCAAATATGAATAAAAACAAGACAAAGACAATTGAAAAAACAATGAAAAAACAAACAGTCCTTTCTCTTCAGTCAAGTTTCAGTTTACTAAGGTTGATACTATTCATCCCAATGCACATTGGGATGTAATGAAACAGACACAACACAAGTTGTGACTTTTAGTGAATTACACAGATATAGAAGACTCTACCCCAATACTGGAATAGTGCTTTTATATTTCTAATCTAATCTAATCTAGCCGAGTTTACACTTGCAAATAAGAAGAACCAGGGCTGCCCCTAGGAGCATTGGATCTGGTGTACTTCATATTTATTTTGGTTGCTGAATACAATCAGGGGTCGCTGCTTCTCCTGAAAGTCAATAGTTCTCTTCTAACTCGAGCGGGAGCACCTTTCCATTGTCAATTTACATTGATCATCTGCAAAGCTGCATTGTTCTCAGAACCACTACACCAGTCTTTTGATGCATGCAGCTGGAACTACTTTTATATTTATCAACCTCAAAAGGATGTAAGGTTGTTACAGTCCAAGATTAGACATGTAGGGGAACCATGTTTTGCTCATACATTTCATTTTTGGCATAGTTTCTATGTTTTTCTGACCTTCACTTTGCTACCCACGAGGTGCATTAGATCTATTTTATTATGTCAACAGCACTCTGCTACTTACAGAATATACTGAGTGCATTTTACCATAGCACCAGTTCTGCCACTTTACAAAGTATACTAGGTACATTTTATCATGACGCAGCACTACCACTTACAAATTGTACTGTGTGTATTTTTTCATGAAACTGGCACTCCCATTTTAGCATGTGGGTGCATTTTATCATGACATTTGCACAAACATTTTCTAGCATATACTAGCATTCATATATTTCTATGTG
>OZ024745.1:112056104-112096104 GCA_964016885.1 Eledone cirrhosa
GATCTCCAGATATAAAGCAATCTCTGTGCCGTGAAGCTTTTATAGTGAGCAAAGGCACTGCACAAAGCCAGTCCCACTCTCTTAACCAAGATGATATTTACCAAAAAGAAGAACAAGTCAACATCATTGGATACCATCAGGGTTGCAGGTGTTATATCAGAGTTTTCCTTCTCCTAGAATTCTGCCTTGACAAAGGCTAAGGGGTCATCTCTCCCGGTGATTTTGGATGGCCATTGACTCTTAAGAGCTCCTTTGCCCTTTGACAGGTTTTGTTTTTAGTCCTGCAGGATGTCCAAAGTCACCCACCTCACCAAGAAACCTTGGTGGGGTTGCCAGTTTAGTCGCCAACGACCCGACCTTGAGACAGGTTGTACTGGGATACATGTTACCAGTAGCACCAACTGGTGACCTGACATACGTACATACATACATATGTACATACATACATACGTTCCTACATACATACGTACATACATACATATGTACATATACATACATATGTTCCTACATACATACATATGTTCCTATATACATACATACGTACATATGTATACATACATACATATATATGTGTTCCTGCATATGTACAAACATATATACACTGTCTTTCTGTTTCCTCTTTTAGCTTTTATTTGAATGTCACCAAGATGTAATCATATGTCAACTTTGAAAATGATATCTTGTAATAAAAGACGTATCATCTAATGTGAAAGTTCTCCTGATATCTTCAGATAAAGGTGAAAAATATTTCATCATGATTAATTAATTAACAAAATATTGTGCTTGTTTGTTTTAAATATCCTTTTTTTTTTATGTTTAATTAATGTATACTGAATATTTCAGGTATATATTATGATAGTCTCAGAAATTGACATATATTCATGACAAATTTTAATTAGTGGAGGTAGGTGGTCTAGTGATAAGGGTGTGATCGTAATGTCATGGTTCGATTTCTGGAATGAGTTGTGTGTTGTGTTCTTTTCACGAGAAACAGTTAAAAATGAAGTTAAACCTATATTCAAATTTCATATTATCAATTTAATGTCAACAAGGAAAACTTTCTACTTCATGGAAAACTGAAATATTTTGCAAATTTAATCTACTGAATATGTTTAATGAATGCAAAACTAAAAATGGTGTGATAACTCAGACAGCAGCAAAGAGGATATCTTGTAATAGGCAGCATTTGCTGCAAAACCATTATGAATAAATAATGAATATATAATGAATATATAACCCGAATGGAAGAAATTTGATAGGTAAAATATATGAACCTCTGTTGGTTTTATTAATGAGCATTCCAGTTGTTCAATACATAGAACAGCCTGTTTGTGTAATTTATGTACAAGTGGCTAAGCATTCTATAAGCATGTATGTTCTTAAAGTAATTCCCAGGAAGAATCAGCGTTATGCAGTGAGTGGAAAATTTGTCTGTTTGAATTTCAGTGCAGTCCTTCTGACGGGCATCCAAGCAGCTTCTGAGTACCCAGTTTCACTCTCAAGGCTTGGGTTGATCTGAAGCTATAGTAAATGGCATTTGCACTGGATGCTATGCTGTGGGATCAAGCCCAGAACATTATGATTGCAAAGGGAACTTCTTAACCATTAGTACATGTTGTGTTCATATAGTAATCATTTTAAAAAGCCCATTCTACTAACACTGTAGCTACTTTCAGCACCAATTAATAGAATGTTGTTTTTTACTTTATGTAATGAATCTTGTTAAGTGGTTGGTAATAGGAAGATCATCCAGCCATAGAAAACCTGCCCAACAATGTCAGGAGGACTCTAGCTATGTCTATGATATGACAACTTCCCTTGTGTTGGTGATTCATGCAATAAATAATCTCCCAATACACTCTGTAAAGTGGTTTGTGATAGGAAAGGCATCCATTTGAAGAATACCTGCTAACCGAAAGAATGGGAGGACTCTTCAGCTATGCGAAGGACATAACAACTTCCTTAGTGTTGGTGCCATGATAAAATCATTCAGTAGGGATTGTATGATGGGCTCTAGGTCCACACAAAGGTCAACGGCTCCCCTTGAGTACTGATTGGTGTATGACGACATTTTCAATCCTTATTAGCAGTGAAAACTTATGTTAACCCTTTAACATTTACATTACTCTATATTTATTATTATATTTTCACAATAAACACTTTACCTCACATAATTATCTCACATAATATCGAATCTATGAAATTTCGATATTATTTATTTTGAGAACAATACCTTAACATCAGTATGAGTGGCTAGTTACCACTGGTTTGAACAGAAAGAGGTGAGAGAATTCTGGCCGGATTTGGCCTGTTTAAGTACTAAAGGGTTAAATGATACACGCACACATACACACACACCTTCAGCACCGTCATCATATTCTATGTCCCCTTTTCCATGTTAGCATGGGTTGGATGGGTCATTGCAGACAAAGTCAGTAGTTTATCAGAGCTAGTGTCCTTCTAGACAGATCAGGAGACCACATCTTCCTCAAATACATCATTCAGCATCATTATCATAATCACAAGGTTTCTATTTGTATTCACACACATATTTATATACCTACCTACATACATACATACACACACATACACATACATACATACCTACATACATACCTACATCCACCTCCCCACCACACGCACACATACATACATATATACATCATTTTTATCATCATCATCATCATCATCATCATCAACATCATCAGTTTACTTCAAGATTTGATTTATGCTGGAATGTTTGTCCTTATAATTGATAAGACATTTCTAATTTCACTTTACTTTACATTGTTTATCTTATATAATTATGAAATGTAGTTTAATATCAATATAATTAATGTTTCTATCACTGTGAAATCTCTGTTTGAATTCTCTGGCTAAAATGAACTGTATTTAATTATCTAGCTAACTCATACGTGTGTGTACAAAAGCAGATGTATATTCTGCGTGACCAAAACTAATCAACCAATTAAGATCCGACAACTGGTGCAGCCAGTTGTAGGAGTATCACATCACTCTAGATGTTTTCACACTCAACAGTTGCTACAGGACTATGGCCTCCATCATATGTGACCTGTTCAGTTCTTGATGATGTTGTACCAGTATTTTCTTTGCTTCTTCTTTGCACTCCATTCCCTTAACTGTGTCTTGAAGGATGATTTTGGACACCTGAGTCATGGTGGGATATGTGACTATATCAGGCAAATTCCTTTCTTTTCACCATTTGCAAGGAATTATTCTTGTCTTCCAGTATATTTGTCAACTTTCTGCTACTTGATAAAATTGTTTGTCTTGTACTGTGTGTATGGGATGCATAGCAGCCTTCTGAAGCACTTGTGCTCAAACACATGGATTCTTCATTCCATGTCAGCTATAAGAGTCTAACTCTCACTCTCATAGAGAAGGATTGAAGCCACTTGTGACTTGTACAATTTAGGCCTTGCTGGAAAATTGATGGCAGAAGAAGCCAAGCTGAGCCTTGTCATCTCCTTTACTGATTTGCTGCCCTATGTATCCATTGTGAAATTAAGAATTAAATACATATAAAAATGCTCATCGCTAGAACAGCCATTAAAACAGCTAAATGCTGTCAAAGACAGTGATAGGCAAAAATGCCTCAAAGGACAGAGACTAGCAGCCAGTGGTCAACAGAGAGACAATCCACAAGATGGGTGACATATCACCCATCTTGTTCTAGCATTGAGTTTTCTCATTTTTATAAAATACACTCTTGCTTCGTCTTGATCAGAGATAACATTGTGTTCTCATTTAAGAATTAAAGGTTAAGAATAAAAAAACAGAAAGGTGTCGTTGCCAGAAATGGTATTTCTGAAACACAAGTCTTTGATAAATGCCTGAATTTTATAATAACCACATGTGAAAATTGATTAATAGTCAGATGTAAACCCTATAACAATGACTCCATATCATCCAGATACAAATAGGACTGCTGAAAGAAGGGTCACTAGTGTTAAAATGGATATGAAAGTATATTCACCAAGTAATAGCTCTATTAATACATAAGCTACATGCTTTTCAAGTTATTAGATAGTCTTTCTCACAAAAAGACTCCTTAGCCCATCTGCTTTGATAGTCATACAAATGCAGTCATCAATAATAATGTTTATGAAACTGAACCTTCAGTTTGGTTTAAACCTGGTGGAGTTTATCCTCTCTCCAGATCTGAATATTGCCAATTTCTTCTAGAGTAAGGAGAAAAAGAGAGAGAGAGAGAGAGAGAGAGAGAGAGAGAGAGAGAGAGAGAGAGAGAGGGAGAGAGAGAGAGAGAGAGAGAGAGAGAGAGAGAGAGAGAACCAACCCCAGTACTTTTTTTTTATCAACCTTGAAAGGATGAAAGGCAAATTTGACCTCAGCAGGATTTGAACTCAGTGAATAGAGAACAAGAATGAATACTGCAAAGTATTCTATCTGACATACTAATGACTTTGCCACTTTGACGCCTATGTTCTCTGATACTATAATACGGAAGAAAGGATGAAGCAAAACGAGCTAAATCTATGTTTCAAGCAGTAAATGATAAAGCTGTGATTTTTATCAAATAAGCAATTACACAAATATTGATATTGAATAAAATCAGAATCACTTCCACAAGGTTTGAACAATATTCAATACTATTGACAAAGTCTGTGATTTAATAACTTATCCAGGAACAAACATTACAAATGGTGTTTGATGAAGTTCTTGAATGATGTAAGGAATTAAACAAATTTGTTTGCAGAAGATGTAACCTCATTGATATGTTAATATTGAGTAACCTTGCCTGAAATTGGCACACTGATTAAAACTATTTATGGTAGCTACCTATTTAACCCTTTTGATATCAAACCACCATAGACCAGCCTTGTTTCTATGATATAAAACTGCTTGTTTTAAAATGCTTATATTTATCTAAGAATCTTCTGTCATAGTTTTATATAAGAACCTTTGTGTTTCAAACACCAACTTAATAATGAGATAATTCTTAATTATTTTCAAAGTTATTTGAAAATTATAGAGAGAGTCTTTCATTAGAATATGGTAATGAGAAGGTTAATATCAGCAGTGGCGGAACTAGGGATTTTGCGCCCGGGGGCAAGCTCGAACTTTGCGCAGACGGCATTGATGTCCACAAGTATGATAAGATGAGGTTGAGCTTGCTGAAGGATCTCTCACAGCTTGCGATGGAAACGGCCATTGTTAGCAGTATCTGTAGACCGATGCACAAATTCGAAAATACACTGTTGTCTCCGTATTGAACAATAAAATTCAGGAGGTGTTCTGGTCTTGAGACTGAAACATTAGCGCGGGTTGACAACAACGCCCGACAGTCAACGGTTTCTTCAAAAAGCTCCTTGCCATCAATGTCAGCATTGTAGTGATCAGCTAATGAAGAGCACTTTGATCGAAGTGCGAGGTCGTCTGGAAAAGGTGGATCGCACAGAGAGTGGACATCGAGGAGGAAGCCAAACCTCGCGTCAATATCGTTGAGACGGGCGAATCGTAGCTGCATTTTTGATTGAATTCGAAGGAGAACAGTTTGCATGACTGTTTTTACTTCACTGGCTGGTGATAGTAATTCATCTTCAGAATTATCTGCAAGCTGCCGTCTTGGCCTTCCGCGACGTTTGCTGATGTCAATGATCCAGCGTTGACTTAACTCAATGCCTTTATTAAGTGATTACTGAGCATTATCTGAAAAATACTGCTGGAGGGCTTTGATGCCATCAGCGGCATCCCGGAAGTTCATATTCCAAAATCCAAGCAACACGAAGAAGTGGAAGACAAGTATTTGGCTTAAAAGATGTTCTGCATCACTTCGTGTGTCGGATCTCTTCTCATTATCCTCTACCAACTTTTGCAGAAGCTCGAGGATTTCATTCAGAAAGTTTGCAAGATGCTTTACAGCATCTGTTCTTGCACTACGCCTGGTGTCCGATGGAGATTTCAGAACGAAAGGGATTGCTTGCTTTAACTTTTCCCAAAGCCATGTTGATCGCAAAAAGAATGCAAACAATGACTCAATGACGTTGAAAAATGACATAACGTTGAAGCTACTCTTCGCTGTGGTCAAACCAACGAGGTTAAGTGAATGGTTGTCACAGTTAACAAATATCACCTTTTCCTTCAAATTCGTTATGCGTTGTTGAACCCCACTAGCGTGTCCGGCCATAACCGCAGCGTTGTCGTAACATTGTGCCTTGCAATCACTCATTGCAAGGCCACCATCTTTCAATTCTTTCAAAATAAGTTCTACAATACTGGCTGCATCTTTCTCTTCCAGTAGGGTGAACCCCAGAAAGGACTCTCAGATGCGAACGGTCCTTTTGTCGAAATCAACATCGACATACCTCACCACTCGTGACAGCTGGTCTTGATGAGCTTGATCAGGAGATGAGTCCACCATCAGCACATAATGACGAGCATTTTTTACGTGTTGAAGAACATTCTACTTAACGTTGAGAGCAAGTAGATGTATGAATTCATTTTGGATTGTGAGGGAGAGGTACGACGTGGAACCTGGATGAGTTTCCACATTAGTTAGAAACTCCTTGACAGCAACTTCAATAAACCGATGAAGTTTCCAGCGTTGGTTGTTTCGTTTTGCTGGAGCGATTCGTGATGTCCCCTTAATGCAAGATTATGGGTCGCAAGAAAGTTGATGCATTGTAGAAGTCAAGAGAGGATATTGCACCAATGTTGCTTCTCGGTTGTTATTAGTGATTGAAGCTGTGTATCGATAATTCCTTGCTCTTCTGTCAAACTGCGTTCCATCTCTTTTTTGCGCCCCCCTCAGAACGGCGCCCCGGGGGCACGTGCCCCCTATGCCCCCCCCCCTAGTTACGCCACTGAATGTCAGAGCTTAGCTACTGAGTCAAATAAAGCTTCTGAATGTAAAGGATTGCATGTGATGCCAGCTTTACTTGGACAATACATTATGCATTAATTAGTAGAAAGAATGATATAGCTAAATTCAGAATAGAGACATATATGGAAGCACATGCATTACGTTTATGTATGATGGTTTCTGATTTAGGCACAAGTCCAACAATTTTTGGGGAGGGAAAATTCAATTAAATTGACCCCAGTGAATTATTAGTACTTTATTTTATCGACCCCATAAAGATGAAAGGCAAAACTAACCTTTGCGGGATTTGAACTCAGAATGCAAAGAGCCATAATTTTATGCTGGGAAGCATGTTGTCTGCTGCTCTACTGATACTACCAATCCTCCACTGCCTTCATGTTTATGTATAATAAACATACTTGCTGTGGGTATTTTAAGCTGTGGTCATATTGTGTCTACTTCAGTAACTATGTGAGAATGTCACATCAGCTTATTTGCCTCAGTACTCAGTAAACATTGCAGATGATGGATTAATAAATCCTGAAATACAGTATATGGTGTTCTCACACAGTTACTGAAGTAGCTGTGAAATGATCACAGCTAAAAATACTTACAGCATCATCATCATCATCATCATTTTTATTATTATTATATATATTTTTTTACATTTATTTAGAGGGTGGTGTATTGGCAGTATCGGTAGAGGGTCGGACGCCATGCCTTGCAGCAATGAGTTACGGCCCTTTATGATCTGAGTTCAAATCCCACCGAAGTTAACTTTGCCTTTCATCCTTACGGGGGTTGATAAAATAAAGTACCAGTAATACACTGGGATAATTGCAGGCCTTGTGCCAAAAGTAGAAACAATTATTACTTTTTTTTTTACATTTATTTTCCATGCTGGGATGGGTTGGATGTGTTGTCACAGTCTGAGACTAAATAGGTTGGAGAGATCCCATTTTGTTCATACATTGCATATTCAGCATGCTGTCCATGGCTGGATACTGGATGCTCTTTTTAACACTAACTACCTTACAAGGACTAATAACAAAAATGACTCATTGTAAAATGTTGGATTATTAAAGCATACCAACCACCAATGAAGTCATTCTTACTGTACAAAGGTTTTTCTTCGTTTTCCACTATATATTACGATAAATATCCTCACCATCCTCCTCACCATCCTCCTCACCATCCTAATTGGCCAAGCATGGTGATTATGTCTACAACCCTGACATGACCAAAACTAAACAAAATGTAGTGGTGGTCAACTAGGGAAAGTATCCTCCAACAAAAGTGAGAAGGCCCAGGATTGGATTGGATATATAAATATTTCAGATTTAAATGTCATTGTATTTTTTATACAGACCAGCTGAAAACAATCAAGTTAATTAATTTACATAGTAGATTTTTTAAATTGTTTCATTAAACCAAAGACAGTAATTTTACAAATATTACTTAATTAATAACATAATTTATTTTATGGTTAATTAGAAAAATAATTTTTATTCACAAAAAATTTCACTGTCAGTGATTTTAATTTTTATTATACATTAATTAGATTTACCAAAGATAGTTTATGAAATAGAATCTTTTCAAATACAACGATTAGGTAGAAAAGTTGATTGGAAATTGATCAACCAGCTTGACCTTTCAGAGAAAGAAAAACAACAGAAAACTTTTTAACTCTTCTGCTGCCAATTTACCTGATATTGTGCTTGATGTGTGTATGTATACACCTTTTATTTCTGCTAGAGTTGTTGGGGCACTGTAGTGACATATATGCCATTTCTTGGGCATTTTGTTTAAACCTGATGGAGCTTATCGCCTCTTCAGATCTGAATATGGCCAATTTCTTTCAGAGTAAGGAGAGGGAGAGAGAGAGAGAGAGAGAGAGAGAGAGAGAGAGAGAGAGAGAGAGAAAGAAAATCAACCCCAGTACTTATTTTATCAACCTTAGAAGGAGGGAAGACAAATTTGACCATGGCAGGATTTGAACTTAGAGAACAAAGAACCAGGATGAAAGCATTCTCCCTGACATTCTAATGACTCTGCTAATTTGCCACCTCTTGCCACCGGTATTATGATACAAAACCATTCCTTTAAAGTGTTCATATTTAAATTAAAACCTTTCATCATAATTTCATTTAAGATCTTTAATAATGCAAAAGGTTGTTTCCTCAATTAAATCGCTCTAAATTCTTGGTCATGTTAAAAATAAATTGAAACACATGGGACAGTGTATTTCATTAGAAAGGTGGTTACAAAATGACTAATCATTCCACTCTTGGTTTCCTACTTTATATTTTTTGGTGGATTGGCAGTATTGGTAGAGGGTCGGACGCCATGCTTTAACGCATAGAGTTACGGCCCTTGCCATTCTGAGTTCAAATCCCGCAGAGGTTAACTTTGCCTTTCATCCTTACGGGGTCGATAAAATAAAGTACCAGTAATACACTGGGTAATTGCTGGCCTTGTGCCTAACGTAGAAACAATTATTAGACACTAACCCGAATTGAACAAAAGTTCCTCTAATAGCTTCTCCTCCTTCTCCTCCTCCTTCTTCTCCTCCTCCTCACAGAAGTTGATGCCATCACTGATGTCCTTGCTTGTAATCCCTGTCTTTCTCTATCCTATTTAATGTAGTGTTAGTTTATATCCCATATTTTCTGCACTTGTACTTTTGTCCCATCCTCAGTTTTGAATAAGATGTATATCATCTTTATATCCTTCACTTCTTCCCATGAAAGTTACTTTCTTTTTCTGTATATCCATGAGAGTTGCAGGCAACTGCTCCTTAACCAGAACAACAAATGCTTCAGTAACTTTGAAAAGGTTGAGGAATGTGATGGTTTCTAACTGAAATGTACTCATCTTATGGACATAATGCCATGCTTTTTTGCCTTTCATCAAAACATTTCATATCTAGGCTTTGCTTGTTTGAAACAATACTTTCAAATGGAGAATTTTGGCCTGGGTTTGAAACATTTTCATTTGAATGTGTGAATGTTAATGTTGTCATCGTCAGACATGTGATGTTACTGGTTTATTCATAAAATATTATTTTCTCATTTTCTGCTGTGAGAAAATTTGTCTGATATTTGTTTTAGCTATTCTCTTGTTCTTTTCTATGATAATCTTTGGTGAGCGGTTCTCATTATAGAAATTCTAGAAGTGTGAAGGAAACAAAAAAAAAAGAAAAAAGAAAATGGAATTGTTTAAAACATCCACCATTTAGAGTTGACTTCCAAAAGCCCAGTAAAATTCTGTGTGTATGAAATAAATCCAAAACGAAAAATTGTTTCCTTCAGTTATATCTGGAAATTGAAGGTGCCACCTCAGTCCACTGGTTGTAGGTAGCTTCTACCTGTATTACATTGCCAGCAACAAATGCTGTGTGACAAACAGAATAATAATCATTATTTCTAATTTAAGCGGTGGATTGGCAGTATCGGTAGAGGGTCGGACGCCATGCTTTCCAGCATAGTTACATCCCTTTACGATCTGAGTTCAAATCCCGCCGAGGTTGACTTTGCCTTTCATCCTTACGGGGTCGATAAAATAAAGTACCAGTAATGCACTTGGGTAATTGCTGGCCTTGTGCCTAAAGTAGAAACAATTATTTCTAATTTAAGCACAAGGCCAATCATTTCTGAGGGGAATGGTTGATTATATTGACCCCTGTACTTGAATGGTACTTAATTTTATCAACCTTGGAAGAATGAAAGGCAAAGTTGGCCTTGGCGAGATTTGAACTCAAAACATAAGCTGCTGGAACAAATACTGCTAAGCATTTGTCCAACACTTTAATGTCTTTTACTGCAGTGAGTTGAGAGAAAACAAAACAAAAAAATATCAAGCATTACACTAAATACTTTTTAACATTTTATCCAATGCTTGATAACTACCAGGATTGATTGTGCATTTCATTCCTACAAAGCTACTAAAAAAAGGATTTGTAGTTGAATAGCACAGGTTAAGTATGTATACAATGACAGGCATGGGCATACATTCTTGTTTTTCTACGTTATCGAGTTTTTACTTTTTAAGCTAGTAGGATATTTTTTGACAAGTATTGGTAATAAATTTAGATCAATTTAAACCTCTATATTCCTTCATTGTAACAATTTGGTGATGTAACTTGTTAAAAGAAATCAATAATTTACCTTTAATTATGAAAAGATTTATGTGACATTCTGAGCTTTAAAATACATAACAATTGCAATTTGAATTTAATGATTTGTATTTGGCAAATGCTAAAGAGCATGAGGTGAGCTCCTGGCAAAATGAGCTGACAATTTTGATTCTCAGTTAAAGAGCTTAACTCTTTCTCTTATACCCCCCCCCCCCCCCCTAATAGCCTCTAGAAAAGCTGCACATCATAATATTTCACTGCCTTGTTGAAAATACAGGGCATTCATGTAAATATTTGACAACTAATTAAAGAAAATATCTGTATTGTCTTTTTATTAGAAATTTTTTTTTAGGTTTTATGACGTTATATGTGAAAAATATTGATTTCTTTAGCATTTACATTACTCATTAATTACTCTGTATTTTCATGGTAAAGGCTTTACCTCACATAATTAACTCACATACTATTGAATCTATGAGATTTTGATATTTATTTTGAGAACAATACCTTAACATCAATATGCGTGGCCGGTTACAGTTGGTTTGAATAGAAAGAGGTGATAGCATTCTAGCTGGATATGGCTGGTATAAATGCTAAAGGGTTAAAGGAAAATGTTTGAAATAGAGATAAAAAGGACTGAAGTGACACTATTATACTTTTATACTTATCATCATCATCATCATCATCATCGTTTAACGTCCATCTTCAATGCTAGCATGGGTTTGGACGGGAATTTTCCCACTTGAGGCAAGATTGGTTGTCTTGCACATATAGGACTGTCTGGCGGGTTTTCTATGGCTGGATGCCCTTCCTAACACCAGCCACGTTTACAGTGTGGACTGGGAGGTTTTTACCGTGTTACCTACAAGGCCACATTACAGTGTGGACTGTGTGTTTTTTTGTCGTGACACCTACACAACCTCATTTGTTTCGGACTGGATGTTGTGGTACCAACATAACTTTACATAGGAAGGGGTGGTGTGGATGGGGTGGGGGTAGTGGGAAGAGTGTGTATTTTTGTTAGAGGTGCCTACTGACTGTAGGTTTCGCTTTGTACTTAGGCAAGGCAGGTCTTCTGTATTACTGTGTAGCGCCAAAGATCTCGCTCCAGTTACATTGTCTTGGAGAGGTGTAAGTGTGTGAGGTCGGAATTTATCAAGTCGTCCCAGGTTTTTCTGGGTCTGCCTACTCCGTGGCTACCGTCTATTTTTATCGCCCTGCACTTTTTTATACAGCTGTCGTCTTTCATGCGCATCACGTGACCATACCAACGTAGTCTTCTCTCGAGTAAACAGCATCTGATCCCTTTTATTCCTAATTTCTCCCTTAGTTCGTTTATGCTTTGCCGTTCACGTATATTACTATTACACATCCAGCGAAGCATGCAAGCTTCATTCCTCTCCAGTCTGCATATATCCTCTGCACACAATGCCCAGGTCTCACTGCCATGTAACATTGCTGTTCGTATGCAGGCATCATACAGCCTGCCTTTCATTTTTAGAGAGAACCCTTTAGCGGCCAATAGTGGTATAAGCTCTCTGAACTTTTTCCATCCCGTTCTGACTCTAGCTACTGTACTTTCAGAGCACCCTCCATCACTGCTGATTTTGTCACCCAGGTAACGGAAGGTGTCCACTATTTCTATAGAACCATCTGTGTAATGGAATGAGCTAGTATTCTGTGGGCACTTGCTGCTACTTATTGCACCAGAGCACTTAATGAAATACAAACCAACTCTGGGGAGATTTGAACTCACAGGAATGAAACAAAGCATTGTAGCATCTGATGAAATGTCTCACAATGTCTCATATTCATCACCATCGTTTAACATCTATTTTTCCATGCTAGCATGGGTTAGATGGGTTGTTCAATTTGAGGCAAGTTGGATCAGGTGACTGTGTCTTGCTTATATTGAATTGTTTCTGACTAGGTTTCTACGACTGGATTCCCTTCCTAACATCAACCACATTTACAGTGTGGGCTGGGTGCTTTTTATCATGACTCCTACATGACCACTTTACAATGTGGGCTGGGTGCTTTTTGTCATGACTCCTACATGACCACTTTACAGTGTGGGCTGGGTGCTTTTTGTCATGACTCCTACATGACCACTTTACAGTGTGGGCTGGGTGCTTTTTGTCGTGACACCCACACAACCTCTTTACAGTGTGGGCTGGATATGTTTTGTTTACAGTGTAAGGGTGGTATGGACAGAAGTGGGTGAGTGGGGATATAGTGGTTAAGAGGTGCCTACTAAGTGTATGTTTTGAGTCCTTGCGCATGGGAAGGCATGTCTTCTGTATTACTGCATAACACCAAAGATCTCGACCCTGTGTCATTGTCTTTGAGAGGTTCAATTGTACAAGGTCAGCTTTTATTACCTAGTCTTCCTGGGTCCTCTCACTCATTAGCTTCCATCAATTTTGATCGCCCTGCACTTTTTTATACAGTGTTGTATACTTATTTTTATCTACTTTCACTGAGAATGAAAATCAAACCAACTCTGGTGAGTTTTGAACACACAAATCACAAGAATGAAATAAAGCATTATAACATCTGATGAAATGCCTCGTATTCTGAGTAAAAACTCTCATCTATCCTGCTGAGGTGACCTTTCCTTTTTATTCTTCTGAGGTTGCTAGATAAGCTACCAACAAGTCTAGATCAGTAAATAGGTCGAATCATTAGAGTGTTGAACAGGATGCCTTGCAATATTTGTTCCAGCTCTTTGTATTTCAAAATCAATTAACATCACATTTTCTCATTTTGAGCATCTAGCATTTCTTTACACAAATTACATTCTCCATCACGTACCTGTGTCAGTATAGTCTTCCCGTCTGCACACAACATCTGATTCCTCTTATATCCAGTTTTTCTCTAAGCTCACACATACTCCACCATTCATGCACATTAACATTACACATTGTAGAATGTTCACTCCATTTCTTTCTAACTGTTGCATATCTTCCACATTCAAGGCCCATGTTTCATTGCCATCAGTTCATTTCATACACAAACTTCAGAGAGAGAGAGATAGAGAGAGAGAGAGAGAGAGAGAGAGAGAGAGAGAGAGAGAGAGAGAGAGAGAGAGAGAGAGAGAGAGAAACACTCTTGCCAGCAGAGATAATAGCTTCCTGAACGTTTTCCATCTTCTTTCGCTAGTAACTATGCTTTCTAGACATCCACATTCACTGTAATTAGGTTAACAAAAGTTATCAACTATTTCTAGGGAGCCTTGCAAGTATTTGAAAGAATATATTTAATTTGTCCTCTTATTTTTAACTATACCTGTCTACATCTGCCTCATACATGTCTATCTTTCTGTTAACCTTGTTTTTCAGTATGAAATTAATATCAAGACACCCTGTAAAGTGGTTGTGTTGGTGAGATAACAAAAAGCATCCAGCCCACCCTGAAAGGTGGTTCTGTTGGTGACATCACAAAAAGCAGCGAGTCCACTCTGTAAGGTGGTTGTGTTGGAGACACAATGGAAAAGCACCCACTCCACCTTGTAAAGTGGTCAATTTGGTGCCACAATAAAAACATCCAGTCCACACTGTAAATGGGGTTAGCATTAGGAAGGGCATCCAGTCATAGTTCTGTATTAGCAAGATATGGTCACCTGATCTGACTTGTCTCACAACAGGACAACTCGGCTAACCCATGTTAGCTTGGAAAATGGACGTTAAAGGGTATTGATGATGATGATGATATAACTGAGAGGTTGCTTCAAGGTGTAACTTATGCAGCTTAACCTTCTTTTAGAAGCTAACCTGCCCAGGATCACCTCTTCTTATTCAAAATGTTCATTTTAAAATCAGAATATTCTACGATAATTCTTTGTAAGAACTTTTTGTTAAGTTATGTTCCAAACACTAGCTTTATATATTAATAAAGAAAAAAATTGGCATTTTACTAAATCTCTCTAAATTCTTAACTATTTTAAAAATGAACTAAAACATAGGCTGTGTATTTTGTTAAAAATATTCTCATCAAAGAAATTTCTGATAGCATTTGTTAAATAGACGACCTTGCTAATGGATTTAGGTGTTCTGAAAGTATAATTGCCAGAGTAAGAACAAGGTGAGAAGTGTTTGGAGACCTCTACTGTCAAAAGAAAGTTTCTCTTTCTGAGTGAAAGGCAGATTATATGATACTTGTGTATGACGTGTAATGCAGACTTGTAGTGAGACGTGATGGTAGGAAAGAAATGAAGTGAGTATACTATGGTGGATGTAGAGAATTAGCATGCATGAAAGATAATTTAAATTCCCCAGTGATCAAAGCAAAACCAAATTTAACATCCATTATGAATAATACTATTTAACTACAATACATCTAATTTATTTTATAGTCTGTATATCACCACATTACCATAGTATGAACAAATTTTAAACTTTTAAGCACCTTTGCAATGGGATACATTATCAGCTGTTAAAAGTCATTGATTTAACCTAGAACTTAGTGCGATTATTGACAATAAATTATTGCTATATTAACAGATAAATCAAAAATTAATGTTGAATCATGATTACATATAGACTATAAAGCTTCAAATGCATTTTGATGATCTGATTGTTTATCACTTGCTTTATGTATTTGCTCCATTGTTATTGTCGTATCTATCAGGCTGGTAATGAATTAGAGCTGTACCAGTTGTTTTGGATTATTAATCTACAATAAATCAGCATCAACAGCAACCACCACCACTACCACCACTACCACGATGATGACGACGACGACGACCACCACCACCACCACCACTACCACCACCTATACCACCACCACTATCCCCCCCTCATCACCGCCACCAGGTGTTTCTTGTAATCTTTTTGAAAGTATTATATGTTCAGTCCAGACAAGTGAATGTTCAGTGTTGTTTACTTCTATGTATTTATTCAACTTATTCTCCCCCAGATTATATGTATCAGTAGAGGGTCGGACGCCATGCTTTGCAGCACAGAGTTACGGCCCTTTCCATTCTGAGTTCAAATCCCGCCGAGGTTAACTTTGCCTTTCATCCTTACGGGGTTGATAAAATAAAGTACCAGTAATGCACTGGGTAATTGCTGGCCTTGTGCCAAAAGTAGAAACAATTATTATCATGAGAGTCGGACGCCATGCTTTGCAGCATAGAGTTACGGCCCTTTCCATTCTGAGTTCAAATCCCACCGAGGTTAACTTTGCCTTTCATCCTTACGGGATCGATAAAATAAAGTACCAGTAATGCACTGGGTAATTGCTGGCCTTGTGCCTAACGTAGAAACAATTATATGTTTGTATTTTTTTTTTATCCTTCAATTCTTATAATAAAGTTTCGTTTCTGAATTTGTTTAGCAAGATTCTTTATCTGAAATCGTGTGTTGAAACCGATATTGTTATACTTTGGGAGGGTCATGTTGCCAATAAGAAACACATGCACCAGTTGCTTTCACTTCAATTTATTATAATAAATTTATAATAAATTTATAATAAATTTATAACTTATAATAAAGATTTATCATATATTGATTTATTTTATGATAATAAATCATTTCCCCACCAAACTATGCTAACCTCTTACTTAGCACATGTATTTTAATGAAGTTCTTCATGGATAATATTGAAACATTAAGGCTCTAAATAGTCATCATCATCATCATCATCATCATCATCGTTGTTGGCATTGTCATCATCATCATCATCATTGTCATCATCACTATTATCATCATTTTCATCACCACCACCATCACCACCACCATCATCACCACCACCACCATCATCATCATTTTCATCATCACCATCATCATCATCACCACCATCATCATCATCATCATCATCATCATCACCATCGCTACTATCACCTTCATCATCATCATCATCACCATCGCTACTATCGCCTTCATCACCATCATCATCATCATCATCATCATCATCATCATCATCGCCATCACCCCTATTATCATCATTTTCATCACCACCACCACCACCACCACCACCATCATCACCACCACCACCATCATCATTTTCATCATCACCATCATCATCACCATCACCATCATCATCATCATCATCACCATCATCATCACCATCACCATCATCATCACCATCACCATCATCATCATCATCACCATCACCATCACTACTATCACCTTCATCATCATCATCATCACCATCACTACTTTCGCCTTCATCACCATCATCATCATCATCATCATCATGATCATCATCATCGCCCATCACCACTATTATCATCATTTTCATCACCACCACCACCACCACCATCATCACTACCACCACCACCATCATCATTTTCATCATCACCATCATCACCATCATCATCATCATCATCATCATCATCATCATCATCGCCATCACCACTATTATCATAATTTTCATCACCACCACCACCATCACCATCATCATTTTCATCATCACCATCATCACCACCACCACCATCATCACCACCACCATCACTACTATCACCATCATCATCATCATCACCATCACTACTATGGCTTTTATCACCATCATCATCATCATCATCATCATCATGATCATGATCATCATCATCATCATCGCCATCACCACTATTATCATCATTTTCATCACCACCACCACCATCATCACCACCACCACCACCATCATCATTTTCATCATCACCATCATCATCACCACCACCATCATCATCATCATCACCATCACCATCACTACTTTCGCCTTCATCACCATCATCATCATCATCATCACCATCACTACTTTCGCCTTCATCACCATCATCATCATCATCATCATCATCATTATTTTCATCAGCATTTTAAGCCTTGCATGGGTTGGTGGCTCCTTTTCAACAGAGCATCTCTCCACATGTTGTGCTTCTTTGTCAGTTCCTCTGTGAGCTTCAACAACTTGAGATCAGTTCCCTCCACTTCTACCCACATCTTCCTTGGTCTTACTCTATTGCAGCTTCCTTTCATTGGAATTTCTTAGTACTTCTTCACCAAGCGATTATTATCCATGCACATCATGACCCATTTCTAGCCCAGCAGTCTCAGATCACCGCCCATTTGACCTTTTCTAAGATGGTCAGGTGTAGTTTAAGAGATTTAGCTGTTATTTTTAGTAGGTTGAGTGACCATGTATAGGCTTACTCATTGATTCATGGTTAAATTGTGCATTCCCAGAAGTATTACATATGAAAGAAGTGATCTTCATCAATGACTGAACTTTTATTGTTAAAGACACCCTAAAATCTAAGTCTACAAACTGGCTTGGATTAATGTCCTTGAAGTGAACGATGGATGACATAGCCTCTTTGTTATAAATGTAAGACTCTGTGTGCTTTGTATTGAATTAAAAGAAGGTTGGTGGAGAGGCAAAATGGTTACATTGCTGGATAGAATGCATTACAGCATTTAATTTCGTTCTTCAATGTACTATTGTGTTTAAATTCCATTAGATCAATATTTGTATTTCATTCCCTTAGAGTTGATAAAACAAGTATCAGTAACTGGATTTAATTGACTAGGTCTCCTCACTATAACTTTGATACCGTATGTTGATATCAGTATTACAATGCTGTGAGTAGGTAGTGTAAACCATGAAAACACAATGTCATTCTAACTTGTGTAATCAATTTGAAGCTTTCTGTTTATATTAAAAAAATTGTATCAGAATAAACAAACAGACAGACTTGTTTGATCTGATTTGTTATTTTTCATAAAATTTGGAAGCTAAAAAATAAAGCTAATATTTATCTTAATTGTTTAATTCATCTATTAGACAAGCAGTAACACTATAGCCTACATGCAGTCACTCAATCTGTTAGAAATAACAGTCAAATCCCCTTCAAATCATATTCCACCACCTTGTAAAAGGAAGGAAGAGCACATTAGAAAATCAAGTATTTATTTGTTTATTATTTATTTAATTAATCAATCTAAACGTCCATATAGAGCTAGCAAACCAGGACAGACTAGGGGAGTTATATAATACCCCTTACATTTAAGAAACAAAAATAAAATCAACAGAGAGATGAAAAAATAATTACAAACAAGTGAAGGCCACTGAGAAGATAAAGAAAAACTGGAAAACAAGGGAAACTGTAAAGCAGCTAAAAGTTTCTGTTGTGGAATCTTTTCATAGCCTCCATCTACTCAAGTAAGTTTTGTTGTAATGATGAGTGAGATTGTTTGAAGTTTCGGACAAAAGCTCCTGTTTGAGAGAGCAACAGGAAGTAAATGATGTGATTGAAGTTAATGTGAGATGTGAGATGTAGAGAGGGAGGTGTTGGTTATGTAGGGGGAGATCAGAGAGAGAAAGAGAGAGAGAGAGAGAGAGAGAGAGAGAGAGAGAGAGCGAGAGAGAGAGAGAGTTAGAGGGAGAGCAAGAGATAGAGATAGATAGGTAGTGGAGGAAAAGCTGACAGTGTAATGTAATGTCAATTAACTAATCATTTTCAAGGGGGTTTTGGTTACATTATATATATATATATATATATATATATATATATATATATATATATATATACATATACATTACGTTTTGCTTTTTCTACCCGCCGAAATGCGATTCTCGCTGAATTTATTTTGTATTAATCTCCCAAGTCTTACAATTAACCTGTTAATAATACTACTGACAGATTAATTACATAAGTTTATTTTAAAAACTACCCGGCCGAGAGCTTATTCGATCTGTGCTATTTATGCAATTTTTTGCATGGATTTACACATACTGAATTAATTTGCCAAAATCTGGGGTTTTTCCCCTGTGAGTTACGCATGTGCTTTTACAAAACACTGTGTCATCCACAACACTGGTGCAGAGCAAAATACCTGTTGATAACGTGATATTCCTCATTCGATCATTATACCAAAAGCTTATTGTTTTAAGCAGACAGTATTATTGATTTAGGTGTCACAGAAACCCTGTACTGTATTTTACCATCAATTCCAAGGGTCCAGGTTTGTTATATATATATATATATGTATATGTATATATATATATGAATATGTCATTTATTTTGTCTGACCTGTTTAGCTTGACTTGTTTTTTGGCTTAGGTGGTTAATGGCTTCTTGACCGCCTTCTCAGTTTGTATGGCCTTTATAACCTATGTTTATTGCTCTGGCCTTTTTTAGCCCATTTAGCGCTTGCCAGCATGACTCGGAATTTGCGTTACTTTTCGCTTTTTCTACTCACCGAAATGCGATTCTCGGTGAATTTATATATACACACACAATATATATATATATATATATATATATAGTAATAATAATAAATTTGAAGACTAAAATGCAAAGAGGTCTCGATAAGCAGCGATTCTTTGCTTAAACTTTAATCTGTTATTTTAATAAATATATATATATATATATATATATACATATATAAAACAATGAAACAAAGCTAACGAATAGGGCTGACACAGCCCTATTTTCTCACTCACTCAATAATTTAATTAAGTCTGTATTATTAAGACACAAATAAAAGAAAATTAGAGTGGTCACTTATACATTAATTAGCGAGAAAAACGATTTCATATGAGTAGGAAATTTAATTTTCCAGCTCCAGACCAGTGCATTAGTTTCTGTGATTCTGATCAGCCAGTGGTAGTCCAATTGGAACTACTGTGTGCAGAAATTAGGTAATGTTAGTAAACATTACAGAAGTGACTAGAGTCATGTCTTCAGTGGGCATTAGCCTCTCTGGAATAGAGAGGTCCAATTAGCTATCCAGTATACCACATTGATGATGATGATGATAAAGTTGATATAAAGCGTGATGTGCAGATATGCTATATAAAAGAGCTTATAGAAATAGGGAGAAGACCCTTAAAGATGGAAAAAGAATTTGCTATTGGCCACTACAAGGAATCAACTCTCATATCTCCCTGATACTGGCTAGGTGCTTTGAACCAATAAACCTATACAATATATAGCATCTCTGTACATGAGCACACTACTCTTTATCTTAAGTTTATCTCCTCAGGTATGTATACACAATGTTTGTTTATATTTAAAAGATGTGATTCAGCTATCTAATTTAAGATGGTAAAAGTTGTCACAGTCCCTTGGCTTTATGGTTCAAAGCATCTAAGCTGGTATCTGGCCAATGACGACTTCTCTTTCCGTCTATAAGGGTTTTCATAGCATCTTTGTGCATGAGCACACCACAGTGGATTGGCAGTATCGGTAGAGGGTCGGACACCATGCTTTGATGCACAGAATTACGGCTCTTGCCATTCTGAGTTCAAATCCCGCTGAGGTTAACTTTGCCTTTCATCCTTACGGGGTCGATAAAATAAAGTACCAGTAATGCACTGGGTAATTGCTGGCCTTGTACCAAAAGTAGAAACAATTATATATATATATATATAAACGAACTAAGGAAAAAATTAGAAATAAGAGGGCTCAGATGTTGTTTACTCGAGAGAAGGCTATGTTGGTACGGACACGTGATGCGCATGAAAGTCGATAGCTGTATAACAAAGTGCAGGGCAATAAAGATAGACGGTAGCCACGGAATAGGCAGACCTAGAAAAACCTGGGACGAGCTGATAAACTCCGACCTCACACACTTACACCTCTCCAAGACAATGTCACTGGACCGAGACCTTTGGCGATACTCAGTAACAGAGAAGACCCGCCTTACCTAAATACATAGTAAAACCTACTACAGCCAGTAGGCATCTCTAACAAAATACACCCCGTCCCACCACCCCCACCCCATCCACACCACCCCCTTCTATGTAAAGTTATGTTGGTGCCACGCCATCCAGGCCGAAACAAATGAGATCGTGTAGGTGTCACGACAAAAAAACACACAGTCCACGCTGTAATGTGGCCGTGTAGGCAACACGGTAAAAACCTCCCAGCCCCACACTGTAAATGTGGTTGGTGTTAGGAAGGGCATCCAACTGTAGAAAACCTACCAGACAGTCCTATGCAAGCAAGACAATCACTCTTGCCTCAAGTGGGAATACCCCCGTCCAAACCCATGCAAGCGTGGAACACGGACGTTAAACGTTGATGATGATGATGATGATGATGATATATATTGGTAAACAGAATAGAAAATGCTGACAAATTGTTCACAGTGATATATATATATATATATATATCATCATCATTGTTTAAAGTCTATTTTTCCATGCTTGCATGGGTTAGACAGGTTGTCCACATCATGAGACAAGTCTGGCCAGTTGGCTGCGCCATACCTTGTTGAAACAGAACTATATTTTGGCTTGGATTTTTACAGCTGGATGCACTTCCTAACACCAACCATGTTCATATATATATATAAATATATATTTATATATATATATATATATATATATATATTTATACTCACTTATTTCCTAATGTTTGTTGAGTGAGTTGGAATTTGGCCGGAGTATCGCAAAAAAGCTTTCTCCGATAATGTATTTATTTATTTATTTATTTATTTATTTATTTATATATATATATATATATATATATATATATATATATATATATATATATGTATGTGTGTGTGTGTGTGTGTGTTGTGTTACTGGAATTGCATACATAATAATCAAGAAAGAACCACTACCAATGTCTATGACAGGAAAAAGAAGAGATTTCATCTGTTCAATAGTCTATTACACACTCTCTCCCTTTCTTTTTGATTTAGAAAAAAAGAAAAGAAAACATTCTTTGTCTACATTCATTGTTCTGTCTTTTATTCTCTCATTTTCCTGCTACCTTTTCTGATTTGAAAGAAACTTATTGATTTAAAAAAAAACAAAAAAAAACACTATCTCATTTCCATAAATGAATTTAAAATTAAAATTGAATATTATACTGATGATATCGATTAAGATTAAAATATGTGTATGTAATTGGAATTTATTATCATTAATACAACAAAATAAATATGAAATAGACTCCCTCTCCACACCTAAAAGTAAAGTAAAAATTGATATTTATATATGCAGGGTGTTCCTAAAAGTATATACACATATTTATTAGAATGCTTTTGAAGTGTTTATACAATTTTTGAGACACACTGTATTCACACACACACACACACACATGCATATGTATATATATATCTTAGGATTCGTGCTCTGAAATAGCGATGTATACATGAATGTATGTATAGTATATTTGCCAATATACCGCATGTTTAATTAAAAACATTTTGAAGACCATACGCTATTGGTTTTAAAGTAGTGACTATGTCACTTACTTCTTTTCGACGAAAGAAGGGAGAGAAGCTGTTTGGTGATCATCAGAACCACATACTCCCCTGTTTCCGGCGAAAATTATAGAAGCTGGATTCTTATAGAATTCAAGTAATAATCAGGAGCTGATTATACAGAGCGATTGCCGGTCCAGCAAAAATTAGGTATTAGGATTGGTGCTCTGAAACAGCGATGTATACATGAATGTATGTATAGTATATTTGGCAATATACAGTCTGTTTATATTGGTGGACAGAGACAGGATACTCTTCACACCGCTACACATCATACTTGGCAAAATAAGAATTATTATTTACTCAGCTGTACAAATGAGTTGCGATGTCACTGATGTCAAGCTGTATTGGCCATTGCCTTTCCCTTGGACAACATTAATGGCATGGAGGGGGGAGGCTGGTATGCATGGGTGACTGCTGGTCTTCCACAGACAACCTTGCCCAGACTTGTGCCTCGGAGGGAAACTTTCTAGGTGCAAATCCCAATGGTCATTTGTGACCGAAGGGGGTCTTTACCCCTATTATTGGAGAGACAAAATGATGTGAATGGCAGATAATTGTTTCTACTTTTGGCACAAGGCCAGCAATTACCCAGTTCATAACTGGTATTTTATTTTATCGACCCCGTAAGGATGAAAGGCAAAGTTAACCTTGGCGGGATTTGAACTCAGAATGGCAAGGGCCGTAACTCTATGCGTCAAAGCATGGCGTCCGACCCTCTACCGATACTGCCAATATGGCAGATAATGAAAGGCATTAAAGTAAATAAATCAAACCACCTTTTGTTCCCTCCATCTACCATCAGAGTTCAAATTCAATGAGGATACACTTTTCTTTCACTCTTCTTGGACTTGTAATATGAATATCAATAGTATACACATGTTTATTAATTCAACAGTAGTCTCTCTTTCCTACAGTTTGTTATCCTGTACTGAAATGAGAAATTCTTATTCTTATCATGATTAGCAGTGCATAATTAATAATCAATCTATTAATTATTAAATTCAAGTATTTGCAGCTGTTCTTTCAATAAAACTACTCTATACCTGAAGTTGTTATGCTTTCATTATTTCAGATTCAGTTTCTTGATAATAAGATATTTAAATCTGCTTGCCTAAAGCTTAAGGCTTACATGAGAATTAATTATATTTCAAAACCCACTGTATAAATTCCTCTTTTGTTACATTGTTATATTTATCAAATTTTAGCAGAAAACAAAGAAAATCAATATAAAAACACCCAAACATGAAAGAAATGTAAATTTTGTAAAGCATATATAAACTATGTATTTGACATTGTGCCACTAGTTAATGGTATATTTCTCTGTTAATCTTAGTCTATAGTTTCATGGTTCAATGGGTTATTCTTATTAAAGGCAACTGACTGTAAAGCACATGTTTCAATCCAAGTAGATTAAAAAATAAAACAACAGAAAAAAATGTATTTAACTCATGATATGGAAAACAGCTGTAAACCATTAAAATAATATATAAATAAATAAAATGAATTGGAAGAAAGAAAGAAAATAAGTAATAAATGAACTTATATGAACAATCTGTGTACCAAAATCAAATCTGTTGCTTGTAACGACACTTATTTTAACAAAGCTTTTGATATTTTTCAATCATTTTTGCTTTTTCTATTTCTAAATCTTAATAAGAAAATGAATTTTCAGTGAAACTATATCTAATGTTTTACAACAATGTTAAAAAAAAATATAAATATATATTTTCGAAGATAATGAAAGTCTAGTTATGTTACAAGAAAAGTTAAATCTACTTCATTTTAGTTTTTACAACTTCAAGCCATTAAATATCAGATATCAATATATAGGTAATGCTTAGTGCTTCTGGTTAAAAAAAAAATGTCACTCATTATTATTCAGTTTAAAAGGGTGGTGGATTAGCAGTATTGGTAGAGTATCGGACAACATGCTTTATGGCATAGAGCTACAACCCTTTAAGTTTTGAGACCCCAAAATGCATGTCAGGTGTGAAGCCATATGAAGGTCATACTGACAGTTTTTTTTTTATTATGAAGCTTTGTGCCTCATGGATACACACCAAAAGGATAAATAGTTACAAAGGAGTATTATCAGGAAGTCCTCTGATGTTCTTGTGATAAAGGGTGGTAGATTAGCAGTATCGGTAGAGCATCGGCCAACATGATTTATGGCATAGAGTTACAGCCCTTTACGTTCTGAGTTCAAATCTCACCGAGTTTAGCTTTACCTTTCATCCTTACAAGGGTTGATAAAATAAAGTACCAGTAACATACTGGAGTCGATTTAATCAACTTTCCCCTTCCCCAAAATTGTTGGCCTTATGTCTAAATCAGAAACCATTATATATGCATATATAAGAAAGACAGTCTAAATGTGGTGTTTGTAAGAAGAAAAAGCATTGTGAATGTTTAAACAAGAGATATTATACAGTTACTGTTTCAGAGAAGCAAAGATTATTGTAGTAGTAATAGAAGAGACAGAGAAAAGATATAACTTGATAGTGTAAATAGTTAGTGATTGAAGGTTCAATTATTTTAGCTGAGATAAACAAATATTTTTCAACTTTTGCCAGAAAAATGACACTTTATGGAAATCAGGTTGTTTATCACTCAATACATAATGATGGCAGACATGTTTATATATTACAAGCATTTCTATTTAATAGTTTCGTAAGAGCTTGAACAATTCCTACATATATAGCTTTATATACAAATCACATATCAATTTTGATTTTAACAGAACTTGGTGCAACAGCATTAAATATTTGACTGGAGACACAGAGCTGCAAGAAGCATTTCTCTAATAGAAATACACTTTAACATAGTTCTTTGATTTGCTTGATTTTGTAAGCAAATTTCTCTCATTTGAACCACTTAACATAGGATAAATCTTGAAATATTATTGTTTCCACAATAAAGACTGGAGATTGATCAGATTGCCCAACAACAACTACAACAATATCAAGATCACCACCACCACCACTACCAAAAAACAAAAACAAAAACAACAATATCAAGATCACCACCACCACCACTACCAACAACAAAAACAACAATATCAAGATCACCACCACCACCACCACCACCACTACCAAAAACAAAAACAAAAACAACAATATCAAGATCACCACCACCACCACCACCACTACCAAAAACAAAAACAAAAACAACAATATCAAGATCACCACCACCACCACTACCAACAACAAAAACAACAATATCAAGATCACCACCACCACCACCACCACCACTACCAAAAACAAAAACAAAAACAACAATATCAAGATCACCACCACCACCACCACCACCACTACCAACAACAAAAACAACAATATCAAGATCACCACCACCACCACCACCACCACCACCACTACCAAAAACAAAAACAACAACAACATCAAGATCACCACCATCACTCCTTCACTCACCCTGCTCTGGGGAAACGCCTTCTCTATTCTGTCTGCCGGGGTCGTGGGGTGGCCAACGTGTGGCACCCCATTTTCTCACAATACTGAGAGATGGAGAGAGTTGGAGAGATGGTGGCAGATTCTTCTGTTCACTTTATCTATAATTCACTGAATCATACTGAGTTGTGAAGTTGAAGTAAAATTTGTTACCAAACATTTAGCTGCTATCACAGTCTCTCTTCCCTTGCTCTTCTGTTTACTATTCTCTCCACCTCCAATCACATAATTTCTCCCATCATACTCTTTTCTTGTCCTGGTTTCTCTTCTGTTATTACTCTCTCTTCTATTCATTTCTTTAATCACATTTTTTTGCATGAACAAAGACAATGCAATAAAGATAGATTTTTTTTGTTTTTCTAAGAACATGATAACTTGCCAGTGCCATAAAGATAGATTTTTTGTTTTTCTAAGAACATGATAACTTGCCAGTGCCATAATAAAATGAACCCAGTACACTCTGTAAAGTAGTTGGTATTCGGCTGCAGAAACTATACAAAAAAAATGTATATAAATGAGATGTGATCCTTGACTCATCTAGGAAGGTAGTAACTTGAAATAAGAACTGGCTTGGACCACAATGACCCATTCAGCTCATATCAGATTGGAAACTAGATGTAAAATGACAATGATGATGATGAAGATGATGATATTATTAATATAAATTTTATGACCATGTCATAATATTGATATAAGTATTTTCCACCAATCAAACTAAAGGGAATACCTGACAACAAATTTTACTTAATGCTGCATTGTTTGAAATCGATTCCACTCATGCTAAAATGTGAAACTATTACTTCTATTAAATATTTTTATGTTGCAATCATGTATATACCTCATAGTAATGCCACTATCAACACAGAGAACCTCTATGTGGTCACTTGATCTGTTAGAGATAGCAGACTAATTTACCTCAAATCACACACTCTACCATTTTAAAGAAAAGAAGGACACATTAGATACTGTAGTCCTTATATATCCCTAAAAAGATGGGATCCTTTGATCATCAATCTACTTAAACAGGGCCTACTGGGATTATAAAACAACAACACCTCACAAGGAGCTTTTACTTGATTATTCACCCTCTAAGTAGCAGTGGCCATATCTCCATCAAATCTCATTCTACTGATTTCGAAAATTGAAAGACACATGACATGATGTACTCCTAGATATCCACTCCTCTGAAAGTTGACAGACACATCACATGATACCCCACCCCTTTCAAGGCGAAGGACACATTATATGATGTAGTCCAAGATACACCACCCCTCTGAAGGTGAAAGACACATTATATATTGTAGTCCTAGGTACCCACTCTTCTGAAAGGTGACTGACACATTACATGATGTAGTCCTAGATATCCCACTCTTCTGAAGGTGACTGACACATTACATAATGTAGTCCTAGATATCCCACTCTTCTGAAGGTGAAGGACACATTACATGATGTAGTCCTAGATATCCCACTCTTCTGAAGGTGAAGGACACAATACATGATGTAGTCCTAGGTACCCACTCTTCTAGGGTTAAACAAACATAACAACCATTACACTCACCACCATTCCCACTATAATTGTATCCCCCCCCTCCATCACCATTGCTATCATCATCATAATCATCACCATCAATATTACAACTAAAATCATTGCTGCCACTATACAACCACCATAAAGATGATGATGATGACGATGATGGTAATGATGGTGAATGATGATGATGGTGATGCTGATGGTGAATGATGATGATGATGATGATGATGGTGAATGATGATGACGACGATGATGATGATGATGATGATGAATGATTATTAGTTATAACCCTGTCAAGATTAACACAGCCAATAGCTCCCACTGTTACTCTCAACAATTACACAGATAATACTATTTGCCAGTATCCTCAACACTCACTAGCACCGCCACTACTGCCACTGAAGACTCCACCACCACCACCATCACCACCACCCACCACCATCACCACTACCACCACCTTCTTCAGCACATTTGATAGTTGTACCATATTGCAACAACCTATTTAGATATGCAGATCTTTATGAAACTTGACCTAGCCTTTCCATCATAAACTTTGTTAATAATATCAGAGAAATAAAGATAAAACCCTTGCTACACCACTGGGTACTGATTTCAACAATGCAGCACCATAGCGTGATTGTTAGATACAAGAAGATTCAATACGGCACAGTGTAGCTCATAACAGAAAAGCACCGATCAACCTACCAGATCATATCATGTCATGTCACGTCAGTCACGTCATGTCACATCACGTCATGTCATGTCACGTCATGTCACATCACGTCATCTCACGTCACGTCACATCACATCATAACACATCACATCACATCATAACATGCCACATCACATCACATCATAACACACCACACCACCCCACATCATAACACATCCTAACACATCACATCGCATCTCATCACATCGCATCACACCACACCACAGCATATCACATCACACCATAACACATCACACCACATCACGTCACACCACATTGCATCGCATCACATCACATCACACCCCACCACATCACACCATAACACATCACATCATAACACATCATATCACACCACATCACATCACATCATATCACATCACATCACATCATAACACATCATACCACATCACACCACATCACATCACATGATAACACATCACATCACAACACATCATATCACACCACATCACATCACATCATAACACATCACATCACGTCACGTCACGTCACATCACGTCATGTCACGCCATGTCCCGTCACGATACGTCCTGTCATGCCACGTCCCGTCACGCCATGTCACCCCACGTCCCGTCACGCCACATCCCGTCACACCATGTCATGTTGTGTCACACCACATCACGTCACATCACACCACATCATATCACATCACACACAGCACATTACAACAAAGCACAGATCAGTGTACCACATCACATCACCCTCAGCACATTACAATAAAGATCAGTACATCACATAACACATCACAGAACAACACAACATAGCCCAACTCAGAACAGCAGATGTACAGAACTTCCCAGTACATCACATCACTTTGTATCAAAGCTTAGTGTAAATCATCTCACCAGACATAACATAACATCACATCATAGATTCAGGTGGGAGAGGAACTTAGTGTATAAGATACCAAAACTAAAATATTGTGAGCCATTTAGGGGTCAGTTTCTGCTTTCTACCATTTTTCTTTGAACAGTGAATGCCCTGACCTCAAGGTTGCTGGATTTCAGAACTTCAAGCTGTATATCTGTCTTTGTCTAACTTTCTTGACCATCAACCCTTCAGGAAATCCTGGACCCCTCATAAACCCTAGCTATGTACAAAAATAAATGAGTAAATAAAGAAACAATAAAGATTAATTATATATAAATCTGAAACCTGTATAAGTGAGTTGTATTTTATTGTGTTAATGTATTTATTTCCATTTCTTATACAAAATTAGGTTTTGGCTCATAAGTTTCATTGATCCCCTGTGTACTCTTATTGTCCACCGGGCCTCAATATCAATATCTACTACTTTAAGTGATTAAAATGTCAAGTGGTAAAGTCTAAGAAGTTAATTATTGTCAGAAATGAGCAAGAATATTGAATAATACCAAAACCGTTTTCATTCAGTATTGTTGGACCACGGCACTAATCATATTTTCTTTCAGTTTAACTTTCTAATTTGAAACAACAAAGCCAAATATTCTATCTGTCTCACACCATAAATACATTTCTTGTGACTAAATATGAAGCCATTGTTGCATGATATTGTTAAGCACTGAATATATGAAGTATCATGTTTTATTTTTTACCTACAATAGACTAGAATATCATCTCCAATATTATTTATGTCAGGTTTACTTTGGAAAAAACTGCAAATAATTTCCTGAGGTCCTTCAAATGCTGAAGATATTCCCTGAACCAGTTGTTAATATCAATATAATCTGCTGGAAGAAGTAAATATTATATGATGTAATGATAGATCTAATTTCACCTGGTGACAGCTCATATTAAGATTGAGTTTTGTAAAGAAGCATGAGACTGTCAAAATTTTCTAATACTTCAACAGTAAGTATTTGATATTGTCTCCTTTAGATAGTTGTATTTGCTCTGTATACGTCCATACACAAACAAACAAACAAATATTCTTTTTCTTTGTTGGTGCCAGAGCTATGAAGCCATCAACTTCTTTTATGGTGTCCAGTCATAACTTCTGTTCAACTTCTTGTTTCTATACATGAAATGCTATTCTACTTACAAGTTGTATTATAGTTTTGATATAGTAATTGATTGATAATTTTAACACAATGTCTCTTAACAATGCTGTTGAATAATTCAGGGAATTGTTTAGTAATTGAATCATATTTTACTGTCGAGGGAGTCTAAACAATTTATTTTTAATTATACCAAGTAGAGAAATTATTTCACAATCTAATAAACAAGCCACCAGTCATAGATTTAATAACAAATTTCTTCTCAATATAATAAATTGAGCCAATTTCAGGTGTGACATAAATGACCCCAAATAAAGCTAAAAGTGCAGTTGAGTCATAGGTAATATCTTGGTTTAGCATGATTGAATAATTGTTTCAGGATTGAATATCTCAAAATTATTAAATGTCGCTTTATCAATTAAATTACATGTTGTTCTATTATGCTCAATAAATGGTATGACAGTTTCCCCTACTTTTAGTTGCTGTTTACTTGATCGCTATCCTTTGTCTGAAATATAAATTTATTGTCACAGACTGTCAATGTTTTTATGTAAATTATCAATGTAACTCTTCAAACAGATTTTAAAAAGACAGTAGAAGAAAACAACGCACTATAATGATATAAATTTAATGCTTAAAAGAAGTAATCAAAGAGCCTTGATGTTTCAGACATTAGTTATACATATATATATGTGGAGGCACATGGCTTAGTGGTTAGTGCATTGGCCTTGCAATCTAAAGGTTGTGAGTTCAATTCTCAGACTGGGTGATGTGTTGTTTCCTTGAGCAAAACACTTTATTTCACATTGCTTCAGTTTACTCAGCTGTAGAAATGAGATGATAGGGACTGGGGTCCCTATCATTCCACTGCAAAGTGGTCGTGTAGGTGCCACGGCAAAAAAGGCACCCAGCAGTCGCTGTAAATGAGGTTGGTGTTAGGAAGGGCATCCAGCTGTAGAAATCAAGCCAGAATCAGTTCCCGTCCCATCCTTGCAAGCAGAGAAAAAGCGGCCGTAAAATGATGATAAAATGATGATGATGATGATATATATATATATTCAGCTTCACATTTGAAAAGAGGATAATAGCCCTGGAATATCACGTCAGAGTATACTTTGTTTTGTTATTTCTCATCATTTTCCCTTTGTATTTTTCTATCGCATTTTACCAGCTTTTTGAAAATTATCAGTTTTTACTATATATATATAAAAAAAAGGGTAAAGACCCCCCCCCCCTCGGTCACAAATGACCATGGGATTTGCACCTAGAAAGTTTTCCTCCCAGGCACAAGTCCAGGCAAGGTTGTTTGTGGAAGACCAGCAGTCGTCCATGCATACCAGCCTCCACTCTCCATGCCACCGATGTTATCCAAGAGAAAGGCAAAGGCCGATACAGCTTGACACCAGTGGTATCGCAGCTCATTTCTACAACTGAGTAAACTGGAGCAATGTGAAATAAAGTGTCTTGCTCAAGAACACAACGCATCAAACTCACAACCTTTCGATTGCAAGTCCAATGCTCTAACCACTAAGCCATGCGCCTTCATAAATTAATATACACACACACACACACACACACACACACACACACACACGGGATAACAGATTATTGTTATAGGTAGTCCACTTAAGTGTAGTCCAGTTAGGGTACTCCGCGTAGTGGATGATATTAACGCTTGGCTAAGTTTGACTCAACAAGGCGTTTCCATAGTGATGCTGCGAGTACTCGGTGATTTCTGTGTTGTTAACACTTGGAGTAATGATAAATCAGGAAAGAATAGTGACACGGTTTGCTATACAAATAAGGTTTTTAATCTCATTGCTGACAATTGTTTCTCTGAACTGGTGGGTCTAGAGGTCGCTACCTGCCTGTTTTTGCGTCATTCGATCACCAATACATAGTTGTAACCAGTCAATTCATCAGAGCTTGCTCTGATGAATTGACTGGTTGCTCTGATGAATTGATTGGTTACAACTATGTATTGGTGATCGAATGATGCGAAAACAGGCGGGTAGCGATCTCTAGACCTACCAGTTCAGAGAAACAATTGTCAGCAATGAGATTAAAAACCTTTTTTGTATAGCAAACCGTGTCACTCTTCTTTCCTGATTTATATATATATATATTAGTTTTACGAGGTTTTTGATATGTATGAAATCGTGTGTCGAAACAAATATTGTTATGCTTGGGGAGGGTCAAATTTGTGTAATAATATTGCCAGAATTAATAACAGAACACACTCACTGTTTGGTTGGTTTTCGCTTCTTTGTCTTTTATATCGGTTAATTTAATTTATTCGGTCCTCAATGTTGCCATTGACTGACCAACGGTCAAAAATACAGATACAATATAGACACAAAGAAAAGATGACGTTAGCATACAATACAACGAATGAACTTTGTTAGACTATATATATGTGTTTGTGTCTATATTGTATCTGTATTTTTGACCGTTGGTCAGTCAATAGTAACATTGAGGACCGAATAAATTAAATTAACTGATATAAAAGACACAGAAGCGAAAACCAACCAAACAGTGAGTGTGTTCTGTTATTAATTCTGGCAATATTATTACACAAATATGACCCTCCCCAAGTATAACAATATATATATATATATATATATATATATATATATATATATATATATATATATATATATATATATATGTATATATATAGTTATGTAATAAACAACAAGATAATTATTTCATTTACCAGTGGTTTCTTGAAAGCAACCAAAATTGCTTTCATTTATCAGAATGAAAAAATCCTGGTGTCTTTATTGACAATGGATTTGAAAAACAAAAATATAACAGATATGAAAGTGAGGCTCGAGGAAAAAAAAGGGGGGGGGGGAATAATAAATAAGAATATATAACAACACACACGTACACACACACACGCACACACACACACGCACACACACTCACATATACACACATATATACATATATATATATAAATATATACACGCACACATACACACAAATATACACAGAGGCACATATACACGCACATACACATCATCATCATTTCATCATTTCATCATTTCATTTTACGTCCACTTTTCCCTGCTTGCAAGGGTGGGACGGGAACTGATTCTGGCTTGATTTCTACAGCTGGATGCCCCTCCTAACACCAACCTCATTTACAGTGAGTGCTGGGTACTTTTTTCCATGGCACCTCCACGACCACTTTGCAGTGGAATGATATGGACCCCAGTCCCTATCATTTCATTTCTACAGCTGAGTAAACTGGAGCAATGTGAAATAAAGTGTTTTGCTCAAGGAAACAACACATCACCTGGTCTGAGAATTGAACTCACAACCTTTCGATTGCAAGGCCAATGTTCTAACCACTAAGCCATGTGCCTACACATATATAGATATATCCATACATAAATACACCAACACACATATATATATATATATATATACATACATATATATACATGCACACACATACATATATATACATATATATACATGTATATACACATACATACATACACACACACATACATACACACATATATATATACACATACATGCATACGTACTCACATATAAAAGGATACATATGCACACACACAAATAAGAATAAATAACCATAATAGGCCGTCACATAAATAATAAGGATTAAGAAAATGAAAAAATAAAAAAATAAAAAATATTATTAAGTTGACAGCTATATAAGACGGCAAAATTTAAAATAAAAATAATAATAATAATAATAATAAATGACCAAACGCACGTGGTAAGCAAATGCACAAAAAACCCCTAAATATATATATATATAAAAATATATATATATATATTTATACACACACATATATATATATATATATATATATACACATGTGTACATACACACACACACACATATATATACACACACACACATACGCATACATAAAATATACAAGCACACCCCATACATATAAACACAGCACAGACACAAAAGAGTAATATACATACAAATACATATACATGCACACACAAATGTATACAACTACATACACACATATAGTAAAAATTTCTTAAAGATAAATCCATTTTTAGTCCAGAATTAGCCGTCGAAACAGCTTGAGCTCAGCCGTCGGGGTCCTACTTGTTCCTATTACCCACTCTACTACCCTAAGTATTGAGTACTTTGGTGCGTTATGGTACATCAGGTTCCTTACCACATTTCCTTCATTATATATATATATATATATATATATATATATATATATATATATATATAGGAACCAGTAAGACCCCGACAGCTGAGCTATTTTAGCCGTCGAAACGGCTTGAGCTCAGCTGTCGGGGTCTTACTGGTTCCTATTACCCACTCTACTACCTCAAGTATTGAGTACTTTGGTGCGTTATGGTCCACTTGGTTCCTTACCACATTTCCTTCGTTATATATATATATATATATATATATATATATATATATATATATATATATATATATACATATATATATACTTATAGCTTGTTCTAATTAATTTTTTATATGGTTAATTGTGCTAATTAGAAGAAGAAATAGTATATATTTTATTATCTGATGATTCTAAAGACATGATTTATGATATATATATATATATAGTTTCATGCTGGATACATAAAATCAGAAAATATATGGGTTGGAACCACACCCTTAACAGGTATTTTACAATCTAGCTCATATTGATAAATGGATACTTTATTCATAGTTGTATAAATAACATTACAAATCGTTTGCAATTCTTTCAGAATGTAAATATAAACAGAGCATATAAATAAATTTACAGTTGAATAACAACAAATATGTTTTAAATATATAAATAAATAACGTTACAAATAGCTTGCGATTCATTCAGAAAGATATATTCCTTCAATGCTACAATATTAAAGAAAATGTAAAGGAAGGCGTGAACCCCGGAGCCAACACCAGAGCAAAAGACAGCAACGTCGCGAGGAGTATTGGGCAACCTCTCTAATGATTTTTGAGACAAGCCAGCACACTCGCAGCGTTGCCTCGAGTGATGGCGAGGCTGATGCGCTGAAACAGCCAAGTGCCCTCGCGAGATTTGCCAGTTACCTCTATTAGGCGAGCCGCCAGTGAAGAGAGCAACCTCGCAGTCAGCGGCCCGACTCCCCCAAACGTCTCGAAAGCCACAGGCTGAAAAATGTAGCTGGCCGACAGATCACAGTATTTGAGAGTCTTACTCCGCTCAGCTGCGAGAGCTGTGGCTCTCGTCCTAACCGCAGCATCCAGGATGTGGGAAAGAGCAAGAAAGTCACTAACAGTGACGTCCAAGACAAGGCACCTGCCTCTCGACCAGGGGCACAGGGTAAGACCGTCAGGTCTTTTGCCGTCACTTCTGGACAACCCAGATGGTTCCAAGACTGGGGGGATATTCGCCCGGGCCAAAGCTCTCTTCAGAATGAGGTTTAGCTCCGTGTGACGCGTGAAGCGGCCGGCATTCAGGTGGCAAGAAAGACCGTGGAGGTGTGTGGAGTCGAGGAGTTTGCCGCACTCTGAGGACGATGGAGACACAAATTCGTCCAGGCTGAGTATGCCACCAACGTTGGCCACGGGTAGGGCATCAACCCAGTTGCCTGAGTATTTGGCGCTGACAGATAGTAAGCGGCACCTTGTAAACTGATCTGACTGGACGAAGAGGGAGTCGAAGGTGGCCTTCGAACTTATGCTGTCCCAAGTTCTCTGACTTCGACTGTCCTCCACCTTCTAAGGAAGAGACAAGCCCAACTCACTCCATTGCTGGAAAGCTTCACCCAACTCCCTGTTGGAACTAGTCCATGTTGGAGAGGAGAGGATGCTGCTCATCAGGGTGGAGCAAGCATGGGTGGAGGAAAGGAAGCAGGGAAGAGAGAGGAACAAACACTTACGAAGACCAAGACCCCCAAATCGCTTGGACAACGCAGCCTGATCGAAGATTAGGTCGTCAAAGTGCTGGAGGCAGGATGGAAATCTGTGAGAGGGGCTGACCCTGAGCTGATATAGAAACTTAGGAATAGACAGGTAGTTCCTGAGTAGGAAGAAACCTTGATGGGGTTCGATAGCTTCGATATTCCTCAGCAGCTGTTCATGGCCAACCATCTTCGATTGGAAGGTTGACTCAAAGGCCAGGTCTGTGATTGGAGCTCCTAAGGAGCACCAAGCCGACGGGGGAGGGACCGTGATGGAAGGGAAGGACTCTGCAAACAGGTCGATTAGCTGTTGATGTTGAGAAGCTGGGTGGTTGAGGATCCAGAGCTCACATTTGGAGCTATTGACTTGGAGACCCCGGCGGCCAAGCTCCTCAACCATCTTGTTGGTAGTGGCGAGAACCATATCCGGAGTTCCCCCCAAACAGACGTCGTTGAGGTACCAGACATTGAGGTCCAACTCAACCCCCATCTTGGTGACGTCATCAATGCCCACTGCAAACAGAGCGGGCCCGAGTGAGTCACCCTGTTGGACTCCTGAGGCAGAGGTGATGATTTGGTCACCGAAAGAGAGGTAGGAGGGCTCCCGATAAGCCTGCCAAGCAAAGTGGTAGAGTTGTGGGACCCTCTCTCTTACTGAGCCGAGGACGATGTCACGGCTGACGGAGTTGAAGGCATTCCTGAGGTCAAGTTTGAGGATGACCTTGGGGGACGAGGAGGGCAAGTTGGTAAATGCTCTGGTAGCGTGGACAGCAGCCTCCCATCCCAGCTTGGTACCCACCCCCAGCTGGATGGGGGAAAATTCCTCCGCCAGTGAGTCGGAGACCAACAGCAAACATGCCTTTGCAGTGAGGTGGCGAAGGGTGCACCCAACCACAATGGGGCGCAGAGCCCCATTGGGCATGGTGGGACCAAATAGTTTCGCACCGAAGAACAGTGGGCGGATGAACAGGAGAACGTTCACTGAAGAGAACTGATTCGCAAACTGAGTCAGACTCTCCAAGAGCTCGAGTCTGGCATCACCGGCCGATAAGGAGATACCATCCTTCAGGTGTTGAGGACGAAGGCCGTCAATTCTCGCACCTGACCCAGCAGGGAAGGATGAGATCGCCTTTCTGATGATATGTAAACCGGTCTCGAGTATTCTGGAGGCAGGACGGAAATCTGTGAGAGGGCTGACCCTGAGCAGATACAGAAACTTAGGAATAGACAGGTAGTTCCTGAGTATGAAGAAACTTTGATGGGGTTCGATAGCTTTGATATTCCTCAGCAGCTGTTCAAGGCCAACCATCTTCGATTGGAAGATTGACTCGAAGGCCAGGTCTGTGATGGTGGTGTAAACCGGTCTCGAGAATTCTGGTGGTTCGGGCCAGTGTAGCTGATCATCTGGGGGTGCCGATGGGTGCTTCTCTTTCAGTCACTCAAGAGAATCAGAGTTGCACGGAGCAAGGGAGGACAGAGAAGAGAGGAGACGGATAGCCCCTTTAATGTCAAATTCGCTGAATTTGGCATTGACCGCTCGCTTGAGGTCTACCGGTTGTCTGTTGATGGACACCAAGCTTGATGTCGAACTGAGATAAGACGTGGTTGGGGTGGACTCAAGCAGCTGGAACAGGCGCTTGAGAGAGGGCGTGAGGGAACGTAAATTCGCATTGTGCACGTGAAGAGAGATGAGGGGGAAATAAAAACAATTTCTGCCAGTCAGATCTATTGCTGGACGAGCAAACGTTTTTCAATAAATTAGAGAGGGCACGTGCAAAGCTATTCCGAACTCCCTTAGGGATCCGGTTAACGAGCTTTGATTTGGAGAAGCCCTGGAGGGCTGTGTCAAAGTCCTCGGTAGAGAGTTGGTCATCGAAGCGTTGGGCATCCCCACGGAATACGTCGGAGCTGAAGTGGCACCGATTACAGGTCCAGTGTTGAAGCCTTTTGGCTTGAGCTTTGGTGATGCCGACACAGCTTGTGGTAGCTTGCGTGGCATAGGTGACATTAAATTGTCTTTAAGTACTGGCTAGTGCGGGCACAGAGAGCGCAATCAGGTGGTGGGCTGGCAGCAGCCGGCAGTAGAGGGCCAGCGTTGGAATTTGGTGGTGGAAGTGAGTCAGTAAAGGAGGCAGCATTGGTTCTAACGGTGGGACTAGAGCGGTGGTTGGGTGGTGAGCTAACAGTTGTAGGGGTGGTGTGGCTGGCCGGGTTGGATTCGTTCGGAATCTGCCGTGAAGAGGAAGAGGGGGTAGGTGGGGGAAAGTTAGCTCCTCTCGTGCATGCTGAAGTTGGTTGTGAATGAGAGGTCAAAGGCTGACTAGTTGTCACATAGTTGTTCCCCCAAGCAGGTCTCTTGGTCTTTCGACGCATGCCACCGCCACCTAGAGTGGACTAGGTTAAAGTGGTGGCAACTTTAGCAATCGGCAATCGCCAGTGATAATTCGTTCGAAACATTGGGCCACCGACGGGTTGAACAAATATATAGGTGGGCTGTGCGCGAGGACGAAGTAAGGGGGTGAGCAAGGGGGAGGGGGGGATAGAAAGTGGAGAAGGGGGGGAGAAGATTATGAGTGCGTGGAGAGGAGTGTGGTCATGTGAGAGGCAGGTAAATACAGTGGGAGAGAAAGAGCACTGAACATGCAAAGAGAAGGAAAATAAAAACGCTAGAAGTACAAAATCTAAGGCTGTGAGTTTGTGTAATATTTCGCAGTAAAAACCGAAATTGTGAGTTTGTGTAAAAAAAACACACGAGCAAGACTTCAGTAAAATCAAAACCTGAATGATAGTGATACAAGATGTTTACAATTACAGAGTGATTACATTACTGGTCCTGAATTCTATCAAGTGGTCAAAGCTTCTAATTCTGTAAAATAGAATGGAAGTATGGATTGACCTTTCAGTCACACCTGACTATAAGTAGATTCAGGTTATTACAAGAGGGAGATGGGATGGTGCCATGTGAAATATCTTCTTGAGAAGCTAGTGGTGGTTCCTCGTCATTTATAATTATTTATTTTAATTTAATTTTTTGGGGGTTAGTTTTTGAAAAATTGTAAGTGTGCGTTAAGGAGAATGTATAATTGTGTGATACAATTGCTCCAGGTTGGTTCCATGCGTTGTTGCCACAACCAATCCTTTTAAATTTTAAATTTTCTCTTTTTTTTTTTTCTTCTGAAGATCTGTTATTCCTCTCCATAGATTGTAAATGGTAAA
>OZ024745.1:112103604-112113604 GCA_964016885.1 Eledone cirrhosa
TTATGGTAATGATGGTGGTAATAACATTGATGGTGATGATGGTGATGATGGTGATGACGATGATGATGATGTTGATGATGGTGATGATGGTGATGATGATGATGGTGATGATGTTGATGATGGTGATGATGGTGATGATGATGATGATGATGATGATATCAATGATGATGCTGATCCTGAAGGCAATAGTAATTAGGATGATGGTGGTGGCAGTGATTTTGGAGATGATGGTAATGACAGTAATGATGATGATGATGATGATGATGATGATGATGATGATGATGATGATTATGATGATGATCGTTGCTATACAAAACAGTATTGGCTGGTTCCATGGTAATGGCGATGGCAGCAGTGGTGATATTGATTTCTGAGTAAGTTAGGCATTCTCTCCAGAGCACTGCTTTAAGTGGCATTATTGGAAAAATTCTGTGTCTGTCTCACAGAAATAACTTGCTCAGTGCCTGTCCAACCTATTTCATGAAGTCATTTATAGAACAATCATGAACCTGTTGCTATCCTAAGTTATTCCTGCCATTCACTTCTTCTGATTGATTCCGAGAACAGCTTAAATATCTATTTTACACTAATGGGTTCTCAAATTATACTATCTTAAACTTGAATGTTAAAAGAAAATATCTCAAAGGATTCCATTTTTATTTTTCCAATCACAACTAATGATGTAACTATGATGTATCTTAAATAATATTATAGATTTTCTTATGATGACGATGTATATATAACTCCCATTCCTCTTTTCCTTACAGTACAGCCTATTAACTTCTTCTACTCAACTATGATATTTCTAATTCTTATGATGATGATGGTGGTGGTGGTGATTTTACAGCCAGATGCCCTTCCTCACGCCAACTCTTTTAGTCACCTCTAAACCTCAACCTTTACAACATGCAAAGATACAGAGTACTTATTCTAAAAACCAGGATACACATGGTATATTGCAAGAAAACAGTCACTACACAAACTAATGATAATTTAGTGGAGAAAAAAATCTAAGTAACAAAATATAACAAATAGTTATGTTAAAAAAATGTAAATAAAAAAAAATTTTTTTTACTGACATAGAAGTTGAGTTGACAGAAATAAATTACATATACTTTGATCTCCTGAGGGCTGAAATATTAAGTCAATAACTGAGCGGATTTAAATACAGTATATTACACTGTAAATGTGGTTAATGTTAGGAAGGGCATCCAGCTGTAAAAAACTCTGGCCAAATTTACAGTCCTGTCGGAGCAAGGTATGGCATGGTCAATCCTGGCCAGATTTGTCTCTTGAAGCTGACGACTCATCTGACCCATGCAAGCATGGAAAAATGGATGTTGAACGGTGATGATGATAATATTCCTGAAAACAACAAAAGTTTTACCCTTTTGATACCAACCTACGTATAACTGGCCCTGGTTTTATGATATATAGTTGTTTATTTTAAAGTGTGGATGGTGATCGCTGGTTGAAAAAGGGCCAAGAAATCCCAGTGGAAGGAAGCCACAGTAGATGACAGCAAAGGAACACTTGCACAGAGGTGGTGAGAACGGATCTCAAATTGCTGAAAGTCACAGTGGAGATGACAAAGATTTGCAATGTGTGGAGAGATGCTGTGCTGAAAAGAACTTGTCCAACCCATGCAAGCATGGAAAAATGGATGAAAAAATGATGATGATTATGATGATGATGTTTACATATTTCTAAAAACCTTCCATTCTAATTTTATGTAAAAAACCTTTGTTATGTTACAAACACCAGATGAATAGCAAGATAGTTAGTTATATAACTAAATCACCTCAAATTCATGATTATTTGTAAGATTATTTGAAAACCATAGGCAAGTCTTTCATTAGAAATATGATAATGAAAGAGTTGTTAATAAGAAAAAGCATTTGTATCTAATTTCAGATTGAAATAGTATTTTCTAAAGAAAAATAATTCACATAAAACCAAATAAAAAACATACTTCTCTGACAAATGCAAGTGGATCCAGAAATATTTAAAAATGCTACTCAGTAACTTGTAAATTATCTTCATGAATATAGTGCTTAAATATATATATGTATAAATTCATACATGCACAAATATATATATATATATATATATATATATATATATATATATATATATATATATATATATATATATATATATATAGTGTGGTGCAGATAAATTCAGAAAAAAATTAATGGATGATAAAACAGCATTTTTATATAACAAATTAATATGTTTCAACAAAAATTTATACACAGTGGGCACATAAATAAGATGCTAAAATCACTTGATGTGGCCACCTTCCACCACTTTTTCCAGGTGAGATCAGAAGCTGGAACAGGTGAGGCCATCCCTGTCCATGTTGGCCATGACATTCCTGATGGCAGCCTTGAGAGCCTCATTCGTGTTGTAGGGTCAGCTGTTCACCTCTTTCTCCAAGATGCCCCTCACAAAATAATTGAGAGGATTACAGTCTGACAATGAGGAAGGGGGGCATAAGTCGGGCAACCACTGGTATGGCACATTAGTGAAGAGCCAGGCCTGGGTGGTCCTGGCCTTGTGGGTGAGGGTGGAGTCCTATTGAAAGATAGATGTAGGGCCTCCTATTAGCCACCCTATCTTCCCACAGCTTAATGTGTTCATCAGGGAACCTCATGTAACTGTTGGTACCAGGTGTAAGCCATCGGGGATGAACTCAGGCATCCTGCTGGCACCAGAAGGCTTCTTATGAGTCTTGCATTCTGGCCTGAAATTGTCTTTGTCATCTGAGGTTCCATATGCATTTGCAAGGTCCACAGATCATGGTTTTAGGTTGTTTAAACCATTCAATGATTTCCTTGGCTTTGAGGCTGGTGCAAAGGCTATCCACAATAACAGCTTGATGATCATATTCTGAAGACATATCGATTACTAAGCAGCATGTGTATCATTAGCCACATAGCTGCTGAGGTGCAATACTTTCTAATGGCGCTCTCAAAACCTCGCTATGCTCTGATGTCATGGCACTGTTACCATGTAAAAATTCTGGAATTATCTGCACCACACTGCATGTATATACATATATGCATATATATATATATTCATTTATTATGGCTAAATAGTGAGTCTTGTTACTATGGAGTTTCACCTGCACTCTCACAAGATCATCTGATTAACTTTTGAGTGCTCCGTGAAACTCCTGAGTAACAAGACTCATTATTTAGCCATAATCAATGAATATAAACTCTATTTTGGTACTGAGTACTCTTTTCTCTCACACATTGTTGATGTGTGAGAGAAAAGAGTACTATATATATATATATATATATATATACATAAAAGAGTTTTATCTGATGAAAACACAAATATTATTGCATGATGATGTTTGTTTTTGAAATGCGCATAATAAAATACATGGAACTCCTTTAACCATCTTTTGTTCTTATATATTATATATACATATATATATATATATATGTATATATATATATATATATGTATATATAGTGTATTTTGCAATACACTGTATGCTTAATTAAAAGTATTTTGAAGACCTTACGCTGTTGTTTTAGAGTAATGACAGTCTCACTTACTTTAATTTTCAGCAAACAGGGGAGATAAAGCTGACAGAGTTCTGTTTCGCACTTTTTGGGGCTTATCAAAGCTAAGTACTCCACCTGTTTGCTGAAAATCCTGAATGTTTGATTCTTATAGAATTCTAGTAATAATCCGTAGGCGGTATGCCGGTTGAGCACTCGATGATCACACAGAGCAGAGTATAATACTATAACAATAAAGTAACAAAGAGTCAGTGTTACATACCAAGGCATATCTGAGGATCTTTTAATTCCAGAGTCAGGTTCAAGCAATAATAGATCATTCCTCGAGCTGATCGACAGTGAAACATATGTAATATGTTATTAAATATGTAACAGACTCTTTGTTCCTTTATTCTTATAGTATATATATATATATCATCATCATTTTCCGTCCGCTTTTCCCTGCTTGCAAGGGTGGGACGGGAACTGATTCTGGCTTGATTTCTACAGCTGGATGCCCTGCCTAACACCAACCTTATTTACAGTGAGTGCTGGGTGCTTTTTTTCCGTGGCGCCTACACGTCCACTTTACAGTATGGGCTGGGTGCTTTTTTGCTGTGACACCTCCACATTCACTTTGCAGTGGAATGATAGGGACCCCAGTCCCTATCATCTCATTTCTACACCTGAGTAAACTGGAGCAATGTGAAATAAAGTGTCTTGCTCAAGGAAACAACACATCACCCAGTCTGAGAATTGAACTCACAACCTTTCGATTGCAAGGCCAATGCTCTAAGCACTAAGCCATGTGCCTCCATATATATATATAAATATATATATATATACATATATATATATATATATATATGTATGACCCCTTAGCCTTTGTCAAGTCAGAATTCTAGGAGAAGGAAAACTCTGATATAACTCCTGCAACCCTGATGGTATCCAATGATGTTGACTTGTTTTTCTTTTTGGTAAATATCATCTTGGTTAAGAGAGTGGGACTGGCTTTGTGCAGTGCCTTTGCTCACTATAAAAGCTTTACGGCACAGGCATTGCTTTATATCTGGAGATCTCTCTGCACTTGTCGTCACATGGTACCTTGGGCCCAGCACTATGTGTCAATAATTGTCACAAGTGTAGTGTTTGTACCAGAGTTTTCAAGTTGCTGGCTGGACTAAAATGTTACACTCGTTCAGCGCGTCGCTAGGGGTTCTCCTACATGGATATAAAGTAGTGGCCGTACTCGAAAACGAGTTGGCAGCCAACATGTATGTATGTATACAGGGGATGTTTGGTTCCTGATCAAATTGGTTCACAAACAATTTTTCCGAACATAAAATGTCCCAATTGACAAACAGTGTCTCAAGTAATGAACACGCAAGCTGGGTGTATAGGCAGGAAAGTGTCACTTGGTGTGTAGTTAGTTACTATGGTGATATCTATCTGTCTTTCACACACAGTCTCTCTTTCACTGTATTTATCTCTCAACATTTCGTATGAGAAAAATAGTTTTAGTCTATCGACATTCCGGAGGACTAACGGCTTTCAGGAATGAATTAAGTTCATGAATTGAGGTTCCATCGTATGTATGTATATATATATATATATATATATATATATATATATATATATATATATATATAAACGTTTGTATATGTATAATAAAGCCAAAACAATGCAGGTATGGACATAGAATAAAGTATGCAAATGCAAAAGATATTGTTGACAATTAGTCTTTTACCTTAGATTTATTTAAATGTCCTTTACATTTAAATAAATCTAAGGTAAAAGACTAATTGTCAACAATATCTTTTGCATTTGCATTCTTTATTCTATGTCCATACCTGCATTGTTTTGGCTTTATTATACATATACAAACGTTTATATCTCATTACACAATGCTTCAAGTGAACTATAACCTCCTCCTATATATATATATATATATATATATATACACATATATATATATATCACCATTATTTCTTCCATGCACTTCACCCCCACTCCCACCCCACACATATTTTCCTTTTTTCAAAATAACTAAGATAAATGTTTCTACTTTTGGCACAAGGCCAACAGTTTGAAGGGAAGAGAGAGTCGATTAAATAGACGTGACTTGTATTTTATATTATCGGCCCTGTAAGGATGAAAGTAAAGCAAACCTTAGTTGGATTGGATCTCACCATTCCTAAAAAGTAATAACTAAATCTACCCATTGCATTACTGGTACTCTATTTTCTTGACCCCGTAAGGATGAAAAGCAAAGCTAATTTTGGCAGTATTTGATCTCAGAATGTAAAGGTCAACCATTTCTATATGACACCAAGAAGTTCATTTCCTGACTTACACTAGGGAAAGGGAAAGAGTGAAAAAATATAGGATGCAAATGTGCTTAGACATCCAATTCTATTAACAAAAGCTTATGCAACACAAAAGTCACTCTCTGAATGTTTGAAGATATTAAACTAACAAGAATAAAAAATGAAGTATTCATGTAAGAGAATACTTCATTTCTCAATACTACAGACATGTGGTGAGAATATCTTAGGAAAGAATCAGTGGATAGATTTTATGAGCAAAACTAACATGCAGGAAACTCAGGAGTTAGACACTGAGTAAAATGGTTGGATAACTTCCATGAGGTCTGCTGCTCTTGTTTAGGGCTACAGCCAGATCAATTGGAGACTGTTATTTCCAACAGGACCTGCTAGAAAGTGTGCTTGAGGACTCTACCCCCACAACCCTCACAAGAATAAGAGGGAAAAGGAGGAGGAGGAGAAAGAGAAGAAGAAGACAACGATGATGATGATGAAGAAGATGAAGATACTATCTGTGTCACGGTGAATGGCATTTAAGCTGTTTGTTTAATTCTTCCACCACCTCCCTTTATGACTCTACCAACCTTCCACCATCAACTTTCTATTACTCTACTTCTTGTCCACCACCATACCTGTATAACAAGAGATGGCATAGAATCTGTCTATATCCAGTACACCTTTACATTACATCACTCTTCTTCACAGTTAATCATTACTCTCTTTCTCCTTTATTAACACATGCCACTAATCATTTATCATCATCAATCATTTCTATTGTTATCCATCACATATCCACTCCTTCATGATCTCACATTTTTATTGTAATTCCATCATGTTACCCTCCCCCTCCCACCTTATAGGTAAACATGCAGATTCTATTGATAATCGGAAAAGAAAGAAATATGGACTTATGAAGGAATGAATTATTTTATGCTCCATACAACAGATACTGGATAATCTGACATCTTTAATATACGCATATAGCTTGGTGGTTAGAGAACTGGATTTGTAATCGTAAGGCTGTGAGTTCAACTCTCAGACTAGGTGATGTCCTTGAACAAACACTTTATTTCACATTGCTCTTTCTGCCAGGAGTTGTGATCAGCAGATAGTATCAGCAATGGAAACTTTGTTTCCTTGGTCCGATTTCATGAGTTTCACTCGGTAAGCAAATGAAGTCTGGGATCTTATCAATCGATTCCCTCCTAATATAAGTATTCCTTTATTCTTTAACTGGTTTCAGACATTAAATTTCAGTCATGAGATTTAGTCAACCATATCGACCCAACTACTGACTTTTTTCAAATCTGGTTTTTATTTTATCGATTTTTTTTGTCAAACCTCTCAATTACAAGACATAGACAAATAATAAATGTAAACTCAGACACAAACATACACAAATACATAAATATATAAATACATATATACATATATATATACATACATATATACAAACATACATATATACATACATATATACATAAATATATACATACACACATATATACATACATTCATACATACATACATACATATATACATATATACATACATACATATGTACACATGTACAGATACCAAACATATGCACATGCACACATATAACTAAAAACATACACATCCACACATACAAAAACATCCATACCTGCACACGCATGCATGCAGACATGTAGACATATCTACCTAGTTGATGTCTAAATTCCAATGAAAGAGTCTTGTGTCTATGTTAGAAACCGACTCTCTCTCTATTGCTAAACATTTTAAAATTATAAAACCAGAAGAACATACATTCATACATACATACATATACTTATCATCATCATCATCGTTTAATGTCTATCTTCCACGCTAGCATGGGTTGGATGGGTTTGTCCCATTTAGAGGCAAGTTGAGACAGGTGACTGTGTCTCGCTCATATAGGACTGTTTCTAGCTGGTTTTCTATGGCTGAATGCCCTTTCTAGCACCAACAATATTTACAGTGTGTGCTGGATGCTTTTTGCCATGTCTTTTACATGACCACTTTACAGTGTGGGCTGGGTGCTTTTTCTCGTGACACCTCATGACCACTTTACAGTGTGTGCTGGATGCTTTTTGCCATGTCTTTTACATGACCACTTTACAGTGCGGGCTGGGTGCTTTTTCTCGTGACACCTCATGACCACTTTACAGTGTGTGCTGGATGCTTTTTGCCATGTCTTTTACATGACCACTTTACAGTGCGGGCTGGGTGCTTTTTCTCGTGACACCTCATGACCACTTTACAGTGTGTGCTGGATGCTTTTTGCCATGTCTTTTACATGACCACTTTACAGTGCGGGCTGGGTGCTTTTTCTCGTGACACCTACATGACTATTTACAGTGTGGGCTGGGTGTTTTTCTTGTGACACCTACATGACTACTTTACAGTGTGGGCTGGGTGCTTTTTCTTGTGACACCTACATGACTACTTTACAGTGTGGGCTGGAATTTTTGTGGTACCAACATATCATACATATATATACACATGCATGATAATGATATATATATATCTGTGTGCATATACATATACATATATCATCGTCATCACCACTGTTTTATGTCTATTTTCCACGCTAGCATGGGTTAAAAGAGTTGTCCTGTTGTAGGCAATGCCAGGTCAGGTGACTATGTCTTGCTCATACAGGACTGATTCTAGCTTGGTTTCTACAGCTGGATGCCCTTCCTAACACCAGAATCAGTTCCCGTCCCACCCTTGCAAGCAGGGAAAAGCGGACGTAAAATGATGATGATGATGATGATGATGATATATATATATATATATAGAGAGAGAGAGATGACAGGCTTATATACAGTTTCCTGAAGGAATTGGTCAACTGGAGGCTATAGAAGAAGACACTTGCTTAAGGTACCACACAGTGGAAATATACCCCAAACCATGTGGTGACAAAACAAATTCCTCCTTAACCATACAAACATGTTTTCATATCTACAATTTCTGAATATAATCCTATCTGTGAAATGTAAACATATGTGAAAACATTTTATATCTCCTGATAAGCAGAAAATATTGGAATTGTTCTTACTGGTTTCATTTCTACTTGGAAATTCATCAGGGAACAAGTAATCTATTTTTCTTTTTATCCATAGAGAGATTAATATCTTATCAGATAGAAACTATCAGCTGAAATGGCCTATTTCATTTGTATAACTGTGCATTTGTTCGAAATATAGTTAAGTCATTAATTGATAATTTTATGCATAACACAACATTTTGTTGGATAATTAAACATTTTCAATGTTTGTATATTTTTTATTTATTTGTTTCAATCATATGATTTCCGGTGAAATGTAAAGAAATATTAACACATCTTCTTATATCTACATAAACATAAGAATACTGGAGTTGTTCTTTGTAGTTTTATTTCTGGTTGGAAATTCATTAGGGAACACAAACCCTTATCTTCTGTCCACAGAGAGATTGATTCGCTTTTGTCTGTCTTTTCAAAACAAAATCTTTGGAAGTTTAAACATTTACTAAAACACTTCTTGTCACAGTTTCAATACATTTTCAGTTTAATTGAATTCTATAAACAGTGGCTGCTGCTGCTGTTTTTGCTTCTGTTGCTGTTTTTCCTTTTGCTGTTTCTGTTGTTACTGCTGTTTCTGTTGCTGCTGTTGCTGATGTTTCTCCTGCTGATGTTGCAGCTGTTTCTGCTACTGTCACTGCTGTTTCTGCTGATGTTCTCTTGTTTTTCCTGCTGTTGCTGCTGCTGTTGTTTTCTGCTGCTGTTGTTTTATACTGCTGTTGCTCTTGTTTTTCCTGCTGTTGCTGCTAATTTTGCTGCTGCTGTTGTTTTCTACTGCTGTTGCTGCTAATTTTGCTGCTGCTGTTGTTTTATAATGCTGTTGCTCTTGTTTTTCCTGTTGTTGCTGCTAGTTTTGCTGCTGCTGTTGTTTTATAATGCTGTTGCTCTTGTTTTTCCTGCTGTTGCTGCTAGTTTTGCTGCTGCCGTTGTTTCTACTGCTGTTGCTCTTGTTTCTCCTGCTGTTGCTGCTAATTTTGCTGCTGCTGTTGTTTTATAATGCTGTTGCTCTTGTTTTTCCTGCTGTTGCTGCTAATTTTGCTGCTGCTGTTGTTTTATAATGCTGTTGCTCTTGTTTTTCCTGCTGTTGCTGC
>OZ024745.1:112123604-112138604 GCA_964016885.1 Eledone cirrhosa
GGGTTAAATGGGTTGTCCCATTGTGAGACAAGCCAGGTCAGATGTTCATGTCTTGCTCATACAGAACTGTTTCTGGCTTGGTTTCTACAGCTGGATGCCCTTCCGAACGCCTACCACATTGAACTGGGTGCTCCTTATTGTGGCAACAAAATGACAGGTTGAACTGGGTGCTTTTTGTCATGTCACCAACACGACCACTTTACAAGGTGGACTGGCCACTTTTTGTCATGTCATCAACGCAATCACTTAACAAGGTGGACTGGGCACTTTTTGCCATGTCCCCAACACGACCACTTTACAGGATGGAATGGGCCCTTTTTGTCAACATTGATTGTCAACATCGATTATAATTCTTTGAATGTCTTCCCTCTTGAAAGCAACTATGCTTTCAGAACATACACCTCACCTGTTAACAAAATTATTAACTTCTTCTAGGGTGTTTTGAAGCATTGGAAATAAATACATTAATGAGTGTTGTTATTGCTAATTACTTCTCTGCATATGCTACATATCAACTTCTTGTTCAGCTTGGCTGTAGTCCCACAGCATCACTTATGCATCCATAATTAACACTGTATAAACTGTAAAGAATTCCTACTTTCTCTCTTTTAATAGTAATAGAGTCTTAACTTCTTTCATGCTAACTATAATTTGGTATTTATTAGATTTGCCTTAACTTCCCTCAATTCTAATATACTATCATTTCAGTGGTATTGTTCTCCTGTGTTTTTTTCTCCTTGGTGACATTTCTTATATATATATATATATATATATATATATATATATATATATATATATATATATATCATCATCACCATCATCACCATTTAACGTCCATTTTTCCAATGCTTGCATAGGTCAGATGGGCCGTCCGCGTTGAAAGACAAGTTTGACCAGTATTGGCCATGACGTAACTTGCTCTTATGGGACTGTAAATTTGGCCGCAGGGTTTTTACAGCTAGATGCCCTCCCTAACACCAATCACATTTACACTGTATGTGTATATATATATATGTATGTATATATGTATATGTATATATATATATATATATATATATATATATATATATATATATAAAGTTTTAGGTTATCAATAATGTAGTGATAATATATCGTTACGTTAGAGATGAACAGCGTACGTGCAGGTTTGCTCAACGAGTATAAATTATATTCCGGAGAAATGTAGAAAGGATGAATATAAAATGAAAGTGCTTTTGTTAAAAAAGGAATTTATTAGGTATTGACATATGTTTCTGTAACAGACCGAATACCTATGTATCGCTATTAATACTACTGCACCAAATGACCAGCCCTGTCCACTGTCCAGTTGGTCAAGTAGAGATTAAAATTGGCACTCCCAAAATTCTTATTTAGATTTACTCATGGTATTCTCATTAAAAACCCATTATATACTTGTTTAGCAGTAAATTATTTTACCATCTGTCATATTCTATCCCCTCTGTTCCTTCCTCTTTTACTAATATAAATACTTCAATTTTTCTGATTTTATCCAGTTTATCCAAAATCTCTGAAGAAGTGACAACTGATTATACATTTGCTATCGAATACTTGCTAACATTATATGATTACGCAAGCAGCGATACATAGGTATTCGGTCTGTTACAGAAACATATGTCAATACCTAATAAATTCCTTTTTTAACAAAAGCACTTTCATTTTATATTCATCCTTTCTATATATATATATATATATATATATATATATATATATATATATATATATATATATATATATAATATATATGGTTTCCACCTGCTTGTGGCGCGGCCGATAACATTATTAGAACTCAATATGGCCTTGAAGAGATAGTTTCAGCAAGATTAGGTAGCAAATCCTATAGTTTTTGTGGTAGGTGCACACTGTGTAAGGTTTCCTTGAAGAGTAATCTGCTCAAGTTTCAGATTCATTTATATATATGTATGTGCGTATTGAACAATGAAAACAAAACAAAGGTCAGAGATGGATAGTTAATTAGTTCATTGTTTTACAATTGTTTCAGATGGTTGATTGATTATGGAAGATTGATATATTGACTAGTAATATTCATAGCAAATAAAACCATAGTTTAGTGTTTCTGAAGAAGATGGTCAATCAATCAGGGTATGAGAGACTAGAAACATGTAGTGACATAACCACTACAATGGTAGTTGATATATCAACCCTTTAGCATTTACATTACTCTGTATATAATATTGTATTTCTGTGGTAAAGGCCACATGTCACATAGTTATCTCATAGTTATCACATAGTTATCTCATAGTTACATAGTTATCTCATGTCACATAGTTATCTCATAGTTATCACATAGTTATAGTAATATTGAATCTAGGAGATTTTGATATTTATTTTGAGAACAATACCTTAATGTCAGTATGAGTGGCTAGTTACAGCCAGTTTAAATAGAAAGAGGTGAGAGAATTCTGGCCGGATATTGCCAGTTTGAATGCTAAAGTGTTAATCTTCCACAATCAATCAACCTTTTGAAACGATCATAAAACAATGAACTAATTAAATACCTATTTCTGACTTTTGTTTAGTTTTCATTGTTCAATACACACACATATATATATCATTCATCATCATCATCATCACACGTACATTTTTCCACACTAGCATGACTTATACGAGTTGTCATGTTGTGAGATAGGCCAAGTCAGGTGACCAGGTCTTGCTCATACAGAACTGATTTTTGTCTTGGTTTCTACAGCTGGATGCCCTTCCTAATGCCAACCACATTTATAGTGGGTACTGAGTGCTTTTTGTTGGGATACCTAAATGACCATTTTACAGTGTGGACTGGATACTTTTTGTTGTGACACCTACATGAAAACTTTAAAGTGTGGGCTGGGCACTTTTTGTCATGTCGCCATCACAACCACTTTACAGTATGGGCTGGGGAATTTGGTGGGAGAGGTATGTGGGGATTAGGTAGGTGGGTATATGGGCAAGTGTGAGTGGTGGAGTCTTAGGACATGGGCAGTAAATGGAAAAGGGTGAGGGTGGGGTGGAGGTGAAGGTGGTGCACACTAGATGTATACTTCAGCCTGTGCTTATAGGAGGTGCTCATGGGAAAGCAGGTCTCCTGTATTACTGCATAATGCCAGAGATCTGTGCTGTGTCATTGCCTTTGAAAAGTGCAATTGTGCAAGGTCAGCTTTTATCACCACACACACACACACACAGACACACACGCACACACACAGACACACACACAGACACACAGACACACACACACACACACAATAAAGTTATATCCGTTAAACACAGAGTGTGTAACCATGTCTCTTAACCCTTTCATGACTTCATTTCTAATTAAATACACTCTATTTCAATTAATTAATGAAGAATTTTAAGGGTGTTACTAAAATTATTAATTATTTTATTACTAAGATGAAATTATGTTGGCAGATTTAAAATTTAATTGGAAACCAAAGCCGGTTTTGACTGGGCTGGCAACTAGAGAGTTAATATAAATATAATATATGATCAGGAATATACCAGTTTCAACTAATAAAGCCGTAAATAAGCAGGCTCTGTCTTTCTACTATATATAATATATGTATACATGTATATTTATTGTACATAATGTTATATGATTATGCATACATACACACACAACTATATATATATAAATATATATAGTTAGGTATACAGTTATTGCTACACAACAATGTACTTTTACATCACATCTACATTAATTTTATATATAAAGTTACATAAATATATATTCTTACACTTTAGTCTAAAGTCTAAAGTCTGTCTCAAGCTTGGTGACTCATCAGGCCTGTGCTTAGCCTGGTTTCCATGGCGTTAACCCTTTACCATTTACATTACACTGTATTTACTATTATGTTTTCACCTAAAAAAGCTTTACCTCACATAATTATTTCACATAATATCGAATCTGTGAGATTTTGATATTATTTATTTTGAGAACAATACCTTAACATCAGTATGAGTGGCCAGTTACGACTAGTTTAAACAGAAAAAGATGAGAGAATTCTGGCCGGATATGGCCGATTTAAATGCTAAAGGGTTAAGTGACTGAGAGTACAAACGACCTCCCTGGACAGGAAGACAGTCCATCGCAAGGTTAAACTCCTAGCTATTGCTGGTACTCTTTTTCAGCTGAGTATACTGGAGCAACATGAAATGAAATGCTTTGTTCAAGAACACAACACACACCCCAGTCCAGGAATAGAACCTACAACGGTATGGCCACACGACAGATTTACAAATACACATAGATGCTCACGTATACATCACAGAGTCAAGACACAGGCACACAGAGATGTTAAAAATGTGGCTTCCTTATATTCGATTGTATAAGAGGGACATATGTAAAAGAAGTGTGCTTCTGTGCTTGTATCACATTGCATATGTGTAAAGGGAAGCTTTAGACAGAAAGTATTAAAATATATATTATATGAGGTCTGGTGAGAACAGACCTCAGATCATTGAAGCTCACGGTGGAGATGACGAGGGACCGTGACGAGTGGAGAGATGCTGTGCTGAATAAGACCCATCCCAACCTTGCAAGCAGGGAAAAGCGGACGTAAAATGATGATGATGATGATGATGATGATGATGGGATATATAGGGGACCGGGTGAAGGCTTCAGTGACATCACCGTTCCCTTGTCGCTTCAATTTGGATTGACTCGGGAACGTAACCTTATTATGTAAGAAGCTGTCTGATGAGATCATGGCACTGGGTAAGCGGAATCACGTGGCCACTGTTGTCATTGAAATATGTATCACAGCTTTATCAATAAAGGACGTTAACTTCTGAAACAACTTCGCATTTTCTTATTCTCTCTTTCTCTCTCTCTCTCCCTATATATATATATATGTAGTTTAGGGATTGTAACATCAAGTTATTGTAGGTTCACCAAAGTGAGTACTCAGTACGTATTCTCCAGTATGTACTATGGGGTTGTACTAAGCAGAGTGTAATAATAATAATAATTGTTTCTACTTTTGGCACAAGGCCAGCAATTACCCAGTGCATTACTGGTACTTTATTATATCGACCCCCATAATGATGAAAGTCAAAGTTAACCTTGGCGGGATTTGAACTCAGACAGTAAAGGGCCGTAACTATGCTAGAAAGCATGGCGTCCAACCCTCTACCGATACTGCCAATCCACCGCCCTTGTAATAATAATAATTGTTTCTACAAGGCCAGCAATTTGGGGAGGAGGGGAAAATCGATTAAATTGACCCCAGTACATTACTGGTACTTTATTATATCGACCCCCGTAAGGATGAAAGGCAAAGTTAACCTTGGCGGGATTTGAACTCAGATTGGAAAGGGCTGTAACTCTAATAAAGCTGTACGAGAATCATTCTGTCATTGTGCTAACAGAAGTCTGATGAGCTTTTGATTCCATAGTCAGGTCTGATTGATACAGATTGAACCTTCAGCTGATCAATCACAAAATACGTGTCACACCTGAATAAGCATAATGAAAAATTGACTCCTCGTCCACATTATTATTATTATTATTATTATTATTGACTTTGCCTTTCATCCTTACGGGGTCGATAAAATAAAGTACCAGTAATGCACTGGGTAATTGCTGGCCTTGTGCCAAAAGTAGAAACAATTATTATTATTATATATATATATATATATATATTATATATATCATCATCATCATCATCATCATCATCATCATCGTTTAACGTCCATCTTCCACGCTTGCATGGGTTTGGAGGGGAGTTTTCCCACTTGAGGCAAGAGTGGTTGTCTCACTCGCATAGGACTGTCTGGTGGGTTTTCCACGGCTGGATGCCCTTCCTAACACCAACCACGTTTACAGTGTGGACTGGGAGGTTTTTACCGTGTTACCTACACACCCACATTACAGCGTGGACTGTGTGTTTTTTTTTGTTGTGACACCTACACGACCTCATTTGTTTCGGACTGGATGTTGTGGTACCAACATAACTTTACATTGAAAGGGGTGGTGTGGATGGGGTGGGGGTAGTGGGACGGGGGTGTATTTTGTTAGAGGTGCCTACCAACTGTAGTAGGTTTCACTTTGTACTTAGGTAAGGCTTGTCTTCTGTATTACTGTGTAGCGCCAAAGATCTCGGTCCAGTGACATTGTCTTGGAGAGGTGTAAGTGTGTGAGGTCGGAATTTATCAAGTCGTCCCAGGTTTTTCTGGGTCTGCCTACTCCGTGGCTACCGTCTATTTTTATTGCCCTGCACTTTTTTATACGTCTTTCATGCGCATCACGTGACCATACCAACATAGTCTTCTCTCGAGTAAACAACATCTGATCCCTCTTATTTCTAATTTTTCCCTTAGTTCGTTTATATATATATATATATATATATATATATAAGCAAAGGGATATTTAATTTGTTGGTAATTCAACAAATATATTTATAACAGAATCGAAGCACTCGACAGATTTTTCTGAAGTATAATATCAATGATATTACTAAATGGAAACTATATTTATAAAACCATATTTATTCTATTATATATATTTCAAGGGTACCAAAACTTTGGTACGCTCTATCCAGGTAAAACTTGAACCGTTAAGGTCTCATTCCTGGATATGTCAATATTTATAAAACAAGCTCTGTATTTTATCTGATGAGAGCGTGCCAAAGTTTTGGTACCCTTGAAATATATATAATAGAATAAATATGGTTTTATAAATATAGTTTCCATTTATTAATATCATTGATATATATATATATATATATATATATATATATATATATATATATATGTGTGTGTGTTTAATGGTAGCTATGGTGCATCCATAGGCGGTATGCCAAAATTAGCACTCAATGTTCTTACAGAGCAGAGTGTGAGTAGTATAAATAAACGAAAAATCAGTGATGCATCTGGACTCAGTTCATTGCGTGTTATAATTGTTTCTCTGGCAGGTAGCTCGAGACATGATCACTGTATTTATCTGGCTGATTGATCTGGCTGATTGATCTGGCTGATTGATCTGGCTGATTGAACTTTGCTCCGAAAGGATTGCTTGTGTCCGAAGAACCTGCAGCCGTAGAATCAGCCAGATCAATACAGTGATCATGTCTCGAGCTACCTGCCGGCGAAACAATTGTAACACGCAATGAACGGAGTCCAGATGCATCACTGATTTTTCGTTTTTTTATACTATATATATATATATATATATATACATATATATATATATACATATATATATATATATATATATACATATATATATATATATATATATATATATATATATATATATATATATATATATATATATATATATATATATATATTCAATTCTCAGACCGGGTGGTGTGTTGTTTCCTTGAGCAAGACACTTTATTTCACATTGTTCCAGTTTACTCAGCTGTAGAAATGAGATGATAGGGACTGGGGTCCCTATCATTCCACTGCAATGTGGTCGTGGAGGTGCTACGACAAAAAAAGCAGCCACCACTCACTGTAAATGAGGTTGGTGTTAGGAAGGGCATCCAGCTGTAGAAATCAAGCCAGAATCAGTTCCCGTCCCACCCTTGCAAGCAGGGAGAAGCGCATATAAAATGATGATGATGATGATGATGATATATATATATATATATATATATAGGGAGACACCAAGCAGGCTTTGTTTACAACGGCTAGCAAATTTGAAAATTAGGTAGTAACATGTGCTTATGCCGTATTTGATTAAATAGAATTAGTCTGTTAGTTGGGATTTTAAAAAGCCCTCTGAATGGACAAAAAAGGATGAGAATTGATGTACATGAGACACAAACCCACATCACATCCTTTTTTTCCATTCAGAGGGTTTTTTAAAAACCCAACTAACAGACTAATTATATATAGTCAAATACGGAAAAGCGAACTTAAAATGATGATGATGATGATGATGATGTGTGTGTGTAAGTGTGTATGCATGTGCAAATCTTTCTCTGTCTCTCTCTTCTCTCTCTGTATATATATATATATATATATGTTTTACATATCTGCATATCCACATGTGTATATAAATTTGTGTGTGTATATGTGTATATGAATATGTGTGTTCATGTATATAAACCTTGCAATTAGACCTAACAGGGTTGATAATATAATGATATCATTATCTTTTTTTTTTAAATTAATTCTGCTCATTTTCAATTTTCAACATGCACTAACAAAGGTATCTTACCTGTTCTTATACAGCAGGTTATTAAGTGCATGTATGCGAAAAATGCTTTGATTTGGGTGCCACACTATTGTGTTATGTAGACTGATGACAGAAAGAGTTGATATTATAATTGTGTATGTTAGTTGGAATAGAGGTAGTATTGATTATTTACTGCAATGTTGATTATCAAATAGCTTGTGGTAAAGTAATAATAGTCTCTCTGCTGCAGTGTACGTAATTGACACCTGTAAATTTTAGCTAAACATTTTCATAAACAACTAAAATCAAATATAGTTCAAAGACCTTATATTTAGTTTTGCAATAAAATGAAGTAATAATTTTCAACATTTTGAAGTTGGCAAAGATCTAACAAGATTTTTTAAAAAGGTAACATTCCAGGTTCTGAATGTATGTTTGTTCTTTAATTTGAGGAATGAACCCTCTCTCCGAATTCTTTCCCCCAGGAATGCTGAAATTGAATTTTCACATATACTGAATTCATATGCTGTGTGAAGCAATCTATAGTTCAACATGCTTTGTAATCTTATAATTTCAACAGTATTTAAATATGTTTGATTCTCAATATCTGAGAATAATATGTTGGTGAATAAAGCTAATGTTTGACAAGTTAAACTGGTTGTGATCAAAAGAACGAACATTCCAAAATCTTGAAAAGCCCCCTTTGTCACTATTATACCCGTTGTTTGTAAATAATGGCATATCATATCATTGGTTAGTATGCTGTATCAATCTTTAATGTCAAAGAAGTACTTGAATCAACCACAGTAGCAATGTCATGATAACATTTATATATTTATTCATAGCGCATTATATATTGATAAAACTGAAATAAAATTTCTGAATCCAAAAATATTTGATATATCTGTTGGGTTTGAAATTATAATTGCATAAGGAGATAGTTTTGTGACTCTAATTTCCCAGTGAGACTAAATATGTATAAATATCATCATCATCGTTTAACATCTATCTTCCATGCTAGCATGGGTTATGTATTTATTTATTTATTATTTCTTTCTTTATTTATTTACTCATATGAAATTTCCTAATAACAAATCTAGAATAAAAATTTTCAGTTCAGTAGTATTTGATATTTTAACTGAACTTGAAATAATACTTGAATAAGTAGTACATCATTATATATATATATGAGGATGATGATATATATATCATTTGACAAGATGGCATAGGACAGAACAAAGGAGAGGCACAAAAACAAAGAAAAGAATCCCCAGTCACTGAAGAGGTCACAGAATGTGTGACAAAAGAACTTTGACAATATATAAACAATCATCTGGTTGTGGAACCAACCAACGGGAAATTTATAAATTCCTAAATTTATAAATTTATTATAATAAATTGAAGTGAAAGCAACTAGTAACTGGTGCGTGTGTTTCTTATTGGCAACATGACCCTCCCAAAGTATAACAATATCGGTTTCAACACACGTTTTCAGATAAAGAATCTTGTGCTAAACAAATTCAGAAACGAAATATATATATATATATATATATATATATATATATATATATATATATATATATATATATATAGTGTCTTGTATAAGATATTGAAGCACAACTAAAGTTGTGCTCAATCCAGTAATTGATATTTTAGTTGAATAGGAATTGAATAGGAATTTAGCTGCGTGTTTAGAATAGGTACACCATATCTTTGTATGTCATAAAAGGTACCTAAAGGGGTTGGCACCAGGAGGGGAATCATCATCATTATTATCCTATACATCATTCTATGTCTGCATTTTCATGCTTGCTTGGGTTGGATGGGTCTTTTCAGCACAGTTTCCCTCCACTTGTCATGTTCTTTCATCATCCTCTCTTTTAGTTTCAGTGATTTGAGGTCATCTCTCATCACCTCCTCCCAGGTCTTTCTTGGTATTCCTCTACTGCAGCTTCCACCCACTGGGATTTTCTGGCACTTCTTCACCCAGCAATCATCATCCATGCACATCACATGTCCATACCAACACAGTCTTCTCTCTTGCACACTAGTTATGATTCCTCTTATACTCAGTTTTTCTCTCAGTTCATCTGGCTATAAATGATCGGGTCATAAATCAAGAGGAGGCACATAAACTAATGGTAAATGTGTTGGACTTAGGATCATAATGTCATGGGTTTGATTTCTTGACTGGGTTGTGTGTTGTGTTCTTGAGCAAAACACTTCATTTCATGTTGCTCCAGTATGTATACTCAGCTGAAAATGAGTGCCAGTAATAGCTGAGGATTTAACCCTGCAATAGACTAGTGTTCTGTCCATTGGAGAGTCTTGTATACTCAGTTGCTTCACACCACAGAAACTGGGATAAGCATTGGCCTGAGACTTCAGGCTCAAGACAGACTTTAGACTTTTTTTAGAGGCATAAATCATTACTTCAAATAAAGGGTTCTATGATGCGTATGGGATTTCTTATGGGACCCACTGAGTTAACACAAGCTATAGCAGGGAAAATGGCTTTACACACATAAACATTCTGATAGATGTGCTTATTGGAAAATGTTAAATTGTATGTGTATATGTGTGTGCATATGTGTATACACATATATGTATGTAATTATTGACAGATATTTCTGCATTTCCATATATATATATTTATGTGTGTGCATGTATGTGTGTGTGTATACTATTATATATTTGCGCTTTTATATTCATTCATACATACATACATGTATGTAAACTTGTGAGTGAATCTGTATTAATGTATTTCATATGTCCCTATATATGTGTGTGTGTGTATAGTGTAATAAAACTACAAAATCAGTTGAAACTGCTACACACAAATATAAATTAAATATATATATATATATATATATATATCATCATCATCATTTCATTTTACGTCCGCTTTTCCCTGCTTGCAAGGGTGGGCTGGGAACTGACTCTAGCTTGATTTCTACAGCTGGATGCCCTTCCTAACACCAACCTCATTTGCAGTGAGTGGTGGGTGCTTTTTTTCCGTGGCACCTACACGTCCACTTTACAGTGTGGGCTGGGTGCTTTTTTTGCTGTGACACCTCCACGACTACTTTGCAGTGGACTGATAGGGACCCCAGTCCCTATCATCTCATTTCTACAGCTGAGTAAAGTGGAGCAATGGGAAATAAAGTGTCTTACTCAAGGAAACAATACATCACCCGGTCTGAGAATTGAACTCACAACCTTTTGATTGCAAGGCCAATGCTCTAACCATTAAGCCATGTGCCTCCATGTGAGCATATATGTATATACACACATGGAGGCACATTTGGATTTTAACATCAATTCTAATGGGTCCAGGTCGGTTATATATGTGTATATGTATATATATTATATATATATGATTTTATCATTTATTTTGTTTGACCTGTTTAGCTTGACTTGTTTTTTTGGCTTAGGTGGTTAATGCCTTCTTGACCACTTTTTCAGTTTGTATGGCGTTTTAACATATATGTTTAGCTCTGTTTTTTTTAACTATGGAGCACTCGCCAGCAAAACTCTAACTTTGCGTTTCGTTTCGCTTTTTCTACCCGCTGAAATGCGATTCTCGTTGAATTTATATTACGTATATATTATATATATATATAAGGGCGGTGGATTGGCAGTATCGGTAAGGGTCGGACGCCATGCTTTGAGTTATGGCCCTTGCCATTCTAAGTTCAAATCCCGCCGAGGTTAACTTTGCCTTTCATCCTTATGGGGTCGATAAAATAAAGTTACACTAATACACTGGGTAATTGCTCCCCTTGTGCCAAAAGTAGAAACAATTATATATATATATATAATTGTTTCTATATACATTTATATATATATACATTTATATATATATACACATATACACATATATATATATATACACATATACACACATATATATATATACATATATATGTAGAGGTTTTAGTTTCATTACACTGATTTTAGCAAGGGTTCTGAATAAGAAATAATGCAACCACGTGAAAGATTATAATTGTTCCTATTTACAATTGCTGGTTCTGATCAGCATGACTAGATTAGAAGTTGATCCAAATTTGAATTGTAGTCACTTTACATGCTTCTTTGATTCTGAAAGAATGTCTGTAAATGATAGAGAATCATTTAGAATCAGTTCAATAAGCAATGTTTTGGCATTAGTTTTAGTACAACACAAACAGATTGATTGAGTAATTATGATTCGACCAAAGTCATATAAATATGCTGGTGAAGAATTTAAATCATATCTTATATATCTAAATCTAAACATATATTAAAACATAAAAAAAAAAAAAAAAATTATAATCAAAAACATAAATCATAAACATGTGTAAGAAGAATCAGAAGTAGTGTGTAAGAGAGAAGACTGCACTGGTATGGACATGTGATGCATATGGATAATGATTTCTGGACGAAGAATGAGGAACTCCTCCTTGGTTGACCTCCACTGCTTTCTGTTTGGTTTTGGTCATGTCAGGAATGTAGCCATCTCCCACAACAAAAGGTCTGAAACCATCTCAGCTTTTGTGTAGAAGCAGTGACCAGTTGTGCACTTATTTATTTTTCTAGATATCTGATTAAGCATGGGGTGGGTCTGTCAAGGAATATTTCTCAGAAGGGTAGAGAGACATCCATCTAAACAGCTATACGGATAGGAGTGGAAAGACCAAGTCTCAGAACCAAAGCAAACTTCTTAACAGCTCAGCAGTGCCTACATTCACACTTACACAATAAAGCTGTTGGAAAAGGCAACAATGATCATATTTATTAGTGCATCCTTCTCAGTAATCAATGGGATCGATCACTTGATGATAAATATCTATTGGATGGTGAATGATTAAATAAACAATTTCTTTATCCTACTCTGTCAAATAGATAACAGTTTATTCTTAGCCTTAAAATGTAATTTCAATAATCTGATTGAGTAAATATAAATACATAACAAGCCCATACATGGTAACAATACATATACATACATGAGTGTGTGTGTGCACGTGTGTGATATATATATATATGTGTGTGTGTGTGTGTGTGCATATATATATATATACACAGCTATATACAGTCACATGGATGGTTGTTTATTTGTTTATTGTCAATAATCTGACTGAGTAAATATAAATACATAACAAGTCCATACATAGTGTGTGTGTATATGTGCATGCATGTGTGTGTGCATGCGTGTTTATATCTATATCTCTCTCTATATATATGTATATAGCTGTGTATATATATATATATATATAAATATATATATATATATATATGTATGTAGCTGTGTATATATATATACATATATGTGTGTGTGTGCATATATATATACACAGCTATATAGATATATATATATATATGTATATAGCTGTGTATATGTATATATATATGCACACACACACACACACACACGCACGCACACACACACACACACACACACACACACACACACACACACACACACACACACACACACACACACACACATATATATATGTATATATATATACACAGCTACATACATATATATATATATATATATATACACACAGCTATATACATATATATATATAGATAAAGATATATACACGCATGCACACACACACATGCACATATACACACACACATATGTATGTATATGTATTGTTACTATTGTTATGTATTTATATTTACTCAGTCAGATTATTGACAATAAACAAATAAACAACCATCCTGTTATTAAACCAACCGTCTGTTTATAATAAATCAAAGTGAAAACCAACAGGTGCCTGTGTTTTTATTGGCAGCATGACTCTCTCAAAGTATATCAATATATATATATATATATATATATATATATATACTTGAAAAAGTGAAGAATCACATGGTCAACAGTACAAAAAAGGGGAATTTATTTACAGTCTAACAATTGTTTCTTTGATTGAGTTGTCTAAAAATTGCTGAACACTAGAAGCAGTGCCACTCAATTTTAAATACGATGTTAACTCAATCATGTCATCAGAAACTGTTATAAAAATATATAACCGGCAAATCTACAAATTCAAATTACAGCATCAATAATAATATTAGTAATAAAGATAGAGAGAATTAGCAAGCTTATACTAGATAGAATAATACCACAAATTAAAGAAAAACTAATAATCAAACTCTGGGATAACACTAATGAAGCAATAGATTAGTTTAATAAATTAGACAATAGAGAATCTTCTGACTTCATACAGTTTGACATTAATGACTACTACTCTTCTATTTCCCCAGTAACCCTAAATAAGGCACTATCCTTTGCACAAAAAAACTCTGACCTATCTCCAGAGGAAATTAGCTGCTAGAAGAACAATAATTAAATTCGACAATAGTTACTGGGAAAGAAAAAATAGACAGAATAACTTCGATATAACTATGGGATCAAATGATTCAGCCCAGACATTGTCGGAATTTATATAGCACATATCTTACATAAGGAATTTGATAACCTACAAGGAGGAATTTATAGAGGCGATATATTGCTTTTAGCTAAAAACCTAAATAATCAAAACTTAGAAAGATTACGGAAAAAGATTAGAAAATTCTTTAATAAATTAGGCCTTAACATCACTTTTGAACTCAACTCTAAAAAAGCTAACTTCTTAGATGTATCGTTCAACCTAAACACAGGACTAATAGAATCCTTCCATAAAAATAATGAAAATTTAGCTTACATTAATTATAACTCTAATAACTCTCGATCCATAATTGATTCCATAGCACATAGTATATCCCTTAGAATCTCACGCCTATCTTCTAATCTAGAGATTTTTAATAGACACGCTAACTACTACAACATAGCTTTACTTAAGGCAGGCCATAAAGAGAGA
>OZ024745.1:112143604-112151104 GCA_964016885.1 Eledone cirrhosa
AGTGAAACGCGTAAAGCGAGTGAGACAAGTAAACAACAGAAGGAAAAGCAAACCGAAGGTTGGAAAACAGCAAGCCACATGATAGTTATCCGATCAGCATAAGCTGGGTGAATTTCATGAGCGGTCAGAGAAGCAGACCGTACGCCGTGAGTGCGGTGTGAGAAAGAAGCAACCCCACTAGTAGCGAACGGGAGGAAGTGAGAAGGGGAGAAACAGAGAGTGAGTGAGTGGAAGTGCGAGGAAGAGGTCAGTCGAGAGAAAAAGTGTAACTGACAGAGAGGGTGAAAGAAGGTAAGAGAAACAGAGAGAACGGGGGAGCAGTAAGAGAGAAAGAGAGAAACAGATAATCGCAGTTTAGGTAAATATATATGAAAAACAAGGGGAAGAAGAATACTGCATGATACACACACACACATACACATGCATGTATGCATACACACATACCTATACAGATAAATGCTGCCCACCCCTTACCATCACAACATTAATTAAGCCTGTCAACATCCAATCAAACTGCTGCCTCTTATGAGACTGACTCGTAATGATTGACAGTTCAGCTATTTCCCAGTTGACATAAACTAAAATAGTACTTGAAAACAACACCACCACTTTGCACCATTACCGACCGAGACTCTAACCAGAGTTCTATCTTCACCACTATCACTCAGTTAGGTCTACTTCTCATCCATCTTAATGATATTGTTTGCCACCACTGATGGAGAGAGAGAGAGGGTGGGTGGGAGGGAGAGGGAGTGGGAGAGAGAGGGGGAGAGGGAGAGTGAGAAAAGGAGTGGGTGAGAGAGAGGGAGAGAGAGAGAGAGAGAGAGAGAGAGAGAGAGTATCGATGGTGGTGATGCTGGTGTAGGTCGAGGTGGTGGTGGTGGTGGTAGTATTGTGGTGATGGTGGGAGAATTGTGGTATTTGTGGTGGTGGCGGTGTTGGTGGTGGTGGTAGTATTGTGGTGCTAGTGGTAATGGTGCCGGTGGTGGTGGTAGTGTTGGTGTTACTGTTGGTGGTGGTGTTGGTGGTGGTAGTGTTGGTGTTGGTAGTGGTGGTAGTGTTGGTGTTACTGTTGGTGGTGGTGTTGGTAGTGGTGGTAGTGTTGTGGTGCTGGTGGTGGTAGTATTGTGGTGCGAGTGGTGCTGGTGCTGGTGGTGGTAGTGTTGTGGTACTTGTAGTGATGGTGCCGGTGGTGGTGGTAGTGGTGGTGGTAGTGTTGTGGTGATGACTGTTGGTGGTGATAGTAGTGTTGTGGTGGTGTTGGTGGTGGTGGTGGTATTGTTGTGGTGGTGGTGTTGGTGGTGATGGTAGTGTTGTGGTGTTGGTGTTGGTGGTGGTGGTAGTGTTGTGGTGGTGGTGTTGGTGGTGATGGTAGTGTTGTGGTAGTGGTGTTGGTGGTGGTGGTAGTGTTGTGGTGATGGTGTTGGTGGTGGTGGTAGTATTGTGGTGATGGTGTTGGTGGTGTTGGTGGTAGTATTGTGGTGATGGTGTTGGTGGTAGTATTGTGGTGATGGTGTTGGTGGTAGTATTGTGGTGATGGTGTTGGTGGTAGTATTGTGGTGATGGTGTTGGTGGTAGTATTGTGGTGATGGTGTTGGTGGTAGTATTGTGGTGATGGTGTTGGTGGTGTTGGTGGTAGTATTGTGGTGATGGTGTTGGTGGTGTTGGTGGTAGTATTGTGGTGATGGTGTTGGTGGTGTTGGTGGTAGTATTGTGGTGATGGTGTTGGTGGTAGTATTGTGGTGATGGTGTTGGTGGTGTTGGTGGTAGTATTGTGGTGATGGTGTTGGTGGTAGTATTGTGGTGATGGTGTTGGTGGTAGTATTGTGGTGATGGTGTTGGTGGTAGTATTGTGGTGATGGTGTTGGTGGTAGTATTGTGGTGATGGTGTTGGTGGTGTTGGTGGTAGTATTGTGGTGATGGTGTTGGTGGTGTTGGTGGTAGTATTGTGGTGATGGTGTTGGTGGTGTTGGTGGTAGTATTGTGGTGATGGTGTTGGTGGTAGTGTTGTGGTGATGGTGTTGGTGGTGTTGGTGGTAGTATTGTGGTGATGGTGTTGGTGGTGTTGGTGGTAGTATTGTGGTGATGGTGTTGGTGGTAGTATTGTGGTGATGGTGTTGGTGGTGTTGGTGGTAGTATTGTGGTGATGGTGTTGGTGGTAGTATTGTGGTGATGGTGTTGTTGGTGGTGGTGGTAGTATTGTGGTGATGGTGTTGGTGGTGTTGGTGGTAGTATTGTGGTGATGGTGTTGGTGGTAGTATTGTGGTGATGGTGTTGGTTGTTGTGCCCAAATGTAGAAACAATTATTTTATATTTATTATTATATTCCACAGGAGATTATATTGGTATGGACATTTGAGGTGTACGAAGCATAAAAAGGTGCAGAGCACTAAAGGTCGATGGAAGCCTTGGAGTGGGGAGACCCAAGAAAACCTGGGATGAGCTGATAAAAGCTGATCTTGCACAATTGCACCTCTCAAAGGCGATGACACAGGACCGTGGCCTCTGGTGTTATGCAGCAACACAGAAGACCTGACTTCTCACGGGTACAAGCCGAAACTGAAGCATATAGGCAGTATGCCCCCTCCCCCTCTACTGTAAAATGGTTGTGTAGGTGTCACGACAAAAAAGCACCCAGTCCACACTCTAATGTGGTTGTGAATGCGCCATGGTAAAAAGCACCCAGTACTCACTGTTAATTAGGTTGGTGTTAAGAAGGGGATCCAGCTGTAGAAATGAAACCAAAATCAGTTCTGTATGAGCAAGACAGGGTCACCTTACCTGGCATTGCCCACAACAGGACAACCCATCTAACTTATGCTAGCTTGGAAGAATGGACGTAAAACGGTGATGATGAGTAAAGGCTTTATCTCCCATAATTATCCCACATAATATGGAATCTATGAGATTTTTATATTATTTATGTTGAGAACAATACGTTAACATCAGTATGAGTAGCCAGTTACAGTCGGTTTCAACAGAAAGAGGTGAAAGAATTCTGGACGAAAATGGACAGTTTAAATGCTTAATGTTTAATGTGTCCTTCCATCATTTTTAAGACAGTAGGGTGTGATTTGTGGGAGATTTGACTACTAATTTCAGCAGCTTGAGCGATTACGTAAAAGTTTCATTTTTTGTTGTTGTTACACTTTGATGATGTTGTTGGCGGAGATTGTAGGGGAACAAGGGTGGAACTGAAGTAGGGGCAATAGTGACGAAGACATTTATGTGTGCGTGAGTGCGTAATTGCGTGTGTGGGAGTGTTTGATTATGTGTGTGTGTGTGTCTAAACTTTAATGGCTGTTCTCCTCAGCAACGTGTTCACCCCTTATCTGCCCCGGGCTGTACGGGTTGGTGGTGGTGGGGGTACAGCTGAAATATGTTATTGAATCAAGGGTGCAGAGTTTTTCTCTAATCCTATTTCCTCAGCCTTTTTTCTTTCTTTCTTTTTGCCTTAATTTTAATTGCGCTACTGAAGTATAATTTCTTAATCTCTCTCTCTCTCCCTCTCTCTCTCTCTCTCTCTCTCTCCCGCTCTCTCTCTCACACACACACACTTCTAGTGGTGGTGATCTGTTCACTACCTTCTCTCCACATTCTCTTCACTACTTCATCTCACACATTGTATCACCACACCTTACTGATACTTCTGTAGTCATGTGAAGTTTTCATCACACAATAAAAAACAAAAAATAAAAAAACTGTCACGAGATTGCCTTCCCACCAACTCCGCCATCATTATTTTTTGTGGTGGATTGGCAGTATCGGTAGAGAGTCGGACGCCATGCATTCCAGCACAGTTACGTCCCTTTACGATCTGAGTTCAAATCCCGCCGAGGTTGACTTTGCCTTTCATCCTTACCGGGTCGATAAAATAAAGTACCAGTAATGCACTGAGTATTTGCTGGCCTTGTGCCAAAAGTAGAAACAATTATTTGTTGTTGTTGTTGTTGTTGGACCTTCGTCGGTTTCAACGATGAGTGTAACAGTTGTTTGAAGAGTCTACTCTACCAATTCTGCTAATCCACCACACTCCAGAATACATGACTACTGGGAACTGCTCGAATATTGAAAAAGATTCTGCGCTACCAGTAGTACCTAAATAACAAGGAAGGACATGGAAAGGTTGGAGCTACCCTAGGCTACTTACTAGTTGAAGCCCGATATTCCCTATAACGGTTTCTGATTTAGGCACAAAGCCAACAGTTTTTGGGGAGGGGAAAGTCAATTAAATCGACCCCAGGGCATTACTGGTGCTTTATTTTATCGACCCCGTAAGGATGAAAGGCAAAGCTAACCTTGGCGGGATTTGAACTCTGAACGTAAAGAGTCGAAACCAAATACCACAAAGCACTGTGTCCGATATTCTATAGATTCTGCCAATCTACCCGTCCCCTATAAAACATTCCTACTGGGAACAACTCGAAGATTGAGAAAAAGGTTCTGCACTATCGGTAGTAGCTAAATAACAAGGAAGCAAATGTAAAGACTCGAGCTACTCTAGGCTACTAGTTGTAGCCCGGCATTCTCTAAAATAATCAGACCAAAGAACATCAAAGTTGATCGTGATAAACAGTTAAATAATGATTGTTTCTACTTTTGGCACAAGGCCAGCAATTATCCCAGTGTATTACTGGTGCTTTATTTTATCGATCCCGTAAGGATGAAACTCAAAGTTAACCTCTACGGGATTTGAACTCAGACCACAAAGGGCCGTAACTCTATGCTGCAAAGTATGGCGTCAGACCCTCTACCGATACTGCCAATCCACTGCCCTTACAGATAAATAATAATAATAATAATGAATTCTTTATTGGCTACAGGGACCGAAAACACTAAGGCCAATATAAATAAACCAGGACCATGGAGATTTACATAAAACAAGTAAACAGAAAAAAGTAATAAATTAATAGCAACAAAGTTTCCCAATAGAGGGGAGCACCATCCAGGGGTTATTAAGAAACTATCACAGATCCTAGATCACCCTGATCCCCAAGAACATCATAGGCAGGTGCCACTCTTTTCTCCATTTTCTCCAGCTTACAGGCGAATGCTTAGAATAGTCCCATTAAATCAGGCCATTCTTGCTACATTTGCCCACTTTTAATAAATATTCTGGGAGCAGCCCTTCCCCCAGAACCTGAAAAGTTGATGAGTGTTTGACAGAAAAGGAATATATCTGTTTTCAGTCTTTTCAGCTACGTTCATCTTATAACCCCTTTCGCCATAGCCACCAAAGAGAAGATAACTGTTTGCCTTTCTCGACTAAAAAACGGCAGTGGGCCGATCGTTATGATGGAGTGGACCAATATCTGGATCAGTCATATACGAGGCAACAGTTGTTCGACAAAACTCTACTTGTATCCTAGTCTTGGTTTTCGCTTGACCGAAGACTGTATCTCAGTCAAATAGACGAGCTGCGCATCAACAGGTAATTCAGGTACAAGGCCAGTGATTATGAGAAGAGGACAAAGTTGATTATATTGGTTCCACTACTTGACTGGTTCTTTATTTTATCGATACCGGAAGGATGAAAGGCAAAGTTTACCACGGCGGGATTTGAACTCAGAAGGCAAGGAATCAGAGCAAATACTTTAAAGCATGTTGTCCAACACGTTAATGATATTGCCAATTCAATTTCTAACATAAGTCCAAAACCACAACTTTGGGGAGGAGAGCGCAGTTGATATAATTAACTCCACCACATGGCTGGAATATATTATCAGCCATCTTTTTATAAAATTTCAATCTGAACTTAAAGAAATGAAACTAAATACTACAACAAATAGGTCGCGTTCTAGTTTTATTTTGCTATTAACTCACTCTTTTAACGATAACAACGATTTTAAACTCAATAAACTTATAACAACATCCTTACATCTCGGTGCACGGCTAAATATGCTGAGTTTATTGCACTGGTACATTCATTTCATGTGGTCATGTTTGTTTGAGTAATTGATGATTGAGAGTCAACAAGCAGCATTTAGATTTCCAAACGGAGTTAAACAAGTTTATATGCTGGCAATTACGCTTTATAGCATGGTGTTTTTAGCCATGCTAACTAGTGTTTTCCGGGACAGAGATGATGACTACAAAATACGCTACGGCATTGACAAAATGACAACAATCGGATTAGAAAAATTACAAGCAAATAGAGGAAGCTGATAAATACAATAAAGAAAAAAGCAATAAAACCAAACTTTTCTTTAGACAAGAAATCAATAAAATACAAAACAGAAGCTAAATTACACTTAATATATCTAAATAACCATCCAACAAAAAAAGTTAAAGAAAAAAACAGCAGGTAAATAGAATTACAAAATATACTAAAGAAGAAATGGTGAGATAATCCACTCCAAAGCCTTTAACACACAAGGCTCAACATAAATTAAACCAAAGTGAAAGTCAATAATGGCCTAAAAGATACGGATTGAAAGCAGAAACAGAGGAATAATACTCGCTGCAGAAGACTAATGTCTGGCTACAAACAACTATAAGAACAAAATAATTGTTTCTACAATTAGCAAAAGGCCAGCAATTTGAAGGGAAGGGGAAAGTAATTTAAACCGGCCCTAGTGCGTTACTGGTACTTTATTTTATCGACCTCATAAGGATGAAAGGCGAAGCTAACCCCGGCGAGATTTGAACTCTGAACGTAATGAGATGTAAACAAATACCGCAAAGCATGCTGTTAGATGCTCTACCGACTCTATCAATCCACTGCTCTATAAGAACAAAATAATGGTTTCTGGTTTAAGCACAAGGCCAATAATTTTTGGGGAACGGAAAGTCGATTGAGTCGACCCCAATGAGTTACTGGTACTTTATTTTATCGACCTCGTAAGAATGAAAGGCAAAGCTAACCTCAGCGGGATTTGAACTCAGAATGTAAAGGGCAGTAACTTTATGCTATGAAGCTGCCAAAGTTGATCGTGATAAAAAGTCAAATAATAATTGTTTCTACTTTAGGCACAAGACAACAATTACGCAGTGTATTACTGGTACTTTATTTTATAGATCCCGTAAGGATGAAAGGCAAAGTAAACCTCGGCGGGATTTGAACTCAGAATGGCAAGGGCTGTAACTCTATGCGTCAAAGCATGGCGTCCGACCCTCTACCGATACTGCCAATCCACCGATAATAATAGGTAATAATAATTGTTTCTACTTTTGGTACAAGACCAGCAATTATCCCAGTGTATTACTGGTACTTTATTTTATCGACCCCGTAAGGATGAAAGGCAAAGTTAATCTCGGCGGGATTTGAACTCAGAATGGCAAAGGCCGTAACTCTATGCGTCAAAGCATGGCGTCCGACCCTCTACCGATACTGCCAATCTAATAAGATACGTACACCATTAACATAGTTGTCAAAGATATTCAGTGTGTCACAACCTGTGACAAGGTTGGTTATTTAAATTACAGGTACAACTCATTCCTGCCAGCTGTGTGGACTAGACTAACTTGAAATAAATGTCTTGCTTATTTTATCGATCCTGT
>OZ024745.1:112158604-112176104 GCA_964016885.1 Eledone cirrhosa
AAGCGAAATTATTAGGTGTCAAACAAAACGAAAATCAGTTAAGTGAAGTGTGAAATTATGATAGCACCAATCATAGCTAATATTGTTTTGTTAACAATATACACCTGATTTAACATTTGTTTCTGAGTGTATTTTATTAGATTTGAAAACAATTTTCAACCAGATTATATTTTGATACAAGAACAGAATTGTTATTTAAAAAAACAACAACAAAAAAAACAAAAAACAAAACAACAGTTTCGGTTAATAGAATATTGTTCACTTATTGTTCACTATTTTGGTCATTCTTTTATTATTTGGTATTCCCATAACGAAATGTCATGATACAATTGATCGAGGAATGTACAATGGCATCTCAGAATTTATTGCTGTTGGACGTCTATCGTTTACGGCGACGAGTGTTCAAGTTGATTTAATCAACGGAACTGCCTTCTCTTGAAATTAACGTGTATCTATGAGATTTTGATATTATTTATTTTGAGAACAATACCTTAAAGTTGGTAGGAGGGGTCAATTATGACTGGTTTGAACAGAAAGAGGTGAAAGAATTCTTGCCGGATACGGCCGGTTTAAATGCTAAAGAGTTAACGTAGATTTGAGTGAGATTTAGTGAACTGGAGCAACGTGAAATAGTGTCTTGCTGAAGAACACAATGCACTGTTGTCAATGTTGGCCTCAGTACTACTCGTTGAAGGCCTTCCGCTCCTGGGGGTCGTCTTTTACGTCCACGCCTCAATGTTTGAGCCTATTGTGCCACTCGAAAATCCCTGAGCGCAACATCGTCTCATCTCTGTACATTTGTTGCAGTATTCCGAATGCTTCTGACGGAGTTTTCCCCAGCTAAACCAGAAATTTCCGGTTGGTTCGTTGCTCTGTGCCTATCGCTCGATGGCCTAAAATTGAGGAGCTGTTAATGAGAAACACGGGGAAAAACATACAATGGCTGCATAAAAAAGATTCAAAGCAAGAACATTAACAGTACCAATAATTGTTGTCTGGAAGCCCCGTTGTTGATTTAAGTTTTATTGCTTAACAGTAATTCTTCGCCAGACAGGTTTATGTTTTGCTGTCATCAGTAAATTGGTAAATCGACAAATTGTGGGCTAGATTCACGGGAGTATATCTCTTTACTGTTCAAATATATAACATATGTATTTTCATGTGTACTGTTAACCTCAGCTGTTTAGTATGATCCTTCTAATGAAATCTTTGTATATTTGTATGTTATTCTAAACTGAAATACTGTATTGGGTGTCACTGCTGTGTAAATGTGTTCATACATTCCAATGTGTCTGTCGTTTTTTTCCTGTCGTGCGTGTCCAGTGGTGGTGATAAAAAAAGTCTAAAGTCTGTCTTAAGCCAGAAGACTCATTTGGCCGGTGCTTATCCCCGGTTTCATGGCGTGAAGTGACTGAGAGAACAAGACTCCCCCTGGACAGGACGCCAGTCCATCGCAGGGTTAAACCTCCAGCCATTGCTGGTACTCATTTTCAGCTGAGTATACTGGAGCAACGTGAAATGAAGTGTTTTGCTCAAGAACACAACACGCAGCCCAGGAATCGAACCCACGACATTATGATCGTAAGTCCAACACTCTTACCACTAGGCCACGTGCCTCAGTGGTGGTGATAGCATTAACAATATCTTGTCGACCTCGTCGATCTTATTGATACTCCCAGGGCCGCGGCGTGGACTCTCCTATCTTGATCCCTGTCAGTCGTTGAGTTGACCCAATGTACGCCTCACCATATTACTCTATTACTTGATCCATTCGACTGGCTGTTGCCATGCTGAGGCACTGCCATTAAAACTATTGTATCGACCGGGAAACGAACCTGAACCGCCCGCTAGCATATTGCCAAATTAACTTGTAAATAAATAGGTTTCTAAACATTGATTGGCGACTGTTGGGTAACTTATTCCATCCTATTTGGAATCTATATATACATTTCTGTGATTCTGTCACAACACGTAAACAGAGAGGAATAGTTTGACTACCTCATACTACTCCTCTCTACAACAAAAACAGGGTGCTACTACCACAGTTGTTATGACTACTTCATACTACTCCTCTCTGTTTACAACAAAATACAGGGGGCTACTACCACTGTTGTTATGACTACCTCATACTACCCCTCTCTCTTTACAACAAAATACAGGGTGCTACTACCACTGTTGTTATGACTACTTCATACTACTCTTCTCTCTTCCCATATAAATATATACGTATGCACATACACACAAGCACACACATATACGCATACGCGTCAGCGTATGGGAAAACATTCTAGTTGATTAAGAAGCTAGATTGGTAGATATTGTCTTAGAGTATAGCCACTCAAGATTTCTGTTTCAAGTAAGCGTCATAAAAACCTATAGTTCAATAGATCTATAATTACTAACAGCTTCCTGATCAGGCAACTCAATTAGGTCTAAAAACATAAAATAAGTATCCCATTCGTAATCACTTTCATTCGAAAATAAATCATTTGAACTGCCTTAATTCTCAGGCTTGTTGATTCATTAATAGGAACAGAAATATTGTCATATATCTGCTTGAAATGATGGTTATATGATCAATTTTCTCTGTAGCACTAGTGCAGAAATATAGTCCTGTTCCAGCGTCAACACTATTTTTTCTTTTGATGTTACTGTAAAGCAAAGGGATCAGTGTATGGTTTGTCATTCTCAGTTAAATTAAATGCAGAATTCCAAACTGAACAACTTATCTTTAAATGTGAAGCATTCATGGTGTTTGGAATTGGAATTGGACTCCACTCCTCGCACTAGTGTGACGGAGATAATTAATTACATGGACATTGATATGAAATGAAAATTTGCCAGCTGTCAAGCAGATAAATGGCAACATTTTTGTTCTCATTAAGGAATCAACGTTTCCCAAGAGAATTTTCACTTGCTCTATTTTCAGCACTTCGAGCAGCAATGTGGACTTTTAACAATATATGACGAACAATTTCTATTTATCAGAGACTTCAGATGTGTACTACTATCGGTTCTATAACAGGAAACATAAAATATCTACTATTAATTTGACAGTCTCGAATCCTTACGAGTGAAATATTTCACTTTGTTCATGTTTTTCTTTTGTTCAAAGGCCGCCAGGGTATACTTTCATTATCCCAAGGTCAATAAATAAAGTACCAGTCTAGATCGATGGACTGGTGGACTCATTAGAATGCCGGATATAGTGACTTGTTCTGGCTGTGTTCTAAGTTGAAATACCACGGCGCTCTACTTGGAGAATGGACTTAATTCATCACCCGCTGTAACATCACAACTTGGCCCGTGGGCACCTTTAACTGTCCCCACTCTTGTTGCAATTTGAGTGAGGTTTCCGGTTTGAGGAGACCTTCCTCCTGACTAAGCGAAAAAAACAAAAAAACAAAAAAAAAACGAACTTATTTTATCATCCACGAAGTTTAATTAGGTAGAAGTTTCTTTCGTTTTCTGTCTAAATACCTGAAAAAGAATACAACCTTATTTTAAAGCCCCACTATTCTCAGCAATCGTGATCAATGAGAATATGACGCAAGATCTTGAATAGCTGTAGCGTGTGAGTTGGCAATGAGTTTCTTTTCTGCACCAACCAAAGACTCTGGGGATTTTTACTGCAAATAATTAATATAATTACACGTTTTCTTCTTATATGAAAGCAGTTCTTAGCAAGTGATGAAATGATAGGTGTGAGCTGGTAAGACTCAGGATGTCTCCTTATCACTCAGAAGTCGGGCTGAGGGACATAGAATGACGAGCAACAGAAACAGATGTTCAAAACAGCTTAAATATTGCCAAGTAGAACAGTAGAATCTAAAAATAAATTAAATTAAACACATTTTTATTGTTAAATAATATATTATTCAATCATCAGCACTCCCATATTTTTCACTTGAAGCTACTTTTTTAAGAGAATCATTGTCATTCTTAATATAATAAAAACAATTCAGCAGCTTTTACCACATATCTCTTCACATTATTTATCACAGCGGTGGTAGATTGGCAGAATCGGTAGAGCGTCAGACAACATGCTTTCTAGCATAGTTACGTCCCTTTACAGTCTGAGTTCAAATCCCGCCGAGGTTAACTTTGCCTTTCATCCTTATGGGGGTCGATAAAATAAAGTACCAGTAATGCTCTGGGTAATTGCTGGCCTTGTACCAAAAGTAGAAACAATTATTTATGACAGCGGTGGATTGGCAGTATCGGTAGAGGGTCGGACGCTATGCTTTGCAGCATAGTTACGTGCCTTTACGGACTGAGTTCAAATCCCGCCGAGGTTAACTTTGCCTTTCAGCCTTACGGAGTCGATAAAATAAAGTACCAGTAATGCACTGGTGTAATTGCTGGCCTTGTGCCAAAAGTAGACACAATTATTTATCACAGAGAAAAACTCCTTCAATTGGTGCAGAAGAACCAAGAAGACAACAGTAAGCCTTTTTCTTTCTTTCTTTTTTAATCTAATATGTGTCTTTCTTGGCAACGAGAGAAAACAATTTGTCACTTTTCTTTATATTTAAAGTTCTATATTGCCTAAACCTCTGCCTTAAAAGTCCCAAAACTTTCCACAATAACAATCTTATTAAATAATTGATCAATATATACTAATTGCTTTCCAATCTTTTGGTTGATCTTAACTGTGACCGCTCAACACTGGACCAAATTATGTCTCCAGAATTTAACTACAAAAACGTTTCCTGTTCAAAGTTCTCTATTCATATGTCTAGGTATAAGGGGCATCTTTTAAGAAAATCTTTTAATTCTTTCTTCACCTTTTTAACGTTTTCACAATTTTCTTCAAGGTTTGTTAGCAAGGTCTTTGCATCTTTTCATTGTACTATGTTTGTTTTGAATCAGGTTTTGAACTTCTAGTTTGATAACTGCTGCATTGGAATTTTTCTTCTCTGTGGACAGAATCGATTTGGTGAGAATGCAAAGCTATCCATATAAAAACCATAAATACATTTCTCCAAAATCATTTTCAAAGAATTGTTTTTCTTAATCCCAGTCAGTTTTCTTAGGAACAAAAGTAGGATTTCAAGCAATCAAAATTGTTAAGAATTCTTTCAACCACTGGTAGCATTGACACAAAATCTGGTATTACCATTCTACTCTGGTAAAGTCAAAACATCCTTTTAGCCGTGTTACACAAACTGTGTATATATGAAAACATTAAACATGTTTCACAAGAAGTTCTTCGATATCAATTAGTAATAGATTAACAACTGTTTGGAGATAGTTGTGCACAATATGTGAAATACAGCCAATCCCAACAAGGTTCATTCCAGGTTTGATTCTTAATCAGCTAAATTTGTTGTTCTTGTCTTTCCGTTTTACGCCACAAATATTTGTTGCAGTTGTCACCACAAGACCTAACAACTTTTCCATCAATCCGTGATGAACAATAACTGAGAGTAAGGCATTAGTGAAGATCTTATCCGTTTCACCTGGAACAGTGAGTAAATACCCCCACCGCGACCTGGAATATAATGAGAAGTATCATTTTAACACCTTTTCGATTCAAAGCATCCATAGAAATTATCACGAAATTTGCCCCGATAGGTCTTTTAGCTAGCTTAGATTTAGCCATTGGTGAAATTACGTTTAAAATTATGGCTTCAGGTTTTATCCGAGTTAGAGAAACTTTGGCTCAAAATATTTTGAGATCAACTTTCACGAACTGTTGGATGTATTGAAACTCAGGTTATGAGAAACGATATGAAAAAAAAAAAGTGGTTTCGTTAGTAGCAACGAGAAGCTCAAATTCGATTTATTTCTGCCTTAAAAAAAAAAGAAAAGTATCTAATCGTGGTGAACTAGCAATAAAACTCACTTTTTGCCTTTGAGATTTCAAACGGTTTTTAATATCCAATCTACCTCCATATGTCAGAGATATCTTTGAAAAACAGTGATCACACGTTACTTTGTCGACACAAAGGCTTTTCTTTTTTTAATTTTATTTAGAAAAGCGTAATCATTCTTGAGTTCTTTTGTAAATACACGCACCATTTTCGGCATTGTAAAAATAAAGCAAATTTTTAAAAGGGAATTATGTATGAAATAACAAAGTAAAGAGAAATATGAACTATGTATCAGATGTGGTTTAATCTGGAACGCACCATCAACCGGAAAAATGTACAGCCATTAACATAGCAAGAAAAATAGCGATGAAATATGCAGAGCAAATTGTCTATTCATGAAGCAAATAAAAAAAATCATTGTTACTTAATCCAAAAGTCCCTGTTTATATCACATATTTGAGCGCAGCAAAAACATATGAACACTTAAGGGGGGGGGGGGGTGTTTCCATAAATGTGTGTATGTGTGTCTATATGCACGTGCACATATATGTGAGAGAGAAAGGAGAATTTGTGTTCGGTTGTTAAAAATTAAGCAGAGAAAAGAGAGAGAGAGAGAGAGAGAGAGAGAGAGAGAGAGAGAGAGAGAGAGAGAGAGAGAGAGAGAGAGAGAGAGAGAGAGATGTCTCGGTCAGAGGTGAGCGGCAACTTGTATAGGTTCCTTTAACAATTTTCATGAGTTGTATAAGGGACAAGTTGTGTCGTTCAAATTGTACAGCCAATCTCTATTTCTCTGGAAAAAAAAACCTGTCTTATACAAGGCCTAATATTAACAGCTATTAATGTGCGAACCGAGGGTGGTGGATTGGTAGAATAGTTTGTGCATCGAACAAAATGCTTTGTGATATAATGAGTTAAAATCCGGCCGAGGTCAACTTTGTCTTTCATTCGTTCAGGGCCGATAAAATAAAGTACTAGTGAAGTACTTGAGCCGATGTTCGATGTAAGCAACTTTCTCTTACTCCAAAACTTCGGTCCTTATGTCGAATTAGAAAGCGTTAACGTGCGAATAGGTCGGAGTTCAGAGAACTCCATGTTTTTCACACCCAACCTCTATATTCCATGTTATCAACTGTTTTTTTTTTTTTAGAGGCAATCTGGTTTTTCAATGGTTATCTTTTTTTTTCACCAACCGTAAGAACAATTCTGAATATTATGTTTTTATGTGTGAGTGGAGCGAAGGGTTTTAGTTTCAAATCCTGGTTTCATTATGCACTAGAAATACTAATTAGTATCAATGCCTTGCAATTTTTCTCTCTCAAAAGAAAAAAGACCAAAAATAGGGACATATTTTCAAACCATCGGGACGCCAGGGCAACGTTAATAAACCCGGACAGACCTGGTTAAACTGAGACCTAAATAACCCTACGTATAACAACTGCACATATTAATTGTATAATCCATACACTATTAATCTAATCAAACTTTAAAGTGTGATTTCTAGTTAGAAATATCATTGTTGATTATATCAGCACTAACATTAACTGCTAACTACTATTGCCCATAACTTACAGCTAACGCTTTAGATGTCACTAACACACTTGATAAATATTACTTCTTTCACACTGTTACTGCTGCTGCTGCTGTTACTACTACTACTACTACTACTACTGTTACTACTGCTGCTGCTGCTACTACTACTACTACTACTACTGCTGCTGCTGCTGCTTCTGCTGCTACTACTACTACTACTACTGCTGCTGCTGCTACTGCTACTACTACTACTACTACTACTACTACTACTACTACTACCACCACCACCACCGCCACCAACACCACCACCCACTATTACAGCATGGTGTTGGTGGTTGTACTGGTTCTGGTATCAATGGCGGAGATGATCATATAATAGAAATAGAAAGTAGAATGTTTAACATTGGCGCAGAGATAAAAATTTGATGAAGAAGAAATCAGAAGGAATGAAGAAAGAATAATTTTTATAGAAGAAAATCTAGTGGAATCTATAAAACAGACTGTAAAAGAACCGAGACTACAGCGTAAGCAGTGTATAGAGAAAACTCAACAGAGCTGCAGAAACTTGGATTCCATGAAAAAACAACAACAACAACAAAAAAAACAACAACAACAAAGAAAAAATACAAAAAATAGAGAAAAAAACTCCAACTTATTCTACTATTAACACGTTGGAATAAATGATATAAACAAGTTGTGCGGGAGAAATTGAGAGAGAGAATTGAAGTAATATCAGTGTTGCACAGGCTATGTAAAGAAAAGAGAGAATGAACTCAACTGTTTGTTGTCTGGATATAAAATACTTGCTGGGAATGATTGTATTAAGAAGTATAAAAATGTATTGATGGACTTTAACTGTGTAGCATAGGCAAAGCAGCAATGAATGATTGGTTGAAATAAGCCGAGTATAAAGGTATAAAGGTATAAAGGTATAAAGCAAGATGATATAGATAGAGTTCTATCCACATTGAAGAACGAGGAAAAGAAACTGTGTAGCGATTTTTGATTACCACCACCACTTCCTCCTTCTTCTTCTTCTTCTTCTTCTTCTTCTTCTTCTTCTTCTTCTTCTTCTTCTTCTTCTTCTTCTTCTTCTTCCTGGTAGGGCCGTGAAGGCAGAGTCCTCAGACACGCATTCCAAGGGATTTTTTTTTATTAGAAGCAACCATCTCCAGTTGATCCGGCTGAAACACCAAGTGGGACCAACCGAGCTCATGGACGTATTCCAACTATTTTAATCGCGGTCAACCCCTGGATCTCCTACCGGTTGGTTTTGCCCGTAAAATCTGTCCAGCGATTCTTTCCTAAGACATTCTAATCACATCTCCGTAGTATCGGAGCTGTGATCTCTCAATTCAGAGAAGTAGCAACTCTACCTGGAGCGACTCCTTGATTTTCAAGCTACGTACTCTATCGAGTAACGCTATTTCAAAGATCCTTCGGAGGAACCCTATTTTGGCCACTTGTGTTCGCGATTGTATACCATCGGTCATTACCCAAGATTCATGGCCATTTTGAATATCACATGCGTAAATCTCCTGTTAGACGTTCGTATTTAACTTCAAAGTTACTCACAAAAAATAGATATGGATTTTTGATAAGGCTTTTCATTGTGAGAAAAAGACAATCTGAACCCCCCCCCCCAAAAACATAACGAACAAAGAAAGAAACAAATAAACAAAAGCAAGAGAAGATAAGAAAATACAAATGTTTAAGGTGCATGAAAAGAGGATTGTGGCAATTGTGATTGGTTAAGTGGACAAATGATTGAAACCAAAGGATAAAAGAGCAAGTGAATTAATGGAAAGAGGTTAAGGGAGTATGTATACGTCTAGTTGTAGAACATAGTGAAGTATAAAATAGAAAGAACATTGAAAAAGCTATTGTTTGGAATTGTCTAAAAAACAACAACCAAAACCTAAACCAAACAAACAAAGCGAGACTTTGTCTGACCTAAATGGACTAAAAATCTCTTGGAAGATAAGCATCTCCAGACATTCTATTAAAAATAATTGTTTCTACGTTAGGCACAAGGCCAGCAATTACCCAGTGTATTACTGGTACTTTATTTTATCGACCCCGTAAGGATGAAAGGCAAAGTTAACCTCGGCGGGATTTGAACTCAGAATATTCTATTAGAAATAATATTAATAACTGAACTTAGAACGTAAAACGCTTTAACTATAGGTCACAAAGCATGTCCGACGCTCTACCGATACTGCCAATCAACTGCCAATATTTAGACACAAGGCCAGCAATTTTGGAGATATAAATAAATACCGCAAAGCATGCTGTCCGATGCTCTACCGACCCTATCAATCCACTACTCTATAATAACAAAATAATTGTTTCTACTTTTGGCACAAGGCCAGCAATTACCCAGTACATTACTGGTACTTTATTTTATCGACCCCGTAAGGATGAAAGGCAAAGTTAACCTCGGCGGGATTTGAACTCAGACCGTAAAGGGACGTAACTATGCTGGAAAGCATGGCGTCCGACTCTCTACTGATACTGCCAATCCACCGCCCTATAATAACAAAATAATTGTTTCTATCTTTGGCACAAGGCCAGCAACTATCCCAGTGTATTACTGGTACTTTATTTTATCGACCCCGTAAGGATGAAAGGCAAAGTTAACCTCGGCGAGATTTGAACTCAGACCATAAAGGGCCGTAACTCTTTGCTGCAAAGCATGGCGTCCGACCCTCTACCGATACTGCCAATCCAATAATGGTTTCTGATTTAGGCACAAGGCCAACAATTTTGGGAGAGGGGGAAAATCGATTGAATCGGCCCCAATGTGTTTCTGGTGCTTTATTTTATCGACACCGTAAGGATGAGAAGCAAAGCTAACCTCGGCGAGATTTGAACTCAGAACGTTAAATTCCGTAACTATTTGCCACAAAACATATTGTCCGACGCTCTACCGATACTGCCAATCCACGAAACAATAATAGTTTCTGATTTAATAATTGTTTCTACGTTTGGCACAAGGCCAGCTATTACCCCAGTGTATTACTGGTACTTTATTTTATCGACCCGGTAAGGATGAAAGGCAAAGTTAACCTCGGCGGGATTTGAACTCAGAATGACAAGGGCCGTAACTCTATACGTCAAAGCATGGCGTCCGACCCTCTACCGATACTATCAATCCACCATTGTTTCTGATTTAATAATGATAATAATAATTGTTTCTACTTTAGGCACAAGGCCAGCAATTACCCAGTGCATTACTGGTACTTTATTTTATCGACCCCATCGACCCCAGTGTGTTGCTGGTACTTTATTTTATCGACTGCGTAAGAATGAAAAGCAAAATTAATGTCTAAGGAAAGAATTGCTGGACAGATTTTACGAGCAAAACCAACTAGCAGGATACCCAGGGGTAGACCCCGAAAAAGATGGCTGGATAACATTCATGAGATCGACTGGTCTCACTTGGGGATCCAGCCGGATCAATTGGTTCCGCTGGATGGCGTGCTTGAGGACTCTCCCCTCACGACCCTGATGCGCACATCTCGTAGCCACCGAAGATGGGTGCGAAATTTCGTGTGTTGGAAATTCTGGTCTTGCTGATGGCCACCACATCTATGTTTAGTGACCTGAGGTCGTTGAGCAGGTGACTCTGCTTCCAAGACGATCCCAGGCCATGTGCATTTACACCGCCTATCTTGAAGGATGAAGAAAAAGTGGGAAAGGCCACCTTCCTTAGTCTTTTTTTGGGAAAAGACGATTGTTCCGTCCCCATGGTCAGATGTGGGTTCATTTGCAAGTATGTCTCCACATATCCCTACGGAGAGTGTCCTTCGGTATTCACCTATTGCCTCGGGGAATTTTGTTTTCAAATTTGTGTACGTTAAAATAATTGTTTCTACTATTGGCACAAGGTCAGCAATTATCCCAGTGTATTACTGGTATTTTATTTTATCGACCCCGTAAGGATGAAAGGCAAAGATAACCTCAGTAGGATTTGAACTCAGATCGTAAAGGGACGTAACTACGCTGGAAAGCATGTCTGACCCTCTACCAATACTGCCAATTCATCAAGTCGATTAAATCGATCCAAGCGCGTTACTGATCCTTTAGTTTTTCGACCCCCGTAAGGAGGAAAGGCAATGTTGACCACGATCGGGAATCGAACTCAGAATGTAAAGTCCCAGAATAAATACAACAAACAACTGAAATCATCTACCCGTGTCCCACCTGACGAAATCGATTTTGCACCCCATGAAAAAGAAAAGAGAGAAAGAATTATTGTATATAGACAAATTATACATTAACATGTCATACAACATCATTCAATACCAAATATCATCGTCTTTATTCATAAAGTCCACCATCGTCGCCGTCACCATCACCATTAATATTGTCCTTATACACACCGTCGCCGTCATCATTTAACATTGTGATGTCCATTTTCCATTCTCAGTTCTGTAAATTAGCTCATTTTCAACAGTATCTGTTCTTCTTCGTTTTACTTCCTCTCATTTCTATTCCTATTTTGGTTAGTTTGAAGAGTCCCAATCCAATGCCCGAGTTTACAGAACATCTTCACACTGATTTTCTCTGTTATTACCGACTTCTTTTATCATTTATTAAATCTAATTTTCCCAATTGCGATAAAGATGTACTGCATTAAATTCCTAACATTGAACTGATAGAATTACACAAAGAACCAGAGATTTATAAACACAAAAGGGATATAATGATAATGTCAGTAAATGTTAGACTTGATTACAGAGAATCAATATCATATAAGGCCAGGTCACGTGTCCCTTTTTTCTTTGCAGGTTTCCGTCTTTCTGCCGCATTATAGAAAAATGAAAGAGAAAAGAGTGGCCGTGCTGAGAGAGGTAGAAAAGCGAGAAAGAATGTATTATAAAGAGAAGGGGATTAGTTAGATGAATAAATGAGAGATAGAGATATAGGGAAAGAGAGTAAGAGAGAGAGAGAGAGAGAGAGAGAGAGAGAGAGAGAGAGAGAGAAAGAGAGAGAGAGAGAGAGAGAGAGAGAGAGATGTGGAAAGGGTAATTAAAAATAAGACGTAATAAAATAATAGAGTTATAGAGATTAAGTGAATGATGGCGAGAGTTCTCTCTCTCTCTCTTGCCCTCTCTCTCTCTATATGTATATAAATATATATATATACATACATACATGCATAAATATATATAAATATGTGTGTGTGTATGTGTATATATATATATATATATATATATATATTCTTACTGGTAATAAGGCGGTAAAGAATTACTGACTTTCCCTGTTTATAATTATATATAGTGTATATATAAGTATAAATAATATATATATATATATATATATATATATATATATATATATATATATATATATATATATATATATATATATATATATATATACAATATTAAATAAATGGAAAACTATATTTATAAAACCATATTTATTTCATTATATATATTTCGGGGATATCATATTAACAATATGCTATGCCTTCATCAGACAAAATACAATATAAACAGTTTTATAGATAAATATATTCGACATACCATCTCTCTATTTTGTTCCATGCATTTCTTCTTTTTCTTTTTTTCTTCTTTTTCTTTTTCTTTTTCTTTTTCTTCCTTCTCTTCGTTCTGTCTTTCTTTCTTTCTTTTTTTCCCTCTTTTCTTTCTCTCTTTCTTTCTCTCTGTATTCTCACTGCTAGCGTAAACCTCTCCAAATGAAGTTGATGTTTATTACGGTATGTCGAATATATTTATCTATAAAACTGTTTATATTGTATTTTGTCTGATGAAGGCATAGCATATTGTTAATATGATATCCCCGAAATATATATAATGAAATAAATATGGTTTTATAAATATAGTTTTCCATTTATTTAATATTGTATATATATATATATATATATATATATATATATATATATATATATATTATTTATACTTATATATACACTATATATAATTATAAACAGGAAAAGTCAACGTGAGGTATATGATTTTTAATGCATAAAATATCTATGATCGTTGGCAAATCACTGATGAGGGACTCATTTTATAACATGTTATCCATGTGCAACCTGCAGTATTCTTCTCCTCATTTTTTCACACATATATATATATATATATATATATATATATATATAGAGAGAGAGAGAGAGAGATAGAAAGGGAAATGTTCGTGTATAATATTGAAGTGTGTTTGTGTGTGAAAGACGTTGAAAAAAGAAGAGAAGCGATGGAAGGAGGTTTGTGTTAAGAGAAATACACACGCACATACACAGACACACATATTCTTACTGGTAATAAGGTGGTAAAGAATTACTGACTTTTCCTATTTATACACACATATATATATACTTATTCATATATATGAAGGACAGTCTTTTCTAGTTTCAATTTCTTTATTAGAACCTTCTAGTATTTTTTAATAAGGCTTCGTTTGGAACAACTTCCTAAGTCCATAATTTAATCGACGTTTCCAGATCCTCACAGTATCATCATCAGGAGTGTTGATGACTTATTTTTACTGCCTTTTTTAAAAATAATATTAAAAGCATATGTATTTTATGAAATTTCACACAATTCTTACTTCGCCTGCCTCATCATGTCTTTCGATGTACAAGTATGTCAGTCAAGCTTCAAATTACGACAAGAAAGCCATAGAATACTATAAGTTTTGGAGGAAGAGAGAAAACAATGAGATACACGGTGGAGGGAGTGGCAGCGTAAGAGTAAAAAAGTGAAGGGAAGACTTCTCAGATATACAACAGGTAAAACCTGTCTCAACTCCGAACTGTAGAAAGTAAAGATTATCGTTTGGAGATATCAATTTTCGATATGAATTGGAGAGAAGATATACTGCAGAAGGACAACAAACATAAGAAGAAACAGAAGCAAGATCCGAGGTTAAAAAGAATAGGAATAACTGAAATAAAAAGACAAAGTGAAGCACAAGACTACCACGAAGCAAAGCTTGAAACAGAAAGATTAAGAAATTCTGAAAAGTGACAAAAATAAATCTTGTTAGGTTTACGAGTATTACACCAGTCCCAGGATGGGAAATGGTTGAGTGGTTAATGTGTTGGATTAAACATACCTTGGTATTTGTTCTGGCTTATTGTACTCTTTGTCAATGTTGCCTTTTATTCTTTCGCGGTCGATAAATAAAGTACTCGTCTAATACTAGGATCGATTCTTCCTCTTTCTCCCCCACCTCTCTCTCGCTCTATTTTATTTGTTTCTCTGGAGGAAATCGATGGTGTTTCGACCTGGAGTGGGGTGGGCTCTGTCAGGATTAAAATGTTCAAGACCTGCCATGTGCCAGGACGGCACCTCTACAACTTCATCAGGAGTTAATGGCCCTCTGCCATTACCCTACATCAGTTCTTACAGTGGGAAATTCTTATCGCTCACAATTTTGTCACAGAATCACAAAAAAAAAAAAAAAAATCTATTTTAAATAAACCAATGTCTCAAACCAAAGCTTTGAACTAGGATCGAATGACTAATAAGTTTCAGAAAGCCGGTACAATGTGGTAGACATATATAAAGGGCAAAAGATGACAAATATATATATATATATATATATATATATATATATATATATATATATATATATACAATATTAACAAATGGAAACTATATTTATAAAACCATATTTATTTCATTATACATATTTCAAGGACACCAAGTTAAATTATGGTGTGCTTTCATCAGATAAAATATAATATAGATCAGTTTTATAAATAAATATTGACATACCCTTAAAGAATGCAACCATTACTGTTAGAAGCTCCCGGATAGTAATGGTTGCATTCTTTAAGGGTATGTCAATATTTATTTATAAAACTGATCTATATTATATTTTATCTGATGAAAGCACACCATAATTTAACTTGGTGTCCTTGAAATATGTATAATGAAATAAATATGGTTTTATAAATATAGTTTCCATTTGTTAATATCGTATTTTTACTCCAAATATTTGTTGAGTGGTTTATATCAGTTATAAAAATATTTGCTTGTTGTATCCCAACAATTTAAATAGAACTTTTACATATATATATATATTTCAACATAATATTTCAGAGTAAACTCCCTTTTCAAATGTAAAACGAAAAAAGGTTCAAAACAAAAAACGAACGATCAATGTGTTCTTCCCTAACTGATCTAAAGTGTCTAATATTTTGTAATTTTACAGCAGCGGTAACAATTGTAAAATGGTGAAATGCAAATTCATTTGAAACTATTTTCTGGATCAAGGATCTCCATTCTCATTACCAGCATATGTAATATCTGTTATTTTTCTATGTTTACCAATGAATCAAAATCGTGCCGGACTATGCAACTAATATCGATTTATTACTTTGCAAGAATGAAATGTTAGCTTTATAGAAATGAGAGAGTGAGTGACATCAGTTATCTAGGAGAAATTGTTGTAATAAATTCATTTTATTGCTGTGATCAATTGTTGATGTAGTCTGATAGGGCTGTACACAAGTTATTCGTCTGACATACTTGTGGAACATTTAGAGGTCATAGATACTGCAATGCATGCATAGTCCCGTGACACCTGATAAAAGCGTGGAGGCGCCGCAGTGATTTTTCTAGGACATTTTAAACCTGGTGGAGCCCATCCCTCTCCAGGTCTGATCACAGCAGATTTCTTCCAGAGAGAGAGATAGATAGATAGATAGATAGATAGATAGATAGATAGATAGAGAGAGAAAGAGAGAGTGAGAGAGAGAAAGGAAGAAAGAAAGAGATACAGAGGAAGAATCAACCCCAGTACTAGACTGGTACTTTTAGTACCAGTCATATACTGGGGTAATTTAATTGACTCCCTTCTCACGCCCCGGTCTTGCGCCAATGCTAGCAATAATTAGCATATTATTCATTTTAGTTCCTCATATTATTCATTTTAGTTCCTCATATTATTCATTTTAGTTTCCTCAACCAGACCATGTACCTACTTATCTAGTCAGAGTTTAGTGACCTATACATGTGCTTAGAGCTAGTAGGGATTTTTACGATAAGAAAAATCATTTTGAGTTCGCCATTAATTCAGAGTTAACATCAATATTAGCTGAGCTCAAAATTACAATCTGATTCAGTTGTTTACTGTTCTTTCTTGACACCTACATCTAATACTATCTAATATTTATCTATAAAACTACTAGATATCTATTTCCCCTTTAAACACAATTATACTAAGATTATTTTTCTCTCACCTCCGAATTCAATACACTTGAACAGTTGAGAATAACATTTATCATTTATGAAGATTTCTTATCTTTCAGTTGATACACACACACACACACACACACATACACACACACACATACACAGATACATATGTATTTAAGCATATATACATATATATATATATATATATATAATCAAGGTTTAGCAAAGAAAAAGTTTCAAAATAAATTAAAAAAAATTAACTTTACTTACTATAGTTACCTTTACCGAATCGGTTTCGAGTCCATACGGCAACCGTTGCAAAGAAAGGCTCTCGTCAGAAGGATCTTTTCATTCGAAGAATATAAAATTTTCCCGAATTCAAATTACTAACTGGCGCTATTCAAAATTGTTCCCGAGATGAGAGAAAATGAAGTGGAATCAATTTTTTCAAGGGCCGAGTGTAAAGATAAAGGCGGAGGCGTATATATATATATATATATATATATATATATATATATATATATCATCATTTCATCATCATCATTTCATTTTACGTCCGCTTTTTCCCTGCTTGCAAGGGTGGGACGGGAACTGATTCTGGCTTGATTTCTACAGCTGGATGCCCTTCCTAACACCAACCTCATTTACAGTGAGTGGTGGGTGCTTTTTTGCCGTGGCACCTCCACGGTGGAAAGATAGGGACCCCAGTCCCTATCATCTCATTTCTACAGGTGAGTAAACTGGAGCAATGTGAAATAAAGTGTCTTGCTCAAGGAAACAACACATCACCCGGTCTGAGAATTGAACTCACAACCTTTCGATTGCAAGGCCAATGCTCTAACCACTAAGCCATGTGCCTCCATATATATAATTGGTGTTAACACTAAGACAACATTTACTCATAATAGAGGTGTATATGAAAACATATATAATACTGCATTTATATACAATAAACATATGGGTAGCTTCGCTGCCAAA
>OZ024745.1:112183604-112191104 GCA_964016885.1 Eledone cirrhosa
AAAATGATAAAGAGATGGGATCTACACCTTATAATCTTTATATAGTTCTTTATATGTTAGTCTTACCGAATTTTACATGATGTTTCCAAAGTGCTATTAACATCTTTGAAGAAATCATGCTGTTGTTAACACACATAGATAGTTCAGAGAATCCGAGTGGTTGTGACGTGCTGCCAATCAATCGAATGACTTTCATTTTGTAATGGTCTGTAATATTTATGTGAGTAGCAGTAGCACTGATTCAGCTGTAGCCGATTGCCAGTTTCGTAGAAAACCAGCAGCTAATGAAGTATTGTCTTTCAAAAGGGGAGCTACCGTATTTCCCGGCGTCGAAGACGCTTCTGCTTTCCTAAATTAAGTCTAAAAAATCTACCATGCGTCCTGGAGGCCAAAGGTTGTTTATTATTTTTTTTTTTCAAATTTTTGGTTGTCAAAATTAGGGTGCATCCTCAAGGACGAAGCGTCTTCGGCGCCGGGAAATACGGTAGTTTTGAAGTTTAGTTCTGCAAATTTTATAAGTGTTAATACAAAAGATTGGAATGTCAAGCATTTGTTGTAATTTAAGGGGCTTTAAAAGTGTGTATTTTATGTGAAGGGAGCGTGTGGTAGCAAATTATTTCCTAGATATGGATAGCAGTTATGATATGTGTGATATGTGCTGTAAAAAGTAACTAGGTTGTCACAGAGATGTCGCACGTGTGCTAAATGTTAAGAAGGGATGTGATAGATGTGATGCCATCTGTTTAAGAAAACGTTTTGTTTGTAGTGACAGTGGCAAGGTCATTGATGTTCAGAAGAAAGGATGTAAGAAATATAAACGAACACGAGAAGACATAAAATTTGATAAACTAGCTGATAGAAGTGGTGTTCATAACGATAATGACATTAGTGGAGGTGCTGAGAAGAATGGGGGTCATAGTGGTCGTGCTTTTGGTCGGCTTTGATTTGCTGTTATTGTTGAGGATGTTGACTTTGGGCGCATACCAACGAAGGCTGACAGATTGTTCGTAGAAATGGATTTTCGTACATGATGGAATAATGAATGGTACGTGAATAAATATTACTGCTATCTAGCTATTGTTGATTAGCTGAAGCAAATGACTTGTGTGTGTGTGTTGGTATTGTTACTTTATAATCAGAAGCGTTACTTTAATAGATTATTTTCGTATTAGATAGTATTGTTTCCTTTTTTCTTCTCACTTTGTTATCCCCTGGTGATGCTATACCAAATATCAAGCTCAGTCTTTTCTCCTTAACGATAAGAATAGTAGGCAGTCTATCTTCCATTTCTTGGTGATATTTGTTTAATGTTGGAATTTCACAGTAGCTTCACTTCTCACGGGCGGTGGAAGTATTTCTGAATTGGAGGGAGGCGTTTGCAAATTTGGTCAATTTAGTTGTAGTGATTAGTTTAGCTTTTTGCAATCTAAAAATGGTCAGAAAACTTCTATATGAAATAAACATAACATGTACATAAATTGTAGCGTATTTACAAATAGATGTGTTTTGGTAGTTTGGGGAGAAAAATAAAATTATTGTTATTGGTGGGGGCCATGCACCCCCCCCTCTCTATGACTCTAACACTGCATTAAGCGGATACTCATACTACTTTTCTGTTCTGCTCAGCTTATGTTTCTTGCATAAGTTCGTGTAATCGGTCGTAGCAATGTTATTATGCTTCTGTTTGTATTCCTTTTGTTCTAGTTTACTGCATTCACTTACAACGTGGCTGATAGTTTCTTTTTTTATTCCACCATATAGTGACCTTACGGTTTTGTCGATGTTATATTGCACATAGTTCTTAGAGACTGCGCTTATGCTGTACATATTAATGCTCCAGTCTCTATCAATGGTCTGATATTATTATTGGTAGATTGGCAGTATCGGTAGAGTGTCGGACACCATGCTTTGAAGCATAGAGCTACGTCCCTTTATGATCTGAGTTCAAATCCCGCCGGGGTTAACTTTGCCTTTCATCCTTACGGGGTCGATAAAATAAAGTACCAGTAATGTACTGAGTAATTGCTGGCCTTGTGCCTAAAATAGAAACAATTATTATTGGTAGATTGGCAGTATCGGTAGAGTATCAGACACCATGATTTTCAGCATAGAGTTATGGCCCTTTACGTTCTGAGTTCTCATCTCGCCGAGGTTAACTTTGCCTTTCATCCTTATGGGGTCGATAAAATAAGCATCAGTATAATGTACTGTGGTCGATTTAATCAACTTTTCCCTCCCCCAAAATTGCTGGCCTTGTGCCTAAAGTAGAAACAATTATTATAACAACGAGAACACCAACGATAACAACACTAAGAACAACGATAATAACGATAAGAATTACAGTTTCAAAAGTAACAAAACTAACGCCGATAGCAACAACGACACCAATACTAGTATAATGACTAAGAATCCTGTTTCATACGCCAACGTAGACATCATAGGAACCCAGCACTCACTTGAAACTAAAAACGAGGCGATAAGAAAATATAGGGGTGATAGTCATGATTGCTCTAGGCAAAAATGTCGGCGAAACCAGCAGAAAAGCTATAGAATATAAAATATTCTCATAAGAGTTTGAAAATTAGAATTTGCCACGTCACGAGTGGAGATATGCCCGGAAAAGATATAGGATGCTCTAGGGTACATAACGAAAGGGGGGATATGCAACTGTAGTGGTAATTAGTCAAGGAGAACAGGATATCTGTTGATTCTCTGCTACACTTGAAAAGGAAAATCAGTGTAGAGAGGGCAGTGGTGCATTCCAGCCAGTTTGTTGAAAAGTGGATGAGAGAGGCAAGTGGATGGCTCGTGTGCATGGACCTGTCCTGAGCATGTGCCTGTAATATCGAAGGAGGACTACTGGGAGTAGGCGCTTGTCCTGGCAGTCAGGGTGACCGAGGCTTTTTGTGGGCTTTCTCTAACGAGTAACCCTCGGTGGTCTCTCCGCTATTGGGGAATTTTTGTTACATCTGTTGTTATTGTTATTGTGTTTCCTTTTATACAAAGAGAACAAGAAGTTCGCTAAATCTCTACTACACCTGAAAAGGATAATCAGGATGGAGAGGGACGTAGTGCATTCCAGCCAGTTTGTTGAAAGGTGGGTGAGAGAGGCAAGTGGATGGCTCGTGTGCATGGACCTGTCCTGAGCATGTGCCTGTAATATCGAAGGAGGACTACTGGGAGTAGGCGCTTGTCCTGGCAGTCAGGGTGACCGAGGCTTTTTGTGGGCTTTCTCTAACGAGTAACCCTCGGTGGTCTCTCCGCTATTGGGGAATTTTTGTTACATCTGTTGTTATTGTTATTGTGTTTCCTTTTATACAAAGAGAACAAGAAGTTCGCTAAATCTCTACTACACCTGAAAAGGATAATCAGGATGGAGAGGGACGTAGTGCATTCCAGCCAGTTTGTTGAAAGGTGGGTGAGAGAGGCAAGAATGACCCGTGTGAATGGGCCTGTCCACATAGCAAGAATTTATTACGATATCAATGTACATGTGAAGAGACATCGCAAAAGTGACTGTGACTAGTGCACCACCCAATAAAAACAAAGTTAGAGTAATGGCAATGGTTGAAGAATCCTGGAGAACTTGGAACTGATATTCTACGGAATTCCAGACTATATCTGCACCCGAAAATGTTGGTAACGTGTCCGAATTGTTAAAGCTCAATTCAAGTATCGGTGCTGAGTTAATCAATTTTTCCCTTTCCTCAAATTATTCGTCTTGGGCCTAAAATAAAAACGATTTTTTAAATTAGAATGGTAGATTGGCAGTATCAGTAGAGTGCCGGAGAACATGCTTTGCGGCATATAGCTACGACCATTTACATTCTGAGTTCAAATCCCGCCGAGATTAACTTTGCCTTTCATCATTACGGGGTCGATAAAATAAAGTACCAGTAATGAACTGGGGTAAATTTAATTCACTTTCCCCTTCTCTTCAAATTTTTGGTGTTGTGCCAAATGTATAAACAATTATTCGTTGAATTGGCAGAATCGCTAGAGTGTTAGAGAAAATGATTTGTGGCGTTTATTACGGATCTTCACGTCTTGATTTCAAATCCCGTCAAAGCTTACTTTGTCTTTCATCCTTTCGGGGTTGATAAAATAAAATACCAGTCACGTACTGGGGTCGATATAATGACCCCACCCATTGTCCTTGTGCCTAAATTAGAAATCATTATTTATATCTTTTTATGCGGTGGATTGGCAGTATCGGTAGAGGGTCGGACGCCATGCTTTGCAGCACAGTTACGTCCCTTTACGGACTGAGTTCAAATCCCGCCGAGGTTAAATTTGCCTTTCATCCTTACGGGGTCGATAAAATAAAGTACCAGTAATACACTGGGATAATTGCTGGCCTTGTGCCAAAAAGTAGAAACAATTATTTATATCTTTTTTATTTTATTTCAAAGTGGTTAATGGCAAGAATAGTAGAGCATCAGATAAAATCTCTTTTGGTATTCTCATAAGCTTTTAAGCTTTTCCCTTATATTTTGATTTTTAATCCCAGTTGTATAGATATTATACCGAGGACTGTTTTGTTCGTTTGAAATCATCAAGGTCTAGTCCTGTAGAAGTATATTCTATACGAAATAAAAAAGGTAACTAGCTGAAACCGCCCGAGCTCACAGTCGACCCTCTACTTTCACAAATATACCCACTCTGCATCATACAATATATTGAGTACTACTCAGATTTGTGGTTTTTCCAGTCTCCGTACCGCAGACTATCAATATATATATATATATATATACACACACACACACGCATATATATATATATATATTTCGTAGTCATTCCAATACAATGGGAGGAGACATAATCGTACCACTGATGTATGACGAAATAACTTTGATAGACTACATATATATATATATATATAGTAATAATAATAAATTTGAAGACTAAAATCCAAAGAGGGCTCGATAAGGATAAATATATATCAAATATATAAGAACCGTAGAGCAAATATTTATTAAAATAACAGATTAAAGATTAAGCAAAGAATCCCGTTAAGGGTGAAAGCAGCGATTCTTTGGTTAAACTTTAATCTGTTATTTTAATATATATATATATATATATATATATATATATATATATATATATATATATATATATATATATATATATATATATATTTATATCTGTATTTTTAACCGCTGCTCAATCAATGATAAACATTGATTGCCATATAAATTAATTATGGAGATATAAAAAATACAGAAGCGAAAATCAACCCAAACCAAACAATGAGTTTGTTCTGTTATTATTTCTGGCAATATTATAACAATATGGCCCTCCCTAAGTATAACAATATATCTATCTATCTATATATATATATATCTATCTATCTATCTATTTATATATATATATATATATATATATATATATATATATATATATATATATATATATATATATATATATATATACATGTAAATATAAATTAATATATATGATGAAACATAAATACCAACATATCTGTGTTTATATTGTAAAAGAAATTAAGTTAGCTAGAATGAAATATACTAATTATAATATTACAGCTTGCCTATATCGATTTAATCCAAATAGAGTCGTCGAAATTAATCACCGACTTACGGGCATTGAGGATGACATCAACTTCGAAATCATTAACCACCGTGAGCGTTTTAGCGAAATTGATAGCTCTAAGAAGAAGTGGTAAAGTGATGAAGTAGTAGTAGTTATTGATGTCGAATTGGATAAAGTGGCAATGTTCCTTGTTGCATATGCCATTGAACCAATCAATCACCGCGAAAGAATTGTTCCACAGTACAAGAGAGGGACAAGCTTCTAATTTCAGGTATAATTCTATCTAAAATCCTTTTACTAAGTCTACCTAAATCGGTTAATAAGCCGAATAGAGGGGTAGTTAGCGAAATTGGGTTTGTGATCCTTCAGGGTAAAGTGGGGAGAAATAGAGTCCAGAGGTTCAGTCCGGTCCTGGATGTTGAGTTCAGAGGTGATTTTAAACCCAGCACCGTTGATGTCATTAATTGTTTCTACTTTTTGGCACAAGGCCAGCAATTACTCAGTACATTACTGGTACTTTATTTTATCGACCCCGTAAGGATGAAAGGCAAAATTAACATCGGCGGGATTTGAACTCAGAATGGTAAGGGCCGTAACTCTATGCGTCAAAGCATGGCGTCCGACCCTCTACCGATACTGCCAATTTGATGTCATTAATGACACTTCGATTAGTTTTCCGGTAATCCTAGTTACAACATTATGTAGCAGTTGATGGTAAGTACTGCGCTCCACTTGATATAGATTGCCAGTTTTGTCGGAATGGACGTGCACAGCATCAGGATCCTTAATAGAACGAATTCTATTCTTTAGGTCCTGCTGGAGGGAATTGCTCCTATTCCGAAATTTGATACTCCGTATGAATTTCAAGATATCGTTTTCGAAGGGTAGTAATGCTGGGCTACTCGGAGGGTTATTATAAGTTTTAAACCCAAATTTATCCCGTTTATTGTCCGCTTTTTCCTGATTATCGAAATAAAAGGCACGCCAACGCACCCTTTTAAGGAACGAGTCTGTTTTCTGTATCAGGAGTTTTAGGTATGTCTTCCTGCTTGGTACGGGTATATTCTTTGTAGAAATATTCAAATGTTGTTTCTGCATGATGAATATAAGTCAATAGAGTGCTTATATATTTGATAAATATTTATCCTTATCGAACCCTCTTTCGATTTTAGTCTTCAAATTTATTATTATTACTATATATATATATATATATATATATATATATATATATATATATATACATATGTTGTGTGAATATTTTTACAAGTATTTGAATGCATACAGTTATACGAACGCACAGAGATTGAAATTTAAAAAAGAAACATCACGGTCGAACGCACACTAACAACATTCACGCGACTAACAGGCACACATACATGCATACACATACACATACATATACTCACACGCATACACACAGGCACCCGCGCACACATACATATGTATGCACAGGAATAGATTTTCACACGAACCACTTTTCTCCTCCTCTAGATAAACACCCCACCCACACTTCTCTATATCTCTCATTCTCTCCCCATCGCTCCTCATTCTCTCTCTCTCTCTCTCTCTCTCTCTCTCCCTCTCTCTCTCTCTCTTGCTCTCTCTTTAAAAAAAATGCTTTTCGTTTTGCCTTGTTTTTTTCTTCTTTCACAAGACTTTCGTTCTATAAAAAGTACAACACCTAGTCGTCACATAAAAATCTGTGTACAAGTTATAACTTACAATATTTTCACGCGTGTGTGTGTGTGTATGTGTGTGTGTGGTGTGTGTGTGTCTGCGCGTGTGAGTGTGTGTGTGTGTGTGCAGGCATGGCTGTTATTGCATGTGTGGATCTGTGTTTTGAGTTATATGTGTACCCGTGGATGTGTTTCTGTGTCTATACATGTGTATATGCAGATATTACATGCAGATTTTCTGAAATGTTTTACATGTTTTTACCATTCCATT
>OZ024745.1:112203604-112226104 GCA_964016885.1 Eledone cirrhosa
TTTCAGGGCTGTTACCCTCTTTTCCCCACAAAATATTTCTCTGACTAAGTTTTGATCCCATCACACTTACAATAACACACACACACACACACACACACACACACACACACACACACACACACACACACACACACACACACACACAGACACACACACACACACACACACACAAATATAAATGTGTATGTACCTAGAAACACACACATGTATATATATATGTGAATATATCTACACACGCGCACACACACACACACATTTATATATATATATATATGTGTGTGTATATATGTATATGTATATATGTATATATATTGTATGTATATGTATGTATTTATATATATATATGTGTATATATGTATATATGTATATATGTATATATCTCTCTCTCTCTCTCTCTCTCTCTCTCTCTCTCTCTCTCTATATATATATATATATATATATATATATATATATATATATATATATTCAGCGAGAATCACATTTTCGGCGGGCAGGAAAAGCGAAGCGAAACGCAAAAATCAGAAATGATACTGGCAAAGTGCTCAATAGTTAAAAACCAGAGCTAAACAATGTGTTAAGAAGCCATACAAAACTGAAAAGGTGGTCAAGAAAGCATTAACCACCCAAGCCAAAAACCAAATCAAGCTAAACAGGTCAAAACAAAATAAATGATAAAAAATAACTGATAAGCAGACCTGGACTCCCGGAATTGCTGTTAAAATCCGATGTAGAGTTTCTGTGACACCTAAATCAAAATACAGTCTGCTTAAAAATATAAGCTTTGTGTATAACGATCGAACAAGGAATATCACGTTATCAACAGGTATTTCGCTCTGTACCAAATAAGTGAATGACACGGTGGTAAGTTAAACCACGTGTGGAAATCATAAGGAGAATAACGCCAGATTTTGGCAAAGTAATTCAGTTGGTGTAAACCATGCGGAAAATAGCATAAATAGCACAAATCGAATAAGTTCTCAACCGAGTAGTTTAAAATAAACTTATACAATTAACCTGTCAATAGAAATTATTAACAAGTTAATTGTAAGACACGGGAGTTTAATACAAATAAAGATTCAGCGAGAATCACATTTTCGGCGGGCAGGAAAAGCGAAGCGAAACGCAAAAATCAGAAATGATACTGGCAAAGTGGTCAATAGTTAAAAACCAGAGCTATATATATATTTATCTGTGTGTGTGAGTGAATGTGCTTGTAGACACCTGAAATATAGCTTAAGAGAAAGTTGACAATAAGGAGAGGCACCCAATATTTGAACTGGTTTATAGAATTCTTTCTGCCTTTGTCACTCTAAGTAACGCTTTAATGAATTAGCTTTTAAAGAATTCCCCTTTCTTTAAACCCATCAACCATGACTGACCTCCAACCATCTTATATACACCTAAAATATAGGCATTGTTAGCTTAAGAGAAACTTAAAAATAAGGAGTGGCACTCCAATTTGAACTTGTTTATAGAATTCTTTCTGCCTTTGTCACTCTAAATATAAATTATAGCTTTAAAGAATTAGCTTTTAATGAATTCCCTTTTCTTTAAACCAATGACCTCCACCCATCCCACTCCCCACTCTCTCCTACCACCAGAAAAGATATAAATACCACCATATTTACTTGGACAGTCAGATTCCTGATGATTTCTCACGAATGAAATAGTTCTAGTCCTGTGGAATCTCTTCTCTGTTAAAACTTTTATACTCTGCTATGTATTGAGTACCTTACTTACTGTGGTTACCTCTGATCCAACCCGGAATAAGTTATCTATCTATCTATATATATATATATATTGTTATACTTTGGGAGGGTCATGTTGCCAATAAGAAACACACGCATCAGTTGCTTTCACTTCAATTTATTATAATAAATTTATAAATTTAGGAATTTATAAATTTCCGGTTGGTTGGTTCCACAACCAGATGATTGTTTATATATTGTCAAAGTTCTTTCGTCACACATTCTGTGACCTCTTCAGTGACTGGGGATTCTTTTCTTTGTTTTTGTGCCTCTCCTTTGTTCTGTCCTACGCCATCTTGTTTTTGTGTGTGTGTTGTGTGCTTAGTTTGCGCATGTGTTACATCCGGGTGTCTGTGTGTGTTTATATTCGTTTACTTATTTGTTTATTTACATGTTACTGGTTGGTTGTTTGTTCTATGTGCGTATGTGTGTTTTCATTTTGTCCTTAATTGTAAGTTGTGATGTTGCTGTTCCACTCATGTTTTCTATTTAATTTTGGTTGGAGTTCATTTATGTTTATTGCCTCTGTGATTTGTCTAAACATTGCGTCTTTTCTGTGTGTAGATTCTATTTTTATTTCTATGTTCTCTAATTTACCCTTATGTTCTATTTTAGCATGTTGGTAGAGTGCAGATGATTCTTTACTATCTTGAAGGTCTCACCAGTGTTCATTTATCCGTTCCCCTATACTACGAGCTGTCTCACCTATGTACTCTATATTTTTATTTCTACATTGTCCTTCAGTACATCTTATGCTATATACTACATTTCTAGTTTTACAGTTAATATGGGGGCTTAATTTACAGATTATACATTTCTTATCTATACAGGGAGGTCTTTGAAAAGGGTATGTATTGCTAATAAGTGTTTTTATAGGGGTACCTGGTCTTTCTACTATCTTAATATTGAGTTTATGTTTATCTCGGGGCCTTCTAAATTTGTAAGCTAATTCACCTCTAGGGGTTGTATCGATGAACATTACACTCTGGTATTTATTGCTATCATACCATGAGTTTATTCTATTAGCCTTATTCCTAGTTCTTTCTATTCTATTCCAAAATTTGCTTCTATACAAGGGGCAGGTCCCATTTGTGTCATTACTTACCATTTTTTCCCATTTGGTTCTGGCTCCTCTATATACTCTGATTTTATCTCTCTGATTGTAACCAGAGAACTGCATACGGTGGATGAAGTGTTGTATGTGTCTCTCTAGTTCTTTGGGGTTGCACATGCGGGACACGTTTCTCATCACTCGTACCAAATCCGCAATCAGTATGTTGATTTTGGTATGGTCCGAAACAGCTGAGTTTCGGTGGATCAGATATTTGGAAGTGATGGGTTTGGCATAATGGGAATGGAGGATTTGTTTTTTGTTATTAATAGTATCTAACCAGAGCTCTGTGTCTAGTACAGGTAATCGATGGTTGGGGTGTTTGCTTGAGTAGTCTATAGTAACTCTAATACTCTGGTGGATGGAGTTAGCTATTTTCTGGATGCGTTCCATTGTGTTTTTCTCTAATTCCTGACTGTTCTCTAGTGGGGTGTTTTTACTACGATGTTTATATCATCAATGTAGCGGGAGTACATTATCAGTGTTGAGGGGTCTTATAATTGTTCTTTAAGTTTAAGTTTAAGTCTACTGTCCCACCATACCATAAATAGGTTAGCTATGTCGCCTGCAATGCTAACACCAATGGCTGCTCCCTCCTCTTGGGCATATGTTTTTCCATTAAATTTGAACATATGTTCCTTAAGGGTTAATTTTATGCTGGCCCCCACCGCATGGGCAATCATTTTCTTTAGTTCATCGTGGTTTTCGGGGGTCCGTATGGCTCTGGTCCACCCGTTCCATCTATCTGTGTGGGTTTTCTTGGCCATTGAGGTAATGGTAGGTGGTCTACCTCTTGCTGGTCTTGTAGGGCACGCATATATATATATATATAACAAAGGAATTGTGGTAAGGAACCAGATGGACCATAACGCACCAGAGTACTCAATACTTAGGGTAGTAGAGTGGGAAATAGGAAAAACTATGACACCGACGGCAGAGCTCAAGCGGTTTCGACGGCTATTTCCGGAATTCCTAAAACAGAATTTCTTTTACAATTCTATAATTATGACAATCCCATTTACCTCTCTCCCCTATAGCAATTGTCTCTAGCTTACATTTCCTCTCTTCGCCACCCCCATCTGACCTCTTGACCAGTTCTTTAACACAATTGAGATACAAACACCTATATTCAGAAACATTTCCTCTCCCTAAAAATAATCTTGTTCTGTGAAAATACACTACTACTACTACTACTACTACTACTACTACTACTACTACTACTACTAGTGCTACTACTACTACTACTACTACTACTACTACTACTACTACTACTACTACTACTACTACTACTAGTGCTACTACTACTACTACTACTACTACTACTACTACTACTACTACTACTACTACTACTACTACTACCTCTTTCTCTCTATATAAGGTTCTATTTTAGACCCGGTTTTCTTCTTAACAAGAAAGATGAACAGACCTTCTTCAACACTTAATTTTAAATTTTAATTTTTAATTCTTTTAAATTCTTTTTAATTGTAATATTCAACATTTGATAAGATGGATTATAGCGATACATCGAAACCGGTTATATTTCGTATATTTTATATACATAATAAAACTCCCTTTTTTAAAAACATTGTTTCTCTCATTTTTTTCAATAATGTCACTTCGACGGATCAAAGAAGAAAAAAAGAAAAACAATCTATCTTATTTCTCATTCTTTCTTCTGATGAAGGACTAGCGTCCAAAACGCCAAGATCCTCTTCCTGCTATATCAAGCGTTAACCTAATATATCCCTTCCATATACTGTACCGATTGTGTTGTTATTTCTATTTACATTTTACACACACACACACACACATATATATATATATATACATACATATATACATACATATATATATATATATATATATATATATATATATATATATATATATATATATATATATATATATATATATATATATATATATATACAATATATACACATACATATATATATACATACACACATATATATATATATATATACACAGTATATACACACACACACACATATATACATATGTATGTATGTATATATATATATATATATATATATATATATATATTTGAAAGGGGAGTAAGGTTCTACACACACACACACACATGTATATAGAGTAGTTAGAATTAAATGAAACGAAAGAGAAAACAATACAAAGCTACAAAGAACTTGAGAATGTTCATATTGATATGTTAATTTATCGTTTGCACTTACCAAACGTGGTAGATACTACTATACTGTTTGAGATGTGATAAAAAAAAATGTGATATTTGAAATGATGGGCTTCTATTCGCTGGTTTAAAACACCTGATGCTATGTCGCTATAGCAACTGAAGATATTTGAACCGTCCAATCAATGCAGACAATACGGTGCCTCATGGCACCGTATTGTCTGCTCAAACAGAATTGCTCGATGTGTGTGTGTATGTATGTATGTATGTATGTATGTATGTATGTATGTATGTATGTATGCATGTATGTATGTATCTTGGTTAAGAGAGCGGGACTGGCTTTGTGCAGTGCCTTTGCTCACTATAAAAGCTTCACGGCACAGGCATTGCTTTATATCTGGAGATCTCTCTGCACTTGTCGTCACATGGTACCATGGGCCCAGCACTATGTGTCAATAATGTCACAAGTGTAGTGTTTGTACCAGAGTTTTCAAGTCGCTGGCTGGACTAAAAAGTCACACTCGTTCAGCGCATCGGTAGGGGTTCTCCTACATGGATATAAAGTAGTGGCCGTACTCGAAAACGAGTTGGCAACCACCATGTATGTATGTATGTATGTATGTATGTATGTATGTATGTATGTATGTATGTGTGTGTGTGCATGCAAAAGGCAAACAGAAATAACAAAGCAAACAACACAGTACAATTAAGAAATATATTATTAGTTGTACGCTTGATATAGTAGGAAAAGAGTCTTAACGTTTCAGACATTAGTCCTTCATTAGAAAATAGAATGAGAAATTAAAGAGGAAATAGAAACATTGAGGAGACGGGCACTGGCAGAAACGAAAAAAAGGTCTATTCACGTCGCCATTTCTAGGAGAACTGTTGATGCTGGCATTTTGTGTAAGATAATCTTATTTTAAAAAGTTGTGATCGAACGCGTCTAGCTGAAAGGGGAAAAACGGTTTTGTAAATAGAGCTGTACGTATACGTGTGTGTGTGTTATACGTCCGTACGAAGCAAGAGGGTATGTGTGTGTGTATATATAAGTGTAAGAGTGTGTGTGTGTGTTTGTAAGTACGTAGCTGTGAGCATATGTGTATGTATATAAGGGTGTGTCTGTGTGTGTGTTAGTTGTTGTTCCGTACAGAGATGTGAAGGTATGTATAGAGGTGTGTTTTGTTGGTCTGTATAAGCTGTAAGAGTGTGTGTTTCTGACCACAACAGAGTCATAGTTTAGCTTGGACTATAACTAGAGAATGTTTTAAAATTAAAAGATTCTATCTAGCAGTAGCATGAATATTAGAAGCCCATTGACTATTATCCACTTCACTTCCTCCTCCTTCACTTGTTACACAAATATGCCTAATATATATTATTTCATTATCTCTGGACACAAACATAATGCGAGTGAGTGAATACAATATTTATACTAAATATTGTGGTAAATTATTGGAAGCTTGAATCATACTTGAAGATTTAACATCATATTACATAACTCCATTAACTACTCAGAGAACAAATATGTGGTAAGCTGTTTCACTGTTATTTACATATTCATTCTACACTAATACAAATTAACCAACAAAAAATGAAAACTTCCTATCTTCACACACACACACACATAGTAGCAAGTTACTCGCCGAAGGTTTTATGATAAACAACCTTTTTTTATTTTCTCACTTTATCATTAACATAAATATTGTTTTGGCGTCCATCACCACCCCAGGGCTCATCAATCCTCAGCCTAGCTAACTTTAACGTCGGACTTTGTTATCTGTTGATGGACATTGTGAAGCTAATGTATGAACGGAATTGGAGTACTTTGATCTGATATGGTTTCTCGGTAGGACGGTAATACCGTGATGAGAAACCTTTACCCATTGAAACATTTACTGAAACAGAGAAATATTCGTAAAAATTGCTGTAATTTTTGTAGAAAAACATTCTCTTGACACATGACGTCTTCATGTCAAAATAATTCTCTCTATCTCCCCACAAAATACTGTTGGGAAATATGTGGAAAACATTTTGTCTCACGCAATTTTAATAAAATATAAAAAGAATAGCCACTAAAATAATGGTTTCTGATTTAGGCACAAAGCCAACACATTTGGGGAGGGGGAGTCCATTAAATCGACCCCAGTACGTGACTGGTACTTTATTTTATCGACCCCGTAAGGATGAAAGGCAGAGCTAACCTCGGCAGGATTTGAACTTAGAACGTAAATGGCCGCAACTCTATGCCACAAAGTATGGTGTCCGACGTTCCACCGCCCTATTATAGTCACTAAAATAATAACGGCTCATCTGTGAAATATATACGAAATTTTTCATTCGGAATTTGAAACTTTTAATAATAGTCTGTATTATTGTGTTGTCAATTTTACTGTTAATATAAAGATTTTCTCTTTAAATCCTTCTATCCAGGGATTAGTTGTAATGTGGAGCAGCATTAGGAAAATAATGGTAATAATATTTGATGACGATCGTTTGTTCAGGTATTCAGAGAATTGTCTTGTTTCTCGGAAACAAAGTATTGTGAATTAGAACGTTCTAAAGTGAAAGTGCGTGGCTGAGTGGTTAGAGAATTGGATTCGCAATCATGAAGTTGTGAGTTCGATACCCAGACCGCACGATGCGTTATGTCCTTGAGCAAAACACTTTATTTCACATCGTTCCTTCTGCCTGGATTTGCGACGGTAGATAGTATTAGCAATTGGGAAGACCAATTGAAACATCGTTTCCACGGTCCGATTTGACGAACTCCACCCCAACTCGTTGCGTGAATGATGTTTGGGATCTTCTCGATCGACTGTTATTATTACAAAGTAATATATAATATGTATGCTTTTGTAAAATTTGCTCCAATGCTATCAAAAAATCTGATTTCTTTTATAAAAGATGTACTTTTTTTTTAGCTTCCTTGTTGTTTTAGGTTACAATTATGCAGGAATTGTCATCTCGTTATAATCCTTTTCCTATATTTGGGAATTTTATTTGAAGATTGTGGAGAAGATACAGGATTATATTGCTTATTTAGCTGAACTTTTAGCATTAAAACTTACATAAATCGGAGTATTAGATGGATTTCTACTCAACATGGAATCTTATAAATTTATTCTCATATTACGTTCATATGTGATTATGTTCACATTCGAATTCTTAATATTAGCGATTCATCTGTCAAAGTTAGGGTCCTTGTTGAACAAAGTTAGTGTAGTAGTAGAGTAATACTTCACACCTAAATCTCTAGTTTAAATCTATTTATATAACAACCCCCAACCTTTTACAAAATTTATTTGACAAATTCTTTTTTTATCAATTTTTTCTTTTCTCCTTTAGCTATCAAGCTATGTATATATGGAGTCATATCTCCCGAGGGAGTGGTTGCGTTGCCACCATATTGACATACAGCGTTTCAAGGGCTTTTATTTTTAAAACCTAACGGAGCCTATCTCTTCTCCAGGTTTGAATACAGTAGATTTCTTCCAGAGAAATATAGAGTGAGAGAATGAAAGTGAGAAAGAGATATAGAGGAAGAATCGACCCCAGTACTAGATTGGTACTTTTTTTATCGACCTTGAATGGCTGAAAGGCAAAACTGATATTAGCGGTATTTGAGCTCAGAGAGCAGAGAGCCAAAACGAATACTGCAAAGCATTCTATCTGAGGTTCAAACGACCCGGCCAATTTACCGCATTGCTGTCAAGTTACCAATACCCACCTAAATTAGAACTAGTGTCACTCCTTCATCGATAAATTCTCATTAAATCCCCATCTTCATCTAAATTTTGATTAGAAAAGCATTTATTTTTTCAACAGAAGTCCCTTTATAAAGTCTTAGTTTTATAAACAGATGTGTCAGAAAAAGAGACATATTAATTTTTTTAAAGGTTAGTCTTTAAACTTATACTATTTTCCGTTATATCTTATCAATTGGGTTCTTCTTCATTTGAAACTAGATGTTATGTCCCACTCACAGTTTGTCTCTTTCTCCTCTCCCCCCTCTCTATCTCACTTATTCATTACAACTTCCATACTTCACTTCTTCTCCAGTCAATTCTCCTTCAAAACTTCTCTCAATTGACTGATTGATTGATCGGAACAAAACACAGATAAACAACTAGACTTATTTTATCATAACTTCATTTATTAGAAACTATAAGCCCTGTCTAATCAAAAGATTTAGGTTTGCCGTCATTTCATGATAAATTGGCTTCGTCATGTATGTCTGGAAGAAGGCAATCAGTTGATATCTATCTTTCTTATTCTCAATTCTTGTCTGAAACGATGTACTGGCCTCATATTTAGCTTACTCTTGAACTCTCCCCCTCAATATATGACAGGAGCAACATACTTACTCGCTCTCTATCTTCTTCTTCTTCTTCTTTTTCTTTTTCTTTTTCATTTTTTCTTTTTCATTTTTCTTTTTCATTTTCTTTTTCTTTTTCTTTTTCTTTTTCTTTTTCTTTTTCTTTTTCTTTTTCTTCTTCTTCTTCTTCTTCTTCTTCTTCTTCTTCTTCTTCTTCTTCTTCTTTCAACCTATACTATGACCTCTCACAATTTACTCACAATTTCTTTCATTCTTATTCTTTTTCTCCGTATCTAAGAAACATTTTCTGAAATGTGAACATTCTAAAATAAAGTGAATACCTTATTAGGAAGACATCAATTCCTCTCTTACTTCTTTTTTCCCTTCTAAACAAAACATTTTGAAATTCGAATGATATATATATTCAGGCGAATTCCTTATATGGAACTTACAATAACATACATCACCCATAATTCATTGTTATTTTTATAAATTAAGGAGAAATGTAAATAGTTATACTTTTTAAAAGAAACTGAGCTATGCGTGCTTTTTAGAATATACAACAATACTTATATATGACTTTTATATAATATGCTTGCATGCTTAATAATAATAATAATAATTGTTTCTACTTTAGGCACAAGGCCAGCAATTACCCAGTGCATTACTGGTACTTTATTTTATCGACCCCGTAAGGATGAAAGGCAAAGTCAACCTCGGCGGGATTTGAACTCAGATCGTAAAGGGAGGGCTTCAAAGCATGGCGTCTGACCCTCTACCGATACTGCCATGGTTCCTTATATAGGCAGAAGGCCAGCAATTTTGGGGGAGGGGAAGTCGATTAATTGGACCCCAGTGCGTGACTGGTACTTTATTTTATCGACCCCGTAAGGATGAAAGGCAAAGTTAACCTCGGTGGGATTTGAACTCAGACCGTAAAGGGGCGTAACTCTATGCTGCAAAGCATGGCGTCCGACCCTCTAGATTTAATAATGGTTTCTGATTTAGGCCCAATTTGGGGGGAGGGGAAAGTAGAATAAATCGACCTCGGTGCGTGACTGGTACTTTAATTTATCAACCCCGTAAGGATGAAAGGCAAAACTAATCTCGGTGGGATTTGAACTCAGAACGCAAAGGGACGTAACTATATGCCGCAAAGCACTATCTACCGATACTGCTAATTCACCGCCCTCATCCTAGATTTAATAAGATACATTTTAAATACATTTTTATTGTTTAAAAAGGATTCCTTTTGTCAGTCTCTCCCCCTAAATCTCAGCTGTAAATCAACTGTAACTTAACTCCCAGCTTCTACATAACCCAACGTTTACCAGTTCTTTCATTCATCATCTATCAGATAACCAGACCTGTCAACTTTCCCCGTCGGACGGGGAGATCTCTCACCCACTTTGGGATAGGTGAGAAATGTCTTTTCTTGTGAAAATGGGTAGAGTTTTCATTATAAAAAATTTCCCCATTTTGCCTCATTTCTCTCCATTTTGGGGTCCCTTTTTTCATGGTACTCCCCGTTGGGGATTTTAGAGGTTGGCAGGTTTGGATAACCAACACCTACATTAAAACTAGGCCTTACTAACATTCCTTTAGTTAACAACTGTCACTATACCCTTATTTCATTTTCATTTTATTTGATTTATAAAATTACAAACTGATTCTCTCATTACAGATTCAAAATATATTTTTGACCCTCCCCCCTAAAATTAAAACATTTTAAAGGTGTGCCATTGTTCATTTTCTCTGGATTTACGTCTATTTCAACAAAAATTATAATTACTTTTTATAATTCCAGTCTTTTTGTAAATGTTTCTTTTCTCTTCGCTCGATTAAACCCATTTTAATTTTTATCTTTACACCTTTTTAAAACTACAATTATAATTTTCATATATAAATAAATGGATTTGTATTTTTTACTATTCCAGCTAAACCCATCCCCTCAAAAACAACAAAAACAAAACAAAAATAAACATTCAATAATAAAATTCTGTAATACAAGTAGCTGAGTTAATTAAACATTTTTATAATTATAAGTAAATTTGTTTCCATTCTCAATCTACTCGACGTAAGTTTAACAAGTAATTTAAAGTTCTTAAATATTTTTTACAAGCAATATTTAACCGTTTGAAATAAGTAAACAATTTTATGAAAATAAGTACACAATTAAAAAAAAATCACAATTCAAATTTGAAAATCACTTTCCTTTTAGTTTTGTAAACATTGCTGAGATTAGAAAATGAGAAATCTTTAAAAAATGAAGGTTAATTTCTATACTTTCGTTTTCTTCCGTTATATTTAATTAATTGTTTCTACTTTAGGCACAAGGCCAGCAATTACCCAGTGCATTACTGGTACTTTATTTTATCGACCCCGTAAGGATGAAAGGCAAAGTCAACCTCGGCGGGATTTTGAACTCAGATCGTAAAGGGACGTAACTATGCTGGAAAGCAAGGCGTCCGACCCTCTACCGATACTGACAATCCACCTAATGGTGGAATGACTGTTCCAAGGCGTCTCCTTCGACGTCCTCCGGGCTAATGTCTTCTGCATCCTGTCAGCCGGTACTACGAGGCAGACGGACCCTTAAGTTTCATTTATGGTGGTGGCATGTGGATTAGATTTACTTCCATAAGCAAGATTAGTAAGAAAGTGGAAACATTTAAACACACAAATAAATACATTCATCATTACTTTAATCAATTGTATTCGAAATTAGATCTTAATCCCACTTCTCCTTCTCTCCCCCTCCCCCTCCCCTCTCTCTCTCTCTCTCTCTCTCTCTCTCTCTCTCACACACACACACACGCTCATTATATCACTTATAACTTCACTTCATTTTCTCCAATCAGTACCCCCAACCTGAATCTTCTCTCAATTTATTTGAACTCTTATATATTACAAAACAGATAAATAACTAAACATACTTGATCATAACTTCATTTATTACAATCAATACACCCTGTCTAAACAATAGATCTAGCCTTCTCATCATTCATGATAGATTGCCTACTTCATATGACTGGAACAACACATTCATTTGATATCTACTTTACGGTTTTTGTTATAGATTGTTTTGCTATCTTTCTGGGTTTCTGTCTGTCTGCCTGTCTTTTTCTTCACCTTTTTCTTCTTCCCCTTCTCCCCCCCCCTCCCCCTCTCTCTCTTCCCTCTCCTCTCTCCCTCTCCCTTTCTGTTGATATGTGACTGAAGCAACGTACTTCCTATCTATCTTTAATTTCATTCTCTTCGTTATTTAACCTAAACTGACGTACACATACACACAAGCAGTACACAGACACACTTATATGAAAAACACGCACACACACACACACACACACACATACACGCATACTCACACATACAGCCACACTTCCATCAGGGAACGTATTCTCACCGACAAATAAATAAGGAAGCAGACACACGCACATACGAACAGGACATTAGCACACGCACGCACTCACACACACACACACACACACACGTACACACACCCTCACACATAATTGAGACTGATGTAAGAATGAGAGAGCGGATGCCGGGGGGTGAAGAAATGTTGTTTTACATATATTAATGTTTGGTTTACATTTGTTAAAAAACAACACAAATCTAAGTTGTATATACAGGTTGTCCCCGAAAAATGTGTACATACTTCAACAACATTCTAATAAAAGTGTGTATACATTTTTTGGGGACACCCTGTATGTATGTTTGTACGGATGTGATACACACAATATCAAACATTATCAAGCGTGCTCCCTTACTCACACACCCACACGTACGTATAGAGACGCACATACACACACACATTAAAGGATATACATTTCACTTATTACTATTAAAAGAAAAATTACTTCCTTCAGTCATTTAAATGCTCTGCAGGTCATACTGGGGCACCGTCTTCAAGAGTATCAGCAATTGTAGCGATACCAGTACTTATTTCAATCTATTACATATTTTATTGCTCTTCATTTGCTGAACCGCTAAGTCACGAGATGAAAGCAAGATCATAGATATGGATACACGCACGCACACACAGATATATCCACACACACACACACACACATATACACTCCAACCATCTCACATAGTCACACACGCACATGCTTAGTGGTTTATTTCTCGGACAACGCACTATACTATTGTAAAAAGATGTATCTATGTTGCACAATAAATTCATGCAGAATTATCATAATATTATTTATCAAAATCGCCACAATTTTAATGGATTATATTCCAGAGCAACAGTGGGTAGCCGTGAAGTACTTTCGTGTAACGTTGATTTAACAGCCACATAAAGACGAAGAGTAGTTTCATTTTCAACAACTAGAGTATATAACAGTGTGTCTCTCTGACAACCTTATTCAAATCAAAGTATTTCATAACTATAGATAAAATTTGGGTAACTGAAATGTCTGTACTTTCATCAATTACGATAGAAAACTTTTGTAGCTTGCAGATAGATATCCGTTATCACCATTTTTTCATGGAAGTCATTTTACTCTGAATGACATACGAAAGTTTTGTTCTTATCATTGATAATTTTTCAGCAATCTTACCGCCCGGAAATTTTCTTTTACACACTATCAGAAGAAGATTAATGTTTGCAAAAGGAATATTATGTTCAGTAAAAATAACCAGTAATAAGCAGTTAAGTTTTAGTTGTATGTTCACGTCGTTATCGCCATGCATTGATTAATATCAACACTAGATTTAGCCACATCAAAACATGCTTTACTGAAGTTTTGTGTTTCATTAGCATGGATTTATTTGCATTTCTCAGAGAAATGTTGCAACATCTACAGTAGCTATCATCTTTATTATTTTTTAAATATTTTGTTGAAGCCAATCCTTAAATTCAGGATATTGCAGTCAGTCTTCCTTGAAAGATTGCACATATAATTTCCTTTATTTATTATTTTGTTTTAGTGAAAGTTAGCCTTTCATTACTCATTATGATAGCACGCAAGTTATAAACAAATGTAACAACGATTAGAAAAATGGGACCACTCATACAGACGTCTTGACGAATGATCAACGCCAATAGTAAATGCCGGGGCTGCTAGACACAAAGTAACTACTATACTATAACAGTTCACATATCATAAAAGATTCAGACACGTTTAATTAATTGTTTCTACTTTAGGCACAAGGCCAGCAATTACCCAGTGTATTACTGGTACTTTATTTTATCGACCCCGTAAGGATGAAAGGCAAAGTCAACCTCGGCGGGATTTGAACTCAGATCGTAAAGGGACGTAACTATGCTGGAAAGCATGGCGTCCGACCCTCTACCGATACTGCCAATCCACCACCCTGGGACACGTTTAATTAATGACTTATCAACAACTTATTTGAAGGTAGTTACATTTTTAAAAGTTACTTTAAACATATACATATCCACACTTGTTATTTTCAAGAATGTATCTATTTGTGGCCTGAAAAACGTTAGTTTATTTTCAGAATATAAACCCAGAAACCTAGATGGCAGGTGAAAACACCAGATCGATTAATGTTTAAAATCAATAGATTTCTTCTATCAATGATGTTTCAGTAAATATTCTTCTTGTGTACGAGACAGTAATTACGTGGCACCCCAGCCACTGCAATCAGCTCATGGTAGTGGGATTAAGGTGCTTGAGGCCTACACTCTTTGGTGGGCAGAGATCCCAGTACTCATTTAGTATATGTTTAGCAGTCTGCTCTGGCGAACTACACTGGCAAGCTGCTGATGGATGCAACCCTGGGTGGTGCATAGCTACATTGAATCGGCCGACACTTGTATGTAGCTGATTCGGGAATACCCACTCCACTTGAGAGAGGTTTGCACCTGGAGGAGAGGGCTGTATTGGAGCTGAAAACTCAGTTAGGCAGCTCGTTATGGTGTATGTTATCAGCTAGCTTCCCTACTCCGAAGCATGTTGACATCTGAGTTTCACAGCTTTGCTGCGTGATGAGAGAAATGGCAGTATGTCGTCAAACGATGTTGGTCCAGTAGCTGAGAATCTTCAGGCGTGTCGCAGGGCGGATGACTTGAGTCTGTTGAGGCTTTGGTTACCAACCTCGACACTGAAGTGAACCTAAACATCGAGTGCTCACCCGGGTGAACCTACAGTAACTCCAAGTTACACTCCATGGGTATATATATATATATATATATATATATATATATATATATATATATATATATATATATATATATATATATATATATCTGTATATATATATATATATATCTGTATATATATATATATATATCTGTATATATATATATATATATATATATATATATATATATATATATATATATATATATATATATATATATATATATATATATATATATGTATATATATATATATATATGTATATATATATATATATATATATATATCTGTATATATATATATATATATCTGTATATATATATATATATCTGTATATATATATATATATATATATATCTGTATATATATATATATATATATATATATATCTGTATATATATATATATATCTGTATATATATATATATATATATCTGTATATCTGTATATATATATATATATATGTATATATATATATATATATATATATATATATATATATATATATATATATATATATATATATATATCTGTATATATATATATATATATATCTGTATATATATATATATATATATGTATATATATATATATATATGTATATATATATATATATATATATATATATATATATCTGTATATATATATATATATATATATATATATATATATATATATATATATCTGTGATATATATATATATATGTATATATATTATATATCTGTATATATCTATATATATCTGTATATATTTGCGTAATATTGCCAGAATTAATAACAGAACACACTCACTGTTTGGTTGGTTTTCGCTTCTCGCTGTCTTTTATATATATATATCTGCGATCTAACTTACTCGGTCCTCAATGTTGCCATTGACTGACCGGCGGTCAAAAATAATACAGATACAATATAGACAAACACATATATATATAGTTTACATAAATCTTTCGTTGCACATCTGCAACATCGTCAGTGGTGTTATATTCATTGTTCCTCCTGTTGTGTTGTATGTCTACGCCATTTTTTTTTGTTCAGTCTGTCTATATATTTATTTATTTATTTGCTTGTTTGTTTATCTTATTTTATTTTGTCTTCTTTGCGCATGCGTTTGCGTGTGTGTATAGTGTTATGTGTGATGTGTGACTAGTGTGTATAGTGTTGTCTGCTGGGTGACTAGTGTGTGTTTATGTGCTTGTGTATGTATTTATTTATCTTATTTTATTTAATTTAATTTACTTATTTATTTATACTTCTCTTAGGTCAGTGTTGTTTGTTTGGGTGTTGTTGTTGTTCCACTCATTCTTTCTGTTTAGCTTTGGTCTTCTAATTTCTATTTCACTGGCCTCTCTGATTTGCCTATCTGCTGGGTCATTCCTATGTTTAGATATTATTCTAATTTCTATGTTGTCTATGTTACCGTCATGATGTTGTCTAGCATGTTCGTATAGTACTGACCCGTTTTTTCGTCCTTTTAGTTCCCCCCAGTGTTGGTCTATCCTTTCACCTATGCTACGAGCTGTCTCACCTATGTATGTTGTTGTCGTGTTTCTGCAAGTACCCTCTGTACATCTTATGCTATAGACTACGTTTCTAGTTTTACAGTTTATCCGGGGGTTCACCTTACATATGATACATTTCCTATTGGTACAGTGGGTTTTCTTAAAAGGGTAGGTTTTGCTGATCAGGGATTTTATGGTGGTTCCTGGCTTTTCTACCACCTTTATTTTTAAGTGGGTCTTTCTCAGGGCCTTTCTACACTGGTTAGCTAATTTCCCTCCAGGGGTGGCGTCCACAAACATGACACTCTGATATCTCTGGTTGTCGTACCATGATGTGGCCTTCCCTATCTTATGTCTAGCCCTATCTAAGCTATTCCATGATTTGCTCCTGTATAGTGGGCAAATTCCTTTCATGTCCAGTTCTATGAGGGTCTTATACTTTTCCATGGCTCCTTCGTATACTCTGACTCTGTCTCTTTGGTTGTAGCCAGAGAACTGCATGCGGTTGATGAAGTGTTGGATGTGTCCTTCCATTTCTGTTGGGTCGCACATGCTGGACACATTCTTCATCACTCGTACCAAATCTGCGATCAGAATATTAAACTTAGCACTACTGGACATTGCTGAGTTTTTGAGTATCAGGTATTTGGAGGCCATGGGTTTAGCATAGTGTGAGTGGAGAATTTGGGCTCTCTCGTCTATAGTGTTAATCCAGAGTTCTGTGTCTAATACAGGTAGTCTATTGTTAGGGTGTTTGGAAGGGAAGTCTATAGTTACAGTTATACTCTGGTGTATGGAATTAGCTATCTGCTGGATGCTTTCCATCGTGCTACGTTCTAAATCAAACTTGTTAGTGCTCTCTAGTGGGGGTGTTCTTATAACTATATTGATATCGTCTACATAACGAGAGTACATGATGAGGTCTATGGAGCTTTCATTAAGGAGATCTTTAAGTCTCCTTTCCCACCATACCATGAAAAGGTTGGCAACATCGCCAGCTATGCTGACGCCGATGGCTGCTCCCTCATTTTGGGTGTAGATTTTCTCATTGAACTTAAATATGTGGCCCTTTAGGGTAGTTTTGATACTAGCCCCTATTGCATGTGCGACCATTTTTCTTACCTGATCAGTGTTTTGGGGGGTCCGTATAGCTTTGGTCCACCCAATCCACCTTCCTATGGGAGTCTTTTTAGCCATTGAGGTTATGGTGGGGGGTCTACCTCTTATAGGTCTACTAGGGCAGAAACATCTAAGGTCATGGCTGTCTAGGTAGTCAGTGTCGTAGGTAAGTCTAAGTAGGAGGCCCAGTTCGTCTGTGTCGACGTCGCAGAACTCCACCTCACTCTCAATGATCATCTCCACACATCTTTTCACAGCAAAATCAATGTTAATGGATGGGTACAGTGACACCACATCCATGCTGCCTATTATGCAGTTGGATAGGCTCCTGTTTTTGTTGCACTCACTGATTCTGCTGAGGAGGTCCTCTGTACTTTCACATACATCTGGGGACATCTTGATTATGGGGCGTATAACCATTGAGAGGAAGTAGGAGATCCTGTAGTTGCTAGCTATATTAGCTCCGCATACAGGTCTTGTTGGTGGTCCTATTGTCGGGTCGTCGACTGTCTTGTGGTCTTTGCGGAGCCCATACAAGGTTCACACATAACACTATACACACACGCAAACGCATGCGCAAAGAAGACAAAATAAAATAAGATAAACAAACAAGCAAATAAATAAATAAATATATAGACAGACTGAACAAAAAAAAATGGCGTAGACATACAACACAACAGGAGGAACAATGAATATAACACCACTGACGATGTTGCAGATGTGCAACGAAAGATTTATGTAAACTATATATATATGTGTTTGTCTATATTGTATCTGTATTATTTTTGACCGCCGGTCAGTCAATGGCAACATTGAGGACCGAGTAAGTTAGATCGCAGATATATATATATAAAAGACAGCGAGAAGCGAAAACCAACCAAACAGTGAGTGTGTTCTGTTATTAATTCTGGCAATATTACGCAAATATGACCCTCCCCAAATATAACAATATCTGTATATATATATCTGTATATATCTATATATATCTGTATATATATATCTGTATATATATATCTGTATATATATATATATATATATTATATATATATATATATATATATATATATATATATATATATATATAAACTAGTCTGTGTACAGTTATGATATTATGCTGCAGCATTAAAAGAATACTTATAGCCTACAGCAGACCAAAAATTGCAGCCCACATAAAAGTCTCGCCCGGGGCGGACCGCTCCTCGTTCCCTCTAGCTACGCCACTGTGTAATCGTGTAATAATGTTGTATAATGTTGTAGCAGGTTGGTAGTATAATAGTGTAGTAGTGAGATATTTTTCATGTTAAATCATAAACTAGCTCATATTAAGCATACTTGATCCGAGGCATTCAAGGTATAACACGAGCATCGTTAGTTTTACCAGACACGATGTATTAAATAAATCATTGGTACATTAACTGTTTTATTTAGATGTATTTTGTAGTAAAGAAATAATATATTTATAAACCGGCATTATGTTATAGATTCTTTCTTTTTGAAAGTGTTAGGGGTATGTTTTGTGGAAGGTTATGCTTTTTTGATGTTTAACTCCATAGGTCATCGTCAGTGCCGGATTTAGGGCAGATGAGGCCCTGTGCTAGTTAAATTATGAGGTCGCAAACATTTGAAAAACTCATCGTAAAAGTTTTGGGTGCAGGAAGATACTCCCCCCGCCCCCCAGCCTGGCAAACGGAACCCTGTGCTTAAGAACACCTAAGCACAATGGTAAATCCGGCACTGGTCACGGCTAATATAAGCCCTAATCCCACCGAAGTTAACTTTGCCTTTCATCCTTACAGAGTCGATAACATAAAGCACCAGTAATGCACTGGGGTAATTGCTGGCCTTGAGCCAAAAGTAGAAACAATTATTTTTTTAGAGTATGTAAGTTTCTATTATGCAATGTATCTTTTTTCTTCTTCTTATTTAAGACTATAGGACGTTAGTCGATGAAGGTTTGGTTATTATTTCTCGCAATTCATCGTAGAGCCTTAAAAAACAATGAGCTATACAACGAAATATTCTTCAACAGTACCAGTGAACACGTCAGACGTATCCATCTTCATATTTTAACAATTGTGTCATTTTCTGATGCTTCAGTAATTATTATTCATCCATTGAAGTATTTAGAGAATTCTATTTGCCGTGGAAAATTATGTGTAACCATCCCCCACTCTCCATCACGCCACTAAAATTAATAATCATGTTTTGATGTCACAGTCTACGATAAAGACAAGACAATTGCAAACACTTGGCAAATTGATATTAAAATTTTTTTTTTTAGAAATTGCAGCCACCATCACCTCACCGTTCTCGTCGCCTCCTCATCCTCAGCCTCGTAGTCGTCGCCGCCGTCGTCGTCGTCGTCGCCGTTGCTATTGCCATCAGTATCATCATCAGCATCACCGTCACCACCGACACCGTCACCACCACCTCCACCAACACCACCACCGCCACCACCACCACCACCACCACCATCACCACCAACACCACCGCCACCACCACCACCACCACCACCACCACCACCACCACCACCACCACCACCACATCCACCACCGTCACCTTCACCATCACCACCACCGCCACCAACACCACCGCCACCAACGCCACGACAACCACCACCACCGCCGCCACCACCACCACCACCACCGCCACCGCCACCACCGCCACGTTATCTGCCGCCACCACCACCACCACCACCACCGTCACCACCAACACCACCGCCACCACCGTCACCACCAACACCACCGCCACCACCACAACCAACACCACCACCACCACCACCGCCACCGCCACCACCGCCACGTTATCTGCCGCCACCACCACCACCACCACCGTCACCACCAACACCACCGCCACCACCATCACCACCAACACCACCGCCACCACCACAACCAACACCACCAACACGTTATCTGTCGCCACCATCACCACCACCGTCACCACCAACACCACCGTCACCACCGTCACCACCACCACCACCACCAACACCACCGCCACCACCACCACCACCACCACCGACACCACCGCCATTATTTCGATCTAGTCAATACCAATTAAATAAAAGGCCATTCTGTTATTAAACCATGTTTTTCCTCTTCCTAGCTGTACGGTCCCGTGATGTTAGAATAATCAGATCTCAAATTATTCTCTCTTATAAGAATTCTGGCGTCTCGCTGATCCAAATCATGATGATGAGGATGATGGTGATGGTGATGGTGATGGTGGTGATGATGGTGATGGTAATGATGGTGAGGATTTCTATTTCACCCTAACACCGTGTAGTGCTTCTATTAATTAATTGCCGCTATCAACACTATCGCTGTTATAAATATTAGCAACCCATTAGCTTTGACTGTGTTTATGTATAATCTATATATAAATTTGAGCAACTTCCGTCCGTCCAGTACACAATGTGTGTGTTTGTGTTTGTGTGAATGTATGTATGTGTATTTAAAAGGAAGGGGATGGTGAAAACACTATAACAAAACAGCGTTCCATTTGCTACGCTGTGTGGGAGTGTATGTGTGCGTTTGTGTAAATGTATGTGTGTGTGCTTGTGTGAATGTATGACTGTCATTATCATTATCATCATCCAGTTTTTGATTGTGCAGGACACAATGAATCCCTAAGTAGGGGTGGTGTCCTGCATGACAACGCCCCTTTGCATCCCGCTCCATGTGTTTCTGTCCGTCAGTCTCACTTCGGGAAGGTCAAGCCTAGCTTGATTCCGACGGGCATCCTCCATCCAAGTCCTTTTTGGTCTTCCTGGGCCTCTACTACCTCCTGGATCGACATTCATCACTTTGCTGACCAGCCCTCACTAGGCTCGACATGGCAGTACCAGCGCATGCGTCTCGTTTGTGAGTGTGTATTTTTGTAAGTGTGTCTGTGTTTGTGCATTTATATTTATATACTCATACATATAAATGTATGCATATGCACATACACACACGCACACACATATACGCATACACGTCAGCGTGTTGAAAGAATTCCTAGTATTATATAAATAGCTATAAGCTACTATCATCTTTGTCATTAAGACAATGAGTAATTGATTTCTGATAAAACGGTAAAAAACTATTAGAACTAATCAGATCGATTTCGTTTTTCTGGTCACAGAGCGGAAAATAAAACATATTATTTAACCATTGTTTCTCTATAATACACCGTATCTTCTGAAGATGTGCTTATTTAATATAAAACACACTTCTATCATAACACACCGCCTACTACTACTACTGATGCCGCTACTACTACTACTACTACTACTACTACTACTACTACTACTACTACTACTACTACTACTACTATTTTATAACTAAATTTTATAAACTACTACTACTAGTAGTAGTAGTTTATACAATTTCATATTTATAGAGATGGGGAGCGCAGGAGAGACGGAGGCAGTGGGAGTTTGGTT
>OZ024745.1:112231104-112233604 GCA_964016885.1 Eledone cirrhosa
ATGTAAAATAAAATTTCGGCGGGATTTGAACTCAGAATGGCAAATCCCTTGCTATTCTGAATTCAAATCCCGCCGAGGTTAACTTTGCCTTTCATCCTTTCGGGGTCGATAAAATAAAGTACCAGTAATGCACTGGGATAATTACTGGACTTGTGCCAATAGTAGAAACAATTATTAGATCCTCCAGCTGCTGTATCGATATGAATCACTTACAATAAAATTTGGCTGGAGATAGATTAGCAAAATTTAATAAGCAGTGGATGGGGTTTGTGTGGGGTGTGTGTGGAATAAAAGCAGAGGGGGAGGGCTGGAAAAAAATCTGAAAAATTAATAAGCGAGTGGCGACGATTATTCAAGACCTGAGAGTAATTATTTTCCCTTCACTATGAATTTTGAACTCATTTTAACGTGTTAACGTTCAAGGCGTTAAACATTCTTTCATAATTTTGAATATAATCTTGTGGTTGATTGTCAGATTTATTATTTTCCTCAGCTATGTTGTGCATGTTCACCATAAAAGTGGTCTTTCAGAATCTTTGTATAGCCTAATTTTTACAATGGTAGCATTCCATTTCAACTGATGCTTTTTTAAAAAAAAAATGACTTTCTTCTCCGCGCTGCGCCTGAAATGCTCAATCACCCATATATTGAATAATTTCTCTTGTGGCTGTCTCCGGGTGACAAATATGTTGACCACATAGCATCTAACACTCTTATTAATTTAATTATATACTAAAAAAAATCACTCTTCAGTAATCGTTGATGATGTTTAGCTCAGCGCAGCATTGATCCAGCAATAATATGATCTTAGGAATTTCAGCCTAAACCATTCCCCCCCCCCCCCCCCCACCACTACATTATGCAACGTGTCCTTCATTCTTTTTTTTTTTTGTATTTTCTAAACAAAACAAAAAAACAAAAAAACAACCACATGAGATGATTTGCGGGTATCGATATGTGAAAGATCATCATTACATGACTTTGATTTTTACGATAGTGGCCGCATAATAAAATACCTTTCACCACGAGGGATTTCGTTTCTGATATCATAACTGACATTAACAATATCACAAAGATTCTGATTTAGGCACAAGACCAACAATTTTTGTGGAGGGGAAAGTTGATTAAATCGACTCCAGTACTTTACTGGTACTTTATCTCATCAAGCCCGTGGGGGTGAAAGGCAAAGATAACCTCGGTGGGATTTGAACTCAGAAGATAAAGGGACGTAACTCTATGTCACACAGCAAGCTGTCCTGTCCGACGCTCTACCGATACTGCCAATCCTCCTCAATAATATCACTAAAACTGTGGTCTATCTAAAAGGGCATATTATTTACTTCACTGAGTTCAAATCCCGCCGAGGTTAACTTTGCCTTTCATCCTTCCGGGGTCGATAGAATAAAGTACCAGTAATGCATTGGGTAATTTGCTGGCCTTGTGCCAAAAGTAGAAACAATTATTTACTTCACTAAGTCTTTCCACTTAAATCAAGATTTACTCTGGTGTTATCAAAATATCTCTGAAAATATTACAATTGGCTATATGAAGGGGTTGTAGAATTATGTACAGGGACAAAGCCCAGTCAAACTCGAACCCACTTAACAGTCAAGCAGCTTCGTCAACAGTTATCTTTCATTGATCGAAAATTGGTTCTCACAGATAAAACACGTTTTCCCAACTCCTGCAATGTTAAAATAATGATTGGGGAATTATCCAGTAATGTCTTCTGCATGAATAACACATAGTAAAGTTGGTGCTATTAGCGATGTTATCGAATTTCTGTGCCCCCCCCCCCCCCCCACCCAACCAGCCAAATACTGTAATAAGATATATATATATATATATATATATATATATATATATATATATAGAGAGAGAGAGAGAGAGAGAGAGAGAGAGAGGAATGTAAACAAACATCCAATTTCATAACTAGCATCATCACCGTCACTCAACCCTCATACACCCCCGCATGAAACTAATCCATCAGAAATGACTATAACATATATACAGCTTAACAATCAATTTAAAACTTCAGTTGATATGTTTTTCTATTTTCCTATCATTAGATAACAGAGCACTTTTGATGAGAGTAGGATAAAAGATATCTCTTGTGTTAAATGTTATTCACGATATCACTAGGGAAAATATGACATGACAATGTATTTGCGGACTGTATTTATATGCTTGTATACAGCTGCTATCACTTTGTAGTAACCCCTAGGATTTACCTGCACTACGTGTCGTAATGAAAATAAATCTTTCAACGAAATTAAATCTTTCAACACAGGTGGATAAGAGAAGCAGAAGAACACATCAATCACTAGCACCGAAGATCAGACATCTAAATCCCATGAAAATATGATAATTAAATAATAAATTCACAGCGCATTTACCATATGTTATGAAGCCACCAACTAAAATGTATGGGAATTCCACATACCAACATTTTGAGGGGGAATTAATATCTTCAAAACCCGAATTCAAGAAACTGAATGAA
>OZ024745.1:112237610-112247610 GCA_964016885.1 Eledone cirrhosa
ACCACTACCACCACCACCACCAACACCACCACCACCACCACCACCACCACTATAAATACTGATGAGGAAGGGAGAGCAAGATACTGATGAAGAGGAAAAGAAGTATGATGACACCGAAACCGAACGATAGAGGTGATTAGGAGAATGGTAAGGACGACAAGGAAGAGGAAGATATAACTGTTTCTACTTTAGGCACAAGGCCAGAAATTACCCAGTACATTACTGGTACTTTATTTTATCGACCCCGTAAGGACGAAAGGCAAAGTCAACCTCGGCGGGATTTGAACTCAGAATGGCAAGGGCCGTAACTCTATGTGTCAAAGCATGGCGTCCGACTGTCTACCGATACTGCCAGTCCACCAGAGGAAGATAGAATGATGATGATGGGGATGATGATGATGATGATGATGATTGTGTAACAGCTGCTGCTGCTGCTGATGATGATGTGTATAATGATGATGATTGTGTGTGGGATGAAGGTAAAGAGGAGGAGTAGAAAGGGGAGGAGGATGAGGTGGGCGTTGATGACAATGATGATAATGGTAGTGATGATGATGGCGGTGATGGGGATGAGGATGACTACGTTGATGATGGTGATGATGATGATAAGCAAATAAAATAAGGTAATCAAAACGATTATTTACTAAAGCATGACAATTCATTGGCAAGATAAATGGTGGTGGTGGTGGTGGTGGTGGTGGTGGTGGTGTGGTTGTAGTGGTGGTGGTGGTGGTGTAGGTGGTGGTGGTGGTGGTGGTGGTGGTGGTGGTGGTGGTGGTGGTGGTGCTGGTGTGTGGTGGTGATGGTGGTGGTGTGTGGTGGTGGTGGTGGTGGTGGTGGTGGTTGTAGTGGTGGTGGTGGTTGTAGTGGTGGTGGTGGTGGTGGTGGTGGTGATGGTGGTGGTGGTGGTGGTGGTGATGGTGGTGGTGTGGTGGTGGTGGTGGTTGTAGTGGTGGTGGTGGTGGTGATGTTGGTGCTGGTTGTAGTGGTGGTGGTGGTGGTTGTAGTGGTGATGGTGGTGGTGTGGTGGTGGTGGTGGTTGTGTAGTGGTGGTGGTGGTGGTGATGTTGGTGCTGGTTGTAGTGGTGGTGGTGGTGGTTGTAGTGGTGATGGTGGTGGCGGTTGTAGTGGTGGTGGTGGTAGTGCAAACGGAACCACACCATTCCAAGAATTAATACTGAGTTTTAGACTCAGTTAACCCCCCAAACACTCCCAGTCTCTTGCAGATTACAACATATAGACTGAATTCTTTTATCAATTAATCAATAAGAGTAATTTTTACAGCTTTCGGGATTAATGGAAAGAAAGGAAGAAGTTATCCTTAAACCAAAGACCTGACCTGAATACTTATAATGGAGTGGGTTCTGTGAAAGAATACCAAGAACACTGGAGGTGGGTGTTAAATCGAGATTAAGTCTCCTTATTCTCCTTCATACCCGTAACTCCCGGTGGAGCCATTGGGGTACCGTAGAGACATACAGCGTTTATTGGGCATTTTAAAACCTGGCAGAAACCATCTTCTCACCAGTTGAATTCTTCCAGAGAAGGATAGAGGATGAGAAAGAGAAAGAGAAAGTGAGAAACACGTGCATCAATCTAAAATTGAAATACCCTGATGAAATCAGAGCCTTCTGAGGGTCTATACACAAAAAGATATACATCGATATTCTTGTGGAAGAGCTCACAATTAACAGGGACAACAGATCAACCGTCCTTCCTATACATGGATCAACTGCCCTTCTCACTTATACATCGATATTCTTGTGGAAGAGCTCACAATTAACAGGGAAAACAGATCAACCGTCCTTCCTATACATGGATCAACTGCCATTCTCACTTTTCTTTCTCATCGTCAAACATGACCTTACTCAGGATGGGCAGTGTAAATGCTCGTTGTCTGGAGTCGTCATGGAAGTAGGGCCATCTGCCCAACGACCTCAGGTCACAGAACATAGATATGGTGGCCATCAGCGAGACCAGAATTTCCGAATCAGGAGCCTTCACATCCATTTTCGGCGGCTACAAGGTGTACGCATCTCCAAACCGTCCGAGATTGGGGGTTCAGTCGCTGTGTTGTTTCAGAAAAGCTTGGATCTCACGATACGGATCATCTTTCTGGACACAGATGGTAAGTTGCTGGTGCTGGACGCGACCAGCTGTGAAGGACATGCCTTTAAGCTAGTGACCGTATATGCTGCAACAGGGACAAGACGATCTGGAGACCCTTTCAGGAACGTTCCGATCGTTGGTAACTCCACTTTGGCACTCTATAGAGCTTTAGAGGCGGGTAAAAGTTGCGCCGTTCTGGGAGTCAACGAAAATCAATTAGTCACTCTTTTCCAGAGGACGCTTGGCCCATGGCTCATGGATTACTTCCAGAACTCCCTGGCCTGGCGGTTCAAGATATACTTTATAGGCATAGAACTATTGTCAGCTGGGCCTGTCCAAGATGTGTGCAGGCGACGAAATCACACTGCATTCACTCCTTTAGTGTCCGAGCATTGCTGACGTGGATTTATGTCGAACATCTGTTATCATACGTAGAACAGATCCAGCTATCAGCTGAGGCTAAAGTTAAGATCGTATCGCCACTTTCCTTTAGCCAAGAAAGTATGGGCCTCTGAATTGGAGGAGCACAACTGGAAGGGGGTGCTTGCCCTAGAGGTCAGTGTGATTGTAGCCTTTTGAGGGTTTATCTATGAGTGACCCTCGGAGTTTTCCCTCTCCCCCTATCGGAGAAGTTTTTTCCGTTTGTTGTTTTTCTATTACCACCTTTTTGACATGCAAAAACCCTCTTTATATCGTCCTGTGCATTCTTGTGTCGTCGATTGGCAGTATCGGTAGAGGGTCGGACGCCATGCTTTGACGCATAGAGTTATGGCCCTTGCCATTCTGAGTTCAAATCCCGCCGAGGTTAACTTTGCCTTTCATCCTTACGGGGGTCGATAAAATAAAGTACCAGTAATGTACTGGGTAATTGCAGGCCTTGTGCCAAAAGTAGAAACAATTATTACTTTCTTGATGTCAGCCCTGTGTGGCTAATAAAGGAACCATTATTATTATTATTTGACGCATAGAGTTATGGCCCTTGCCATTCTGAGTTCAAATCCAGCCGAGATTGACTTTGCCTTTCATCCTTACCGGGTCGATAAAATAAAGTACCAGTAATACACTGGGGATCGATTTAATCGACTTTCCCCTCCCCCAAATTGCTGGCCTTGTGCCTATAGTAGAAATAATAATAATAATAATATTGATAATAATAATGATTTCTAGTATGGGCACAAGGCCAGTAATTTGGGGGGAGGGGAAAGTCGATTAAATCGACCCCAGTACGTTACTGGTACTTTATTTTATCGACCCCGTAAGGATGAAAGGCAAAGTTAACCTCGGCGGGATTTGAACTCAGACCACAAAGGGCCGTAACTCTTTGCTGCAAAGCATGGCGTTCGACCCTCTACCGACACTGCCAATCCACCGCCCTGATAATAATAATAATAATAATAATAATAATAATTATAATAATGATCAATGACTGAGACTCAAAGAACAATAATAATAATAATAATAATAATAATAATATAATAATGATTTCTTTATTAACTAAATTTGGCTATTCAGATTGACAATGTTTCCCACCCCTGGTTTATTTTGTATTAATCAAGTAGAATGATTAAGTAGCAATTTCTCTTGCATTGTCTGGATTCAGTAGTTATGCAGCAGCTCCTATATTGGATCATATCGTATTAATGAGGTTCAGTGACTATGTATCAGATCTTGTGTTGGATCATGTTATATTGTCATGCTTCATTGATTACGTATAATTTCCTTTGTGGGATCATGTTACATTGATCTGCTTGCGGGATTACAAAGAAACTCCCTAGGATTAGATTTCATTGTTAAAGTTATGCAACTAAGTAGAAACAAGTCGAATCAGTTAAACTATAAAATGAAAATTAAGTATATCATAAGAAAAATACATGTGGCGAACGCACATCCTGGACATAGGCAAAACTGCATCGTAAAGATTAGCTTGTTTCTGCAAAACCAAAAAATATTCCTCTTAACAACTACTATCTATTTATAAATATCATGATGTACCCAGAATGGAGAATTGCTTTCACACTTAGAAGAATGTTATTATTACGCATATAAATATTCTAGACCGCATTCAAAGAAAATCCGCTCAGTTCATACACATGAAATTGCTCACAAAATTACCCTTATGTCAAGGCCTCACATGCACTCCCAGCTCATTCGTTTTTCCTTCTCTTGTCACTCACATTGAGTCCACTGTTAGACCACTCATTGACATTATACTCTGTCATTACACTCAGAACGTCTGCTCTCTGTAATTCTCTCCCTCTAAATTCGAGAGTCGACTTTCAAGGGGACATTAACCGTAGCCATCTCGCTTTTTTAGAAAAGTATGCGAAAGACACTCGCACTTTCCTTTCCTTCAGACTTATCAACCTTTTCATAACAGATATAGCACATATATGTAAACAAATATTAGATAAATTAATACCAATTGTATAGAAGACTGTAGGACTTAGTTTGTGAGGTAATACTGATGAGGTGATTACTTAGTTTGTCAGACTGAAAAACGTGAAATGAACTAAATGTTTTCAATTTGCTACCAGTAGTTATTCTGCTTCTACTTCGCCTATCCTATTAAAGTTCTTATCCAAACTAGAAAGTTTACTAGTTTAACTAAGCAGGAAATTGATAACATCCTTGAAGTCTGACGGACTGTCGTTGAGTTTGGTGGGGTTTTTTTTTTATTGGTATAAGAAAAAGAATTTCTAAACTTTCAGCAAATGAAGAAATATTTAATCTGAATACCGAGTATTATAACGAGGCATTAGCTAGGTAGGCTATAATGATAGAATAACATATCTTCACGAGGCAATTCAAAGTCAAAATTTCATACTCCAAAACACCTAATTTTGCTGACAATATAGCTTTTAGTAACTATAAGAAAATGAAATTATTTTCCCAATAAATCTAATAAATGTGATTGCAAGTTTATATTAAAAAATCCCTTAGATGACTTAAATATAGCAACGAAAGCATTAAAAAGTAGATTCCAATATTGGAAATATTGAAGCTCTCATCTTCCCTAACATATCTACCTAACATGACAACCTAGAATCTAGAATAACTAAAAAAATAGTAGATAAGCTAGCATTGAGTGTAATTGTAGAATCTATGAGAATTGCCCTTTTAAAGGACATTGTCTAAGGGAGAATGTAGGCATAAGTGTAAAGTTACCATGTTTTATTTAGAAGCAATATCAAATTCGTTAAAGAAACAGTACTAAACACATTTAAATTTTTATAGAAATAGAAGTAGAAAAGCACATTACACAACTCGTACAAATTGTATTTTAAAGGAGAATATAATTTAAGTTGATCGATTATTAATACAGGTAATCCTTCAAAGGGGATGGGTTTGAATGCAATCGTTGGTCTATTGAAACTCTTGAAATAGAAATGTCTAATAAACTGTGCATCTCCCACAACTATCTCAGCTTTAGCAATTCTTGCATTTAATTCAGCCTCCGGCCTTCCATTACTTGTGAAAACTGCCCCAAGATACTTTAATTTCTTCGTCTGATTCAGTGTAACACCACTCATATACAAAGCGCATTGCACAGAAGTTTTCGAGGGATGAATGTCTTAGTCTTTGTAACTGATCTTCTTTCTTGCTGTGCAGCACTCGGCAGCAAATCTATCCAGTGCCTGTCGGAGATCCTCTTCTGGCGACTGAAATCGTACTATGTCGTCTGTAAATATCAATCGTCTGGTCCTACACCCACCGGTTTTGATGCTACTTCCAAACCGGCTGCGCTTATCAACCCTGTTCATAAAGATTATGAACAGGAGACATAACAATACTCACCCTCGGTGAAGTCCAACACCCACACTGAATAGTATCGACGTAGCACCATTTATCTGAACACACATATTAGGGCATTCATATAGGGATTTCAAGGCAGTAAGAAACTGTCTGTCGATCTCATACACCTGCAGAACCTTCCATAATAGGTCCCATTGAACGCGGTCGTATTCCTTTTCGAGGTTCACGAAAAAAACATAAACCTATTTGCAATACTCCTACCATTTCTCAAAGACCTACTGGAGAGTGAATATGTAGTTGGTTGTGTTGCATCTGGGGCGAAAACCATACTGTTCGTCAACTAGCTTGAGCTCGACAATATCCCTACATCTCTTTGACAGACACTTAACATAGACTTTACCAGGAAGACTTAATAAGGTGTTTCCCCTATAATCAGTGCAAGCTTGTCTCCCTTTTTAAAAATTGAGTTTATGTGATCCTACATAGATAACAAAATTCTCCCATTTTAGAGAATCATAATTATTTAGATTCCCTATAATTAATACATCTCATCTTATAAATAAATGTTGAATAAAACATTTTTGCCCTGAAACTATAAACAAGTAATAATTCTAGAACTATAGAATTTTATACTCTTGATTAACATAATTAAGTTAATTTTTTTTCAAATTAACTGTAATAATGCTTAATTATTATTTGTTAACAATAATTTATTATTATTTTATTATGTTTTTTATCTTCGATATTCCTGTAATTTTTAATTGAGTTTATATTAATTAATAGTCTTGATTAACGTAATAATTAAACTTTCTGTGTCTTAACCAGGTTTATACATGATAATAATTCTACTAACACGCTCTTACATTGTGAATATTTACACTCAATAATGTTGGAGTTATATAATTGTTATAATTTCATTGCGTCATATAGTGTGTTTCATTTATATTTATTTCCGATTACACAAAAATTAATTATTAAATATTTGAGTCATAAATCAGATTATATCAGGTCATTAAGTATGAAATGTCCAATTTTGAATTGAAAGTTTTGTTTATTTTATCTAAAAAAACAACAACAAAAAAGCAGTGCAACCGGACATTTCATACTTAATGACCTAATAATATATACAAATATAATATATACAAATATTAATTTCATAAATTTGTCAATGGATCTTAAACAAGATCTTTGTTTGTTTCTCTTTTTTATTTTCTAAAACATATACCTGGAATAAAATGAGTTCATTTCCTCTTTGCTAATTATTGCATTATTGGTTTTTATGGTCTGTGTCCTATATTCATAGAGCTTGTTGAATTTGTTTCCTCGCGAACTAATATTTAATCAAATTTATGGAGTATACCACTGATAAGATGATTCATCTTATTTACTGATTGTGGATTTATACTGAGCGCGAAATATCATTGGCGTAGCTCTTTATTTACCTTGAGTATATACTGGCGCATATATATATATATATATATATATATATATATATATATATATATATAGCGAGGGAAAAGTGGTAAGGAACCAGGTGGACCATAACGCACCAAAGTACTCAATACTTAGGGTAGTAGAGTGGGTAATAGGAGTAAGTAAGACCCCGACGGCTGAGCTCAAGCCGTTTCGACGGCTAATTCTGTACAGAATTAGCCGTCGAAACGGCTTGAGCTCAGCCGTCGGGGTCTTACTTACTCCTATATATATATATATATATATATATATATATATGTGTGTGTGTGTGTGTGTGTGTGTGTGTGTGTGTGTGTGTGTGTGTGTGTGTGTGTGTGTGTGTGTGTGTGTGTGCGTATATATATATATATATATATATTATAAAGAGTCAGGGTTCAGCTCGTACCGTTTCAACAGCTAGCTCTATACTCTACCAACTCAAGTATCAAGTACTCTGTTGCTCTAACCATCCCGATTTATATAAATATATATATATACATATATATATATATATATATATATATATATATACATATATATATATATATATATATATATATATATATATATATATATATATATATATATATATATATATATATATATATATATAAATGACTTCTACAGGACTAGAACTGTTTCATCAAGAAGGTATAGAAAAGCACTTTCCTGATGATTTTATCCGAATGAAAAAGTTCCAGTCCCGAAGAAATCATTTCTATATAAATTAAGGAATACTTATTCTTTACTAACGTATTAAGTTCCCTTTTTAACTGTGGTCACCCCCTGATATCCATCGGAAATCCACCCATGATATATATATATATATTTATATATATATAGGTTGTGAGTTCAATTCCTGGACCGGGCGATGCGTTATGTCCTTGAGCAAGACACTTTATTTCACGTTGCTCCTTCTACCTGGAGTTGCGACCGATAGATAGTATTAGCAATTGGAAAGACCAACGGAAACATTGTTTCCTCGGTCCGATTTGACGAAAGTCGATCGTAAAGGGATATATATATACACCCACATACATGTATTTAAAAGTAATAACAAAAATAACAAAACAAACGACACAGTACATGGAAGAAATATATTAGTTTAACGCTTGAAGTAGCAGGTAGAGAGTCTTAACGTTTCGGACACTAGTCTTTCATTAGAATATAGAGTTGGAAATAGAAGATAAACAGAAAGTAAAGAGGGAAGAGAAGAAGGAACGGGGAAAATGAGAAAAAAATTAGAGAGGAATAAAAGCACATGTGTGTATTCAGTCGTGTGGAATGGATCGAAGTTATTACTGCACAAAAGCAACACGAATCGATATATCAGAGGTTGCCCGATCAGCACTCAATGATATATTAAACTGGTTCGTTGTCTCGGGTTGGCAGCTAGAAATTCAATTTTGAAATGGCTGTCAATGGTTGGCGTAGGCAACTTCGAACAATCATAACAACTTCTATTTTAAATTAATTTTAATTAAATTAAATTTCTGGGTTGTCTCCCCTACCTTTCTTCACCAGAATTAAGATAAACATTCATTCTCCTTACTACGGTTGTAAATACTGACCTCAACGCCGCCAGGTTTGCTTGATTAAAAGAGAAAATAACCACGCAACAATAATTAAACCAAAGAAGGAGTATGTAGGAAGGAGGTCATCCTCTCTGCATGAATTAGCAAGCAAATCGTCCGCAAACCACGTTCTCCCATCTTAAATAAGGATGGATAGATTGAACAATGTGATCTTGAGGGTGGGGAGGTATAAAACGAGACGTGAATACCTTTGATCACAAGTCTGTGGAAAACAATAACAACAACAAAAACATGATCACCAGCATCACCGTCATCATTACTTCAACCTTATACTAACCCCCAACCCATCACCCAACCTTAGGTCACCCCTCTGGCACCTACGAAGCTTTCAAGTAGTCTCCATATTCTCAATGGTTCTTTGTTCATTTTCTCATACATGTCACTCGTGAGACATAAAACCCTCCCACCCAGCCAAACACACACACAGATGCACCTATATACCCAACACACTGTTGTGTAGTCACATGCCTACCCGTCACACGAATCACCAGTCCAAGAGGACAGCACGCACATAAACTACATACCAAAGTGAATCTGAGTGTGTGTGTAAGCATGTATATGCGTGTGTATATATGTATACATGTATACTTGTACATTTATATACACACATAGGCGCACACACACACATACACACACACACACACACACACACACAGACAGACAGACACATATATATATCTATGTATAAATATATAAATATGTATATATGTATATATATATATATATATATATATATATACATATATATATGTATATATATATATATATATATATATATATATATATATATATATATATATACATATATACATATATATCTATATATATCTATATATATTTATATATATATATATATATATGTATAAATGTATGTATATATACATATATATATATATATATACATACATATATACATATATATATATATATATATGTATATATATATATATATACATATATATATATATATAAACATACATATATACATATATATATATATATATATGTATATATACATATATATATATATACATACATATATACATATATATATATATGTATATATATATATATATATATATACATACATA
>OZ024745.1:112252610-112260110 GCA_964016885.1 Eledone cirrhosa
GGCCAATCCTATTTATAACAGTTGTTTCGTTGGTAAAAGAAAAGTAGTCCTTGTGTACAATACGAGAGAGGTGCATGTAATTTTCACCTTTCTCCTTAATAACGTAGTCAGGAAAATTAGTGTGTCCCTTGGTTAGGAAACTTTACCATACTGAACACATTGGTGATAACTCATCCATATTCAATTTTTGTGCTTTGCTAATGACATTTGAAAACGAAAACAAAAATCGAAAACAAACGAGAATTTCCTGCCATGACAGCAATCTCTCTTAGTGAAGCTTCTATGTACGCTGCCATTATAGCTAAAAAAAAGTCGCTATTTATATTTCAACGTGTTACTGTATTTCGTGTGTATATTATTGTAATAAAGAAATATTTTTATTTATTTTGTTACCTGTCTGTTTTTTCAATATCTCTTCATTTTCTGTGCATTGGGAATGTATCTTAATGCCATTGTAAACGCCATCATTTAGAAAAATCTCCGAAGGGAAAAGAAGCACAACTTTCCAGAAAAACCCACCATCGTTTATTTTGATAAAAATAAACTGTAACTTGTTCAGAGTGTCCTAATTTGTATTAAAAATCCAAATGCATAAAAATATTTCTATCCACATTAAAAATCGTAACATTTTCAAGACTGTCAAGAGCACCAAAGAAAGGCGTATTGAGAGATCAGCAGCAAACAACAACATCAATGATTTCTTTATTAACCATCTCCATCGTTTCTTTGACGGTTAACATGCATGGTTGCTCTTTATCGGACGTATCTATCCTCAGCTCTTTTCTCTGGCAGATCAAATGAAGATCGAGGGGAAAGGGACGCTTAGCAACTGGAATGTCATCAAGCGCTCAGAGCCCTCTGACATTTGAACCATGAGGTCGATGGAAACTCAACTTTGGCGTACTATAGAGGATTAGCGAAAATATTCAAGGATCGTTTTGTTGATTAAAAGTTGGTCCTTACATCCGCATGAGCTGCATTTGCTTCCTTTTTGTTCACCAGGAAAATATTGTTGTTAATAAGAAAAAGATAAGTGAGTTCTGTCAGAATTGATTTAAGGATATTGTATATTATTGTCAGATACGTTATAGTTCTATAATTTTGGAGGATTTTTGTTACATCATTTTAAGCAGCAAATTAACCAGCCATTCAGGAGTCGTATGTGGTTTTATTATTATAAAAGTTAGAACGGTGGATTGGCAGTATCGGTACAGGGTCGGGCGCCATGCTGTGCAGCACGGCCCTTTATGTTCTGAGTTCAAATCCCGCCGAGGTTAACTTTGCCTTTCATCCTTATGGGGTCGATAAAATAGAGTACCAGTAATACACGGGGGCCTTGTGCCAAAAGTAGAAACAATTATTATAAAAGTGTAAAAGAAACTTAAATTTTCATGAGAATTTGACCAGATGTTTAACAGAAAGTTTGGGATTTATGCTTTCCATAAGATGTCTGCTGACTGGATATTTTCGATGCAAATTTGATATCATCTACGCTTATCTCCACCAACTTCTCTTCTTCTATATATCCCGTCTCTATTTTTTGTTGGTCAATCCATGAGTCATTAAAATCAAACACGTTTTCATCACACCATATTTTACTCCAAAAATCATGTATTTTTTGTTTTGTAGAATTATTTTCTACTTCGATTCTGATTTTTCTGTAGAACTTTTGGAGGTTACATTTAAACATGTTATCTTTCAAGAACCCAGATCATTTTTCAAAGCAGCGTTTGCGTTGATTATAATTCATATACTTTCTGCTTTTTTAAAAGCTTTAAATTCTGACTTTCGCCAATATTTTAAAAGTATTTCTATGTCGAAATGAAGAACATTGATTTGTTTCTTGACCTCTTTTTACCATGCTGGCGTTTTTCGAGTTTGTTATTTTCTTTCTGAGTTTCATCCCACATATTTTACTGCACACAGTAGCAGCAGATTAGTTCATTAAGGGCTGTGATTTCAGTTTATGACGTTCTGTACAGCCATGTTTACCTGAGATATTATTTTCTTTTACAATTACAAATGTTTGGAAGATCACGGTGATCCCTCATATCGATGGCTTGATCTGTGATCCATTCAACCATTATTTCCTTTTCCAGTTCTGTCAGATTATTCGTGGTAACATTATCAGTCATAGATTCACTTCCATTGTCAAGAATTTCATCAAAATGTTCCTCTGCGTGCTCTCTACGGAGTAAATTAGTGTTTCTTCTTATTTATGTTTTGTATTAACTAATTCTTGTTCAGAAAGTTCTTTTACATTGACTCTTGCACCACAATTCATGTCTGTCACTTTATGACTTGCGTTTGTTGGCCTTTTGTTGCACATGTTCAATTAATCGATCTATTTCAATATCAATCATTAATTTACATTCGCAAGGGTATTGCTGTTGATGTTCAGTTTTATGTTGGGATTCTTTTCCTTCCAGATTCTGTATATTGACTCAATGTTTTAAACTTCTAATGAGCAATCCATGGCAGTGTAGTAACCCTCCAAAACATGTTTGTTGTCTTCGCTGGACCATTTCCTCCTATTGCCTATTAAGATACCAGTTGATGTTAGGCGTGGAGGTCCATCAGTCAGATATGTCCTATTGTGGGAGACCTCCAGCTCCAAATTGATGTGAAGGTTTGATCCAGTAGCTGATGTTTCAACCCTAGGCTGACTCGGGTGATGACCGATCCAGTATGAACTATTATTTGTTGCCGTTAAGACACGAGGGAAATATGAGTGAGGCCACTCAAAGACCAGTATTTTTAACAAAACAATACCTCTAGATAGATTGTCAATCACGAGTTAAAGAGACCTATCTACACTTTGCAGGGGCAGACGATTCTACACTGGGCTCTAAACCTGTTTATTATTTCGCGAAGGATATATATTAGATTATTACTTGTCCTAGGTATGTTACCTTCATCACGACTATGACTGGAGTCCCATTTACCCTTTTATCATCATTATTACAACCACCCTGTTATCATCCCTCACATGAACTGTAATTGATATTGCAGTCCCCGAAGATCTCAATGTAGCTGAAAAGAGAACGGAAAAGATCAATAAGTGTGCAAACCTTGCAGGTTCTATTAGAACTGGGCACCATGTAGAGACATAAGTCGTGCCAATCGTTATTGGTATGCTAGACACGTTCCTAAACGCCTAACGTCTTTCATTAAAAGCCTCGAGATCTTGAACTTCATAGGTAGTGCTCACATTTCTACCATCACTAGTATTGCCTGAATCCTGTGCGATATATTAAGCCTCTGTGATCAGGGACTTATCTGAGGCCAATTAACGCTTCACCTAGAAACAGATTGCTAGAGAAACCTTACAAAAAGATCATTATTATGAGATCCTGGGGATTCTTAAAACATAACTCTCAGTTTCACGCTGCTGATTATGTAAATAAACTAGCAGTGGTACCCGGCGTTGCACGGGATAAGGTATCTTGGAACGCGGGCCGCCAACAGATCTAATCGTGGAAAAACTGCATGCCTGGACAATATGTCAAAGAAAATAAACCGAATACTCTGATGGCTGGATAATCTTTAAGATTTTACTCGATGAAGCAGGAAAAATGCAGGTTTTCACCTAATGCGGGCCCTAGGGGATCCAGAAAATGAATTTGTTTAATGTGCATAATATGCCTTGAAATTTCGGGAAAATCGGCTAGACGTAGCGCCTCAAAAGAGCCCTAAAAAGCTGAAAAAAAAGGAAGTTTTTCACCTAATGCGTGCCCTAGAGGATCAAAAGGTTGAATTTTTATGGGCATAACGCTCCCTGAAACATAAGTAATACACATGTAAAGTTTGAAAAGAATTGGTTGGGTAATTCTCGAGTTTTAGGGATTCAAACTTGCAGACACACACACACAACAGACATCCTCAGTTTTATATATATAGATAATAAATACTCAACGCGACCCTATAGAAGAAAACATATTCGCAAACACGTGGAAGTACTATTAATCATCAAGGATTGATTGGTTGCTAAGATACCATTCTATAATGTCTCACACATTCACCTATTCAATTGTCATACACAGGACACGGGATATATTCATCTTCTCACCTGCAAAAATACATATTTTCAGATCATCAGAATAATTTGGCTGAAACACACTAAAGACAATGAGACAGTACTGTTAATGAATAATAGAATTTCTTCTTCATTATATGATGGTGGATTGGCAGTATCGGTAGATGGTCGGGCACCATGCTTTGACGCATAGAGTTACGGCCCTTGCCATTCTGAGTTCAAATCCTGCCGAGGTTAACTTTGCCTTTCATCCTTACCGGGTCGATAAAATAAAGTACCAGTAATGTACTGGGTAATTGCTGGCCTTGTGCCAAAAGTAGAAACAATTATATGATTCTCATCTAGGACATGGCACAACCATTAAGTTATCAAATACACTATTTTAGTCAATCAGTAGTTGTTAAATAAGTATAAATGGAATATTTGCAAATATCCGCCAATTCCTATTTGTTGTTCAAAATTGCAAAAAACTGTAATAGGTTGTTATATTTCTTTTGGGGAAACGAAGATAACATTTTCTAGAGCAGCGAACATAGGGTGACGATGCTCTATAACAGTTTAATCGTTTTTATATGTTATGATCCATATATATTTGTATAAGGAAGGGGTGAAATCTGTCCCCGAGTGTTACAATTGGTACATATTTTCGGAGAATCTTTTTTTTTAAAGGTTTTTCTCTTTTCTTTTACTGTTATTTGCAGGAGAGATATTAGCTCGAGAAATTATTGTTTTAAACAGAGGTACTGTTGAAAGGGAAGATGTTATAGTTATTGCAGTTATATAGAACAGGAGAGATTTGTGTGTTTGTACTTGAAATTTGTCATCTGTTTATACTGGCTACTGAAGCAGCAATGTTATCTTGTGCAACATAGCTCACTTTAACGTTATTTCCATTAAAATCCTTATGATGTCGATGGACTTCATAGAAATGCTTTTTTATAGAGTTTAGGAAAATCCTGGCAACACCAGAATGGGCATTTTCATGTATTATTTATTTATTAATCAATTTAAACGTCCGCATAGAGTTAGTAAGCCATGGCAGAATAGGGGAAGTATCTAGTATTTCTTACAGTTGAGAAACAAAAAACAAAAAGATATACAGAGATAAATGAATAGAACCCCCCCCCCTAAAAAATAGAATGAAAAATAGAAAGAAAAGCCAACGAGAGGTAAAATAAAAAGATAAAGAAAAATACGAAGCAAGGGAAACCGTAAAGCAGCTAAAAGGTTCTAATGTTGAATCTTTTCCTAATCTCCATGTACAGAAAGATTTCGTTTATAGTTGGTATGTATGTATGTATGTATGTATGTATGTATGTATGTATGTATGTATGTATGTCAGGTCACCAGTTGGTGCTACTGGTAACATGTATCCCAGTACAACCTGTCTCATGGTCGGGTCGTTGGCGACTAAACTGGCAACCCCACCTAGGTTTCTTGGTGAGGAGGGTGACTTTGGACATCCTGCAGGACTAAAAACAAAACCTGTCAAAGGGCAAAGGAGCTCTTAAGAGTCAATGACCATCCAAAATCACCGGGAGAGATGACCCCTTAGCCTTTGTCAAGGCAGAATTCTAGGAGAAGGAAAACTCTGATATAACACCTGCAACCCTGATGGTATCCAATGATGTTGACTTGTTCTTCTTTTTGGTAAATATCATCTTGGTTAAGCGAGTGGGACTGGCTTTCTGCAGTACCTTTGCTCACTATAAAAGCTTCACGGCACAGGCATTGCTTTATATCTGGAGATCTCTCTGCACTTGTCCTCACATGGTACCATGGGCCCAGCACTATGTGTCAATAATGTCACAAGTGTAGTGTTTGTACCAGAGTTTTCAAGTCGCTGGCTGGACTGAAAAGTCACACTCGTTCAGCGCATCCGTAGGGGTTCTCCTACATGGATATAAAGTAGTGACCGTACTCGAAAACGAGTTGGCAGCCACCATGTATGTATGCATGTATGTATGTATGTATGTATGTATGTATGTATGTATGTATGTATGTATTTATGCATGTATGTATGTGTGTGTGTATGTATGTATGTTCTCCAATTCTTTACGCTATTTTAACCACCACGTGTAAGGCCATGCTGAAGCATCACTTTTAAAGTAAATGCAATCGTAATGTGCTTTAAAAACAAAACCGAGAAATAGTTTTAATAGAAATAAATTACTTAGAAATGAATAGAGATGTATTTGAGTGTGTGTGTATGTGTGTGTGTGTGTGTGTGTGTGTGTGTGTGTGTGTGTGTGTGTGTGTGTGTGTGTGTATGTGTGTGTGTGTGTGTGTGTGTGTGTGTGTGTGTGTGCGTGTGTGCGTATACGCGTGTGTGTGTATATGAGTCTGTGTGAGTGGTTACTAATGCATTTTCATATCTTTGTATAATATGCATGTATATGTTTGTGCGCATATATGTAATCGTAATTGATTTTAAAAATACAGTAATACATATTACAAGAAGTTTCTAAAGAGGAATACAATATTTTACTTTACATAGATATGTGATAGTTATTGTAGTGTGAATGAATGAGTATAAATTCTAGCGTTGGAATTTGTACTACGTAGTTTTTAAGTGAATGGAGGAAGGAAAAATAGATGGATCTATAAATAGATAGGAAAGTATAATACAGAGGAATGTATACACTTATGTGTATATATATATATATATATATATATGTAAGAATATTTTTCGAAACAGCGAGCGGGTTTGAAATTATTATAAATGTAAGCTATCGCCGTATTTTGACTAAAGAAATTAAAGAAATTATTTACCCTGATAGTGGGGTTAAGAACCCTCGGTGAAATGGAAAAAGATGAGTATTGACGTACATCTTTGGTTATCCAGACCACTGTGCTACCATTTACACCAACAAGTCATATATATATGTAATGCATTCGAAAGTGTAGTGATCCACAGAAGATGAGCAGGAATTTTGCTTGTGTTTGTATCTTCCATGTTTTCACTCACGAGTGTTTTTAATATATATATATATATATATATATATATATATATATATATATATATATATATATATATATATATATATAACGAATGAGATGTGGTAAGGAACCAGGTGGACCATAACGCACCAAAGTACTCAATACTTGAGGTAGTAGAGTGGGTAATAGGAACCAGTAAGACCCCGACAGCTGAGCTCAAGCCGTTTCGACGGCTAATTCGCCGTCGAAATTAGCCGTCGAAACGGCTTGAGCTCAGCTGTCGGGGTCTTACTGGTTCCTATATATATATATATATTTAACCATCTTTTGATCTTATATATTATATATATATATATATATATATATATATATATATATATATATATATATATATATATATATATATATAATATATAAGATCAAAAGATGGTTAAATGAGTTCCATATATTTTATTATGCGCGTTTCAAAAACAAATATCATCATGCAATAACATTTGTGTTTTCATCAGATAAAATAGGAGGAC
>OZ024745.1:112265110-112267610 GCA_964016885.1 Eledone cirrhosa
TCCCCATCATTAATAATAATAATAATAATTGTTTCTACTTTAGGCTCAAGGCCAGCTGGTGCTTTATTTTATCGACTCCGTAAAGATGAAAGGCAGAGCTAACCTCGGCGGGATTTGAACGTTCAGAGTTCAAATCCCACCGGGGTTAGCTTTGCCTTTCATCCTTATGGGGTCGATAAAATAAAGCACTAGTAACGTACTGGGGTAGATTTAATCGACCCCCCCCCCAAAAAAAATAAATTGCTGGCTTTGTGTCTAAGTCAAAAACCATTATTTAAGTGACAGATTGATAGTATCGGCAGAGCGTCGGACAACATGCTTTCACAGCATAGAGTTACGTCCCTTTACGTTCCGAGTCCAAGCCCTGTCGAGGTTAAATTTGCCTTTCATGCTTACTGTAATACACTGGGCTCCATTTAATCGACTTTCTCCTTCCCACCAAAATTGTTGGCCTTGTACCTAAATCAGAAATTATTATTATTAACACTCTGCTTCTTAAGGATATCAATAATGGTAAAGTACCCAACGTGGAATTCCACATTGTTAGCCAGATCTACATAATAACATTGAGTGCTCAAACTGGTGAACCATCAGTACCTAAACATAATACATCAATGCATTTTATATACACACACACACACACACAAACACACACACACACACGCACGCACACACACACGCACACACACACACACATATATATAAGTGGTAACACAACAGTTACTTCACCATACAGAGAACAATTGTTTCCTCACACACACACACACTCATATAATTATATATATATATATATATATATATATATATATATATATATATATATATATATATATATATATATATATATATATATAAGTGTGTGTGTGTGTGTATGTGTGTGTGAAGGTAGGTATGGTTTTGTTTATGTGTATCAGGAATGAATGCTTAAACAAGAAACCTACTCTCTCCTCACCCCGAGCGGATAAATCTTTCGCATTTTACTAAAGATTTCCGTGGGGAGGAACAATTTAATGAGTCTATAAAAGCAAATAAATTCCTTTCTCGCCGATGTTTATATTTTACTTGGTGCAATACGTGCTTATTTATATATATATATATATATATATATATATATATATATATATATATATATATATATATATATATAAATATATATATATATATATATATATATATATATATATATATATATATATAAATATATATATATATATATATATATATATATATATATATATATATATATATATATATATATATATATATATATATATATATATATATATATATATATATATATATATATAGAGAGAGAGAGAGAGAGAGAGAGATTTAAAAAATCAAATCGTAAAACCGTAATATTATAAAATTAAATCAAATTCTTTAGAACTACAAGTGAAGTCATTCCTTTATATATGTAAATATAGTAATAATAATAAAATTGAAGACTAAAATCCAAAGAGGGCTCGATAAGGAAAATATATATCAAATATATAAGAACCGTAGAGCAAATATTTATTAAAATAACAGATTAAAGTTTAAGCAAAGAATCGCTGCTTTCACCCTTAACGGGATCTTCTGAAACTAACAAAGTCAATCTGTAAACGCAGAACTGGATATTTCAAAAAACGTTGCAACCGGAGGAAGACAGGAAGACGATACTTTGGTTCGTGGTAACGTTCGCTGGCAAAGAACGGGAAAAAACGAATAATACATATATATATATATATATATATATATATATATATATATATATATATATATATATATAAAACTGAGGTTGTCTGTCTGTCTGTCTACTAAAACGGTCGGCACACTTCACCTCCTAAACCGTACGTTCAAATTTCGGTGAAATTAAATCACTTATAGATGAAGGTCCGGCGGAGACATCGGTCAAGTGCAAAAATCGAATTTGTAATGTATTGATTTTTCAGTTCAAATGAATAAATAGAGATGTGAGACGAGTTATTTCCCTTTTATGGCGTCATTCTGTCTATCTATTTACGTTACGAATATACGACGCGTGCAAAAGTACAAAAATACGCGAACAGTTTTCGGACCAGCAAAATTTTAACCTGCAAAATTCATGAGTTCGAAGTTTCAACATTAAGCTTCCATTTTGCTTCATTTCCATTAAAAAGTCTTTTAAAACAATATTTTTTACTTGAAAACAAGCCTATTTGAATACACTGTAAAACAAGCAAATGTTTTGTAAAAAAAAGCATTGATCTATATATATAATCTCGAATAAAGCCTTATGAGATTTTCATTTAGAAGCAATGATTTTAAACGACAGACAGATAATGCATTGTTTTTTTTTTGTTTTTCATGTCCATCCAATTTCTTTGTTTCAAAATAACTGATAGTTTGGTTACGCTGATGTTTTTCTCTGAGACAAGTGTTGCAGTGTTTACATTTTCGATTTTTGTTAATAGATTACCAGTGCAGTTTTTATCCCCAGCATCCTCTTTTGTTTTAACATTCGGGTTATGGTTATGCT
>OZ024745.1:112272610-112277610 GCA_964016885.1 Eledone cirrhosa
AGTGAAGAATAACATGGTCAACAGTACAAAAAGGGTTTTATTTACAGTATTAACAATTGTTTCATTGATTAGGGAGTCTAAAAATTGTTAATCACTTGAAGTTGTGTCACTCAATTGTTAAATACATGTATGCATAATCAAATCATCGTGATTCCAATGATTTGATTATGCATACATGTATTTAAAATTGAGTGACACAACTTCAAGTGATTAACAATTTTTAGACTCCCTAATCAATGAAACAATTGTTAATACTGTAAATAAAACCCTTTTTGTACTGTTGACCATGTTATTCTTCACTCTTTCACTATTATTACTCCAAGATTAACCTGCTTAGGAATTCCCGAGAACTCGCTACCTAACTAAGGAAACCTCTTGTTGAGTCAAACAACGCCGTACGTTAAAACTATCCACAATACGGAGTTCTCACAACCTCTAACTGGATTACCTATAACGATAACTTGTTATACCACATATATATATATATATATATATATATATATATATATATATATATATATATATATATATATATTGTAAAAAGGAAGAGAAAATGCTGACAAATTTTTCCCAGTGAAAAATAGTTTAATTAGGAATAAGTATTAGTTAGTATTCAGTTTTAGTTTTAAGTTTTTACCGGTTGCGAATTTTTGAAAAGCATAAAAAATGCGCAACCGGTAAAAACTTAAAACTAAAACTGAATACTAACTAATACTTATTACTAATTTATACTTATTCCTAATTAAAGTATTTTTCACTGGGAAAAAATTGTCAGCATTTTCTTTTCCTTTTTACTAACATATCACAACTCGTGTGTCACACCTCTATTTTTAAATATATATATATATATATATATATATATATATAAATTAGGGGATATATGTATATATTTAGGCATAGTCACAGATACATATATGAGTGTGGCTACCTTTCACTCTGTGGCTCAATGAAAAATTTAATTTTAATTAAGCAAATAATTATTAATCAGAACCATATATAAAATTGCAAGTTTGAAGAATTATTAGATAAAATATATGCAATCTTTCTTCACCCTAGTCCGTAGAAATCAACTAGATAAATAATCATTTAAACGGAGTTATAAGTTTAAAATGTAACTTCGAAGAAGTAATAGACAAATGATACAGACAATTTTCAGCGAGGAAGTCAGATAAAATTTATCCAGTCTTTCCTTTTAGACCATAGAAATTAACTAGACAAATAATCAATTAAACGGTGCTAAGTCTAAAATATTAGTTAGAAGAAAAAATGCATATAAATTTTACCAAAATCCCTCTAGTCCCGACTATCGATAGTTTAAATGATTATTTATCTAGTTGATTTCTACGGATTAGGGTGAAGAAAAATTGGGTATATTTTATCTAATAATTCTTCAAACTTGCAATATATATATATATATGTTTGTGTGTATATATCTGTGTTTGATCGAGTATGATTTTTTAAATTTAAATTTCTCTTTCTTCTCAAGGTTCTCACCTTCAATAATAGATCAATAACAACCACCATTAAAGTCACTCCATGCAGAGACGTTTGAAAATTTCAATGCTCAAACAAAATCTACTAATTGGACAGCTTCAAGGAGGTCACTCGCTCTTCAAGAAATCGCCTTTAACTAAATCATCTTTAAATCACCTCTACTTTAACCCTTCAGCATTTTAAATTCTCTTGCCTCTTTCTGTTCAAACCGGCTGCAAAATAAACAATATCAATATCAAAATAGAAAAATCTCATAGATTCGATATTATATGAGATAATTATGTGAGGTAAAGCCTTGAAAATACAATAGTATATATGTATGTAAATGCTATGTGAGATATTATGTGAGATAAAGCCTTTACCGTGAAAATATAATAGTATACATAGAGTAATGTTAAAGGGTTAAGTCAGACTCTACAATATAAATAAGGGAGGAAAACATTAGATCTTTTCGTTATATCTATGAAAATGGTTTTAGCCATAGTTTTGTCTGGTCAAAGTTGCTCTAGGGCTGAGAAATATCAACAATAATTACAGCAACAAGAATAACCCGGAACGATGATACCATTAGGCCAACTATACAGTCACCTAAGACGCAGATATCAAAGAGATGCATTACTGAACCTTGAATGATCACAGATTTATACAAATTTATATAATTAACTTACCCTGTTTCCCGGCGCCGAAGGGGCTTCGTCCTCGAGGACGCACCCTAATTTTGATAACCAAAAATTTGAAAAAAAGAAAATAAACAACCTTCGGCCTCCATGATAGATTTTTGAGACTTATTTTAGGAAAAAAGTAGCGTCTTTAACGCCGGGAAATACGGTGAATATAAACACTTCTTGCTATCAATATATATAAATCGTTAAACATCTTTGTTTCAACATTGTGAAAATATCCAAAGCAGCGGAGAGGGCTATATGATTTGGAGTGGGTGAGTGTGGACTGTGTAGTAAAAGATGCAGGCTTCGTAATTTTCTTCATTTTGCCAAATCACGCAAACTAAGTTTCAGCTTACCAAATTTCAAAAGTTGAAATTATATAAATTAGGAGACGAGAGCTCATAACTGAGAGAATGAAACACACATTGTAGAGCTAACCCAGGACGCTATATTCTGCGTATAACTGCTACGAAATTGATATGAAGTATCGTTCTTCAGAATTGTTGAGAGTGAATCATATACAGCAAAAAGTATAGATAAAGGAAAAACGGGTCTGGGGTTTGTTAGACCACGTCAATTCCCACTTAGCCTTGATCTTCAATCAAGAAATAGAAGCTTATAGCTAGAAAAGTAAAAAAAAAAATTCGATTAGTTTGCAAGTGAGTAAGCTAATTTCTACATTCCTGTTTATTTGACAAAGACTAACATTATCTTCACGCCAGGAACATTTTTGTATTTTTACACGTAATATAGAAACTAGCTGTCGAAGGAAGATTGGAAGCATACTTAATATTTAATTTTTCCGTTTTCATCTTTGGTGAAAGATTATATATATATATATATATATATATATATATATATATATATATATATATATATATATATATATATATATATATATATATATATATATATATATATACATATATATATATATATATATATATATATATATATATATATATATACATATATATATATATATATATAAACACACACACATATATATATATATGTGTGTATGTATGTGCATACGTGTGAGTGTTTGGCGTATATAACATTTATATAATTATAGAGCCATTGTTGCCATTAAACATACAAATATATTGTTGTGTTCATTTTTATATTATTGTTATTTTCTACTAAGAAGCCCAGCTAATAGTAGTGTCCTTTTCTGTTTTCCTTCAACGCTAGCTACCACTTATATTAATTTATTTATTCAACACACTTCTCAACAAATAAACAAAATACAATAAAAGGAAAGTAAAATTTGTGTTGAATCTTACCTAGGGATTTTGAAAATAGGAGAATGAGTATCTATCATTATCATTTTTGTTGTTGTTACTCAAAAGCTAGCAACCGATATAAAATTCTATAAGATAGTGGCAAGATAAAAATCTCCAGCGAGAGAAATTCATATTCAACATCATAAACATAAAACACCCGAAAGAAAGAGACATGTGCTGTGTTTATATTCTGAGCAGATAAGTTCTACAACTCAACAATGAAGCTTCATTAGTTATCAAATATAAAAAATTCTGAGACGTCAACATTAAAATAGGTATTTTTTTCTTATTCTTCTGTCTATCCAGCAGTGCACTACTAGCTCACAAATATATCACTACGGATCACTGTCGAACTCAGTCGTTTACACGTCCCTTCAGAAGTGCAGACCGCTTTACTCGTCGCTTAAACTATCTTTTTTCCAGATAATATAATTGTTTCTACTTTAGGCACAAGGCCAGCAAATACCCAGTGCATTACTGGTACTTTATTTTCCAGATAATATAATGAACGTCTTTCGTTTCACATCTCCAAACATGGCAAGTTTCACTCGGCCCTCTATTTTATTTTCCTGATTTCTCACACACTATATATATATATATATATATATATATATATATATATATATATATATATATATACAGTCAAGGCCGGCATAGACTGGTCTTAGGATTCTGTCGATCGATTGGTTATTGATTAGGCGATACCCGCTGATGAAGCCGCATAAGCCGATTGTGCATTGTTGCATAATATATGCAGACAGATGGTGCAGTGCACCTTACTGCTGCATTAGTGCGGCAGAAACTCGAGTCCGGGTACCTTATAGGCACCCGTTTTACGTGTGTTGTGTTAAAGCAAATAACTTTGTGCATACTCAGGGAATGTATCTTACATTGCCCATGGAGTGCGCTGAGATACAACGGGTACTGGCATTGATAAATATGGTGGGTCCGTCAAACCTTATATATATATATATATATATATATATATATATATATATATATATATATATATATATATGAATGTATATATAGTGTATTTTGCAATACACTGTATGCTTCATTAAAAGCATTTCGAAGACCTTATGCTATTGTTTTAGAGTAGTGCCAGATTCACTTACTTTAATTTCAGCAAACAGGAAGAGATAAAGCTGACAAGGCCTTGTTTCGCATTTATTGATGCTTATCAAAGCCAACTACTCCTCCTGTTTGCTGAAATCATGGATGTTTGGTTCTTATAGAATTCTAGTAAATAATCAGGAATTGTTTATACAGAGCGGTTGCCGGTCAAGCAGAAATTGAAAATTAGAATTGGTGCTCTGAAATAGCTATATATATATGAATGTATATATACAGTGTATTTTGCAATACACTGTATGCTTAATTAAAAGCATTTCGAAGACCTTATGCTATTGTTTTATACATTCATATATATATACATTCATATATATATATACATTCATATATATATAGCTATTATATATATGAAATATACAAAACATTGATGGCTAGCCACGTACACATATGTGTGAACCCACTAGCTAAATAAAAGTCAGAA
>OZ024745.1:112285110-112290110 GCA_964016885.1 Eledone cirrhosa
AGGGGCACAGAGAGTGCTAAAAGGTACGTTATTCCGGGTTGAATCGGAGGTAACCACAGTAAGTAAGGTACTCAATACATAGCAGAGTATAAAAGTTTTAATATAGATGAGATTCTACAGGACTAGAACTGTTTCATTCTTTAGAAATCATCAATATATAAAGACAAGTGACAGGCTGTTTACTTCAGTTACATAATACATAGTTTTGAACCATTTGTGCAATAATTTGCAAAACGTCAGGATGTTTTTTTCTTTCATGTGTTATTAGACTTGATTTTATGTCTCAATGGGCTGGAATATATATTTTTAATGTGAATATAATGCATGCTTTATGGTATTATTTTATATTGTATTAAATGTCAGGTCAACCGCTTTTTTTACGTTTCTTTTTATGTATTAAGAACTCCGTGAAATGTATTCCCAAAGTTGGTCTCTGAATATGCCTCCTCTGTTTCCCCATAATGATTTAATAATTTCTTCTCACTTATCATCCCAATTTTTCTTTAGCTATCACCCTCTTTATTTTGTATGTGGCTATCTCCTGCTTCTTTGCTACCAACACAGTGTTTAATCTGCTACCACCTCCTACTTCCACTCACCTGCCTCTTATCTTTCATCCTTTGTATTTCCGTTTCCTCTAGCTTTCTATATCTCCACTCTATCTCTTTTAGTCCCTTCTTAACTCTCAATCTTTATGCTTTGATTCATTTTAAAATAAAATTGTCTTCGTATTATCATGGTAGGACAGAACAATCTATTATATCTACCAATACTTAACTGGTAATTATTTCCTAGACACATGAGAGGTGAAATCATTAATTATGTCACCAGAAAAACCATCTCACACTTATAAAGTTCACAATTCTCTTATCTCTTCCGATTAAATTTAGTGCCATTTTGACCTCTCTTATTGTCACACTCACCCTCAGATTATCTTACGTCTACTCTCCTGCTTATTCTTGCCTCTTTTATTCTTTGTATGTCCCTTCACTAATTATTTCTATCTTTCGAATTCTATATATCTCCTATTCTTTCAATTAATAATGGTTTCTAATTTAGCCAACAATTTTGAGGAAAGAGGAAAGTCGATTAAATCGACCCCAGTGCATTACTGATATTTTATTTTATCGACCACTTAAGGATGAAAGGCAAAGTTAACCTCAACAGGATTTGAACTCAGATCGTAAAAGGGTGTAACTCTATGCCATAAGGCATGTTGTTCGACGCTCTACTGATACTGTCACTCCACTTGACTGTTGATCAATTTGCTTTGTTTGTCTATTGATATATTCTGTAATTCAAATTAGACACTCAGAGTTCATATTTGTGTAATTCTTTTACATTGCAACTACAATCCTATTTAAAGAAACATCTCTTTACTTGCAATCTAAAACAGCATTTTCTTCTTTGTATAAATGATGTTTACATCAATAATACCACGGAAAATATTCCTCACACAGCGCCATCTGCTGCCAAAGGCAAGGTAGATTTATTTAATGGCGTCAAAAAACAGATAAACGGTCATTGTATGTTGCTAGTGGTCGATTTTCCAAACTATGGAAGCCCCGCAGTACATTTTATTTGTAAGTTTAAAAATATTGTACATCTTGAACTGCTGTCATGAATGTGCGAAATGTCTAAGAGTATGATACAACTGCATAAAGCTGGGATTCATCTCAATTCTTAATTTCATTTCTTTATTATTTCTATGTTTTGGCTTTCCATATTTCCTTATTGGCTTTACTTTATTGTTGTTATTGTTATTTGCTGACCCAGTGTGAGTGTGTGTCTGTGAAACATATATACACCAGGTTCGAACACAAAGGAACCAACACCCCACTGTCACTGCCTCCGTCTCTCCCGCTCTCCCGCTCTCCCCATCTCTCACTATTATGAGCAATTGGGGGCCCACGAGCTGGCACCTCAGCGGAATGTAAACCAATATTACCGCCCGGGCCCGGCAAATGATGGATACGGAGATTGTATCAATAACTGTTTGCTCTTTCTGTCTCAAGTTGGTGTTTATAATGTCAAATACACACACTCTCTCTCTCAAACACAAAGACACACAGACGCATACACACTGTCACACACACACACACACACGCACACACACACACACACACACACACACACACACACACACACACACACACACACACACACACACACACACACACACACACACACACACACACACACACACACACACAAAACACACACAAAAAGACACACAAACACACACACACAAACGTACAATCACCCATTGCTGTTGCAACTATATGCAATGGATCTAACCTATAAAACATACACACATATGTTTAAGCACACACACATACACACACGCGCGCACGCAAACATACACTCACACATACATATATGAGGGGGTGCACGCGCATGCGTGTGCATGTGTGTGTGGGCTGTTGCAACAATATGCATCGAATCTAACCTATCAAATGTACACACGTATATTTAAACGCACGTATGCACGCACACACACACACACACACACACACACACACACACACACACACACACACACACACACACACACACACATCCACACTGAATAGTGTTGAAAACCATACCAATGCGGTATTAATAAAAGAGACTTTTTCAAAACAATTTCTTTTTAAATTTTGCCCACAGAAAGTTCTTTTTAGAAATTGCAATTGAAATAGAGAAAGACAGAAAGAACATATCTGAAGAAAATTTAATAGAATATTTAAAATAATAAAAAAAAAAGAAAAAAGAAAACTTTATTTTATAAAATCGCTATTGTTATGATTATAAAATCGTTTTGTTCAGTTTGATTGATACAATACTTCAAAATAACCCGAAACACCACTTTAATGCTATTTACATCTAGTCAGTTAAGTTTGTGTGTATGTTCAATTGACTGACTGACAAGTTTCAACATCTCTGTTGAAAACTACACGAAACAGAACATTTGTCGGTCATCTGTCATGAACGCTATGATCTTGATTGCCGAGTCAGAAATAAATGAATAAATAAAAGAAAAAACGTAGTAGCGTCTTTATTTTACGATTCAACGATATATATCAACTTATTGCGGATAACTAACGTCCAGACCACTGATTGGTGGGAAATATCTATGTACAGTGTGTTCGCTTTTTACGAGAAGATGCGTTTGTGAATGCGGCGCGTAGAGCAAATTCGCGTAATTCAAGTCTATTATTTCTGATAAATAAAAAAAAAATTAAAAAACACACGCGTTATTTGCGCAAAGTGAATATTTAATAATATTTTTTCAAGACGCGTTAAAGCGAATTCGCGTACTTCAAGTTCGCGTAAAAAGCGAACAGACTGTACTGTTTCAATTCGAATATTTTAATATTGGTTTCTTGCTTCTGCAGAATATCGTGGAATGGGGAGATCACTCGTTGTCCAATGTTACATGTAGAGTGAAAGGAACTAAAGTAAAAGCTTTGACAGAAAGCCGCTGATATTTTTGTATTTTCTTCATTACAAATTTTCATTATTTTTCTTTCTCTGTTCCAATGTAATTCTTTAAAAGGATTCTCTAAGGTGGAAAATTTAAACGAAAAATAACAAACCTTGTTTATTAAAACAGCATTGTTATAACTTGATTGTTTCCGTTCAGTTCCATTGATACAATGATTCAAAATAAAACGAAACACCACTTTAACTCAACACATTTCATCTGAAAAGTCTCTGCTGTTCCCCTTGCAAAAATAAAGAGAGGCTGGTCTGACTGAGAAATGTTTGTTATATGGTTGCTACGCCATCTTAATACCGCTTCTCTGAAAAAGTGTCAACTGAAAGGAGAACAATAAGCTATTCTCAATTTTGCTACAAAGATGTCTCATTAGAGACATGAAGGTCCTTGACATCGTCATCATCATCATCATCATCATCATCATCAAGTGCTGTGAGACATTTGTAGCTGACAACATGCGATGGAGAAGTACTCTGTATCAACATCTACAGAAAGTGTAACAAAGTATTCTCTCCACACTGTGAGGATGTACCTCTCTGAAGAGTGACTGCCAGTTTCGTTTTTCGATTCTTCAATCTATGATATTTCTTGTGAGCTCTTGTTTGCATGTAGGAGATTGTATTTTCTCTGAATAATATAGGGAATCATTTTATTGTAGGAGATATTTTTACCTTGCTGTTATTGGTTGGGCTTAAGAGACAATAGTGCTAGGTGGTCTTTATTCAATTGTATTGATGTGTGTGTGTGTGTGTGTGTGTGTGTGTGTGTGTGTGTGTGTGTGTGTGTGGAGGTAGGACAGGCTCACGCAAACGTTTGTTTGGACGTACGCCTGGATAAAATCATGTGGTCAAGCAGGGTGTAAAATAGAGAGGTATTGAAGCGTGAGTTAATACCTAGACAAATATATGGAACACATTGTGTATGTAATTAATAGAGAATGTGTCTCCGTGTAACTAATTTATCGTAATTGATGAAAGTGTAAAGGAATAGTACGGCGAATATAGAGCAAACCTTAATCGATGGAGAACACACGCACACATACACCCACATACACACACACCTACACTTACACACACATTTACACACACATTTACACATACATACACACACATACGCGCACACACACACACTCACACACACACATACACACACATTTACACACACATACACACACACACCTACACTTACACGCACATTTACACATACATACACACACATACGCACACACACTCACTTACACGTACATTTACATGCACACACACACACATACACACACACACACACACACACACACACACACACACACACACACACACACACACACACACACACACACACACACACACACACTCTCTCAAACATATATACACGCAAACTAAAAAAAACCCAAATCAAAGCATAAAACGAGAAAAAACATGGATATAATTTCAGATGCTAATTATTAGCGTAATTAATTTAGCTTCTGTTACTTTCTATTTATGGAAGTACGTGTGAATATTGGTGTGTGTGTGAGTATGTG
>OZ024745.1:112297610-112317610 GCA_964016885.1 Eledone cirrhosa
TAAATGTACGAAAATCTTTAGTCTAAACATCACAGTTTCTATAACAGATTTAAATTGAAGCTAGTGAAGTTACACATTTGATTGAAGTTTTAGAGTAGAGGAAAGCTGATACATCTTAATAGTTAGTTAATTGTAGGTAGCTTATTACACACCACTTCTATGACGAATGTTGAACGTCACAGTTCTGTTTTCTTTCTCTGACTAGTATCAATAGGACTGGTTATCCCTTAATGAATACTTCCGACTGCATTGATGTTAATTAATCACTATTCATTTACACTGAGCAAACGAACGACTGAATGCTCATCGTCGTAACTGACGGAGCGTCCACCTTTTCCATTAGTGTAGGAGATAAATGCATTTATCCTTTCTGAAGCACAAATTGAGATAGAAAAGAAAGAAAGGAAGAAAGAGAGAGGGGGTTATATGGGAAGGGAGAAGGAAAAATGGCCGCGTGGCCGAGTTTGCCAGATCAATTTCATAAAAGTAACAACACATTTTCAACGCGTAACACATGATCTTAGACAGTAGCTCCAAAATGAGAATATTGCTAGCATATAAAAAAGAAAACAAGGATTGACTGTATGCAGGTCGCTTCCTATTTAGTTAGTTTATGATTTAATATACCATTTATATAACAAGTCGCTCAAATTATATATGTTGTAGTTTGCTTGAAGCATTGTTAGTGCAAATAACATAGCAGTATGTTATTTGAAGGTTAATACAATGCAAAATGGACGGTAGATTTCGGAATAAATTGAAGCCAACAAAGATGTCGGAGTGTCAACTGTTATTTTTTTTACCTGTAAATAAAATTACAGGTAACACATCAACATCTTTGTTGCCTTAAATTTATTCCGAAATCTACTATCCATTTTGTATTGTCACAGCCTCCAAATAACATACTGCTGAGTGAACCTACAGTAATTGCACGTTACACTCACTGGATATATATATATATATATATATATATATATATATATATATATATATATATATATATATATATATATATATATATATATATAATAAATGAAGAATTAGAAATAGAAGCCAGGACTATCTGTCATCAGTGGTCTACTAGCCATCATAGGTATTTCTTCGCATTACAGACCATATACCTCAAGCTAGGGCGATACAATAACTAAATTAAGTTATTGGGATAAAAAGAGTTGGGTGGAGAAAGAGAGACAGGTAAATAAACACGAATAGTGAGGCAACGTAAAGAGAGGAAAAAATGAGAAAATCAAGTCAATAATTCATTTTGAACATAAGAACTTGCGAATATTGACGAGAAGGCAAAGACACATCTTGGCCGTACGAATGTGAGCGAGGAAAGAATTTCGTACGGTGTGGGACGATGGAGGAAATGAGAGAGAGGGTGAGTAGCAGAGAGTGAGTGAGTGAAAGTGTGAGGAAGAGGCTAGCCGAGAGAGGGTGACTAGCAGAGGGGTGAGTGAAAGTAAGAGGGAGAAGGAGACAGAAGGGGGAGAGAGAAAGAGGATAGCAGTAAGGGAACAGAAAATGTCAGGCCACAGCGAAGAGGAAAGCATATATGAATGAAAAATGGCGAGCTGTATTGCTGCAAATATGATATATATATATATATGTATGTAGGTCACCAGTTGGTGCTACTGGTAACATGTATCCCAGTACAACCTGTCTCATGGTCGGGTCGTTGGCGACTAAACTGGCAACCCCACCTAGGTTTCTTGGTGAGGAGGGTGACTTTGGACATCCTGCAGGACTAAAAACAAAACCTGTCAAAGGGCAAAGGAGCTCGTAAGAGTCAATGGCCATCCAAAATCACCGGGAGAGATGACCCCTTAGTCTTTGCCAAGGCAGAATTCTAGGAGAAGGAAAACTCTGATATAACACCTGCAACCCTGATGGTATCCAATGATGTTGACTTGTTCTTTTTGGTAAATATCATCTTGGTTAAGAGAGTGGGACTGGTTTTGTGCAGTGCCTTTGCTCACTATAAAAGCTTCACGGCATAGGCATTGCTTTATATCTGGAGATCTCTCTGCACTTGTCGTCACATGGTACCATGGGCCCAGCACTATGTGTCAATAATTGTCACAAGTGTAGTGTTTGTACCAGAGTTTTCAAGTCGCTGGTTGGGCTAAAAAGTCACACTCGTTCAGCGCATCGGTAGGGGTTCTCCTACATGGATATAAAGTAGTGGCCGTACTCGAAAACGAGTTGGCAGCCACCATATGTATATATATATATATATATATATATATACTCATACATATATAATTATATACTCATACATATATACATATACATAAACATACACACACCCACACACTCACACATATGTACACAGAAACATATATTTATGTATACATACATATATCTATATATCAGGGGTGGTAGAGGTGGGGAGCAAATTTGGACAATTGAGTTGTAGGGATTAGTTTAGCTCTTTGCACTCTAAAATGCTCAGAAAACTTCGATATGCGATAAACATAACCTGTACATAAATTGTAGCGCATATCCAAATAGATGTGTGTTTTGGTAGTTTGGGGTAAATATAATTATTGGAGCGGGGCGCCTTCATAGTTCCACCGCCTCAGTATATATATAATTTAAAAAAAAATTATGCTCTGTGCCCTTTCCTAAGAGTTAATATATCGAGCTTCTTCGCATTTGGCAAGAAACTGGTATTATACCCAATTTATTCATCTCCTATATATATGTGTGGGTGAATACAGTGTGTGGGATTTAAAACTTCCTGTTAATGTTTCAATTTTAAACTACATGTTAGTGTTTCAACGTAAATTTAAGCTGTAAACTTAATCTTACATATCTCAGCTGACCTAGTTATCAGGAATTAGTTATCTGCATCCAGGGCCAAATTTAGTTTGGGCGTGGCTCTAAGCTTTAAAAATACACCAAAATGTCTACGGATTGTGAAGCTACAAGCTTCAATGACAGTACTTACTAATTTAGGTTCAACGTGAGCGAATTTTTTTTTTAGGCGGGTCGATTACATCGATTTATTTTATCGACCAGGAAACATGAAAGCTGGTTAGGACACGCCACACGACTTTCAAATAAGTTAATCAAGTTTTGTATTGGTAACCCCACGGAAAGAGGCGAACAGAACGTCCTAAGAAGAACTGGCGGAGGACAATCGACAGGGACTTGAAACCCGTCAACAAAAGTTGGAACAATTTATTGAAAGATGCAACTGACCGTAATCATTGGACCACTTTGGCTGCTTCATGCGTCATAAGTCGCACGAGCTTCTAAGCTAAGCTAAGCTAGGTTAAGCTAAGCTAAAAAGCATAAAAGGCAAAATTAATCTCGGCGAGATTTGAACTCATAATGAAAAAGGTCGGAATAAATATCGCGTTGAATTTTGTCAGATACTTTAAAGATTCTGTTAATCCAGTCAAACTAGGGAATGACATGATTTCTCTCTCTCTCTCACACATATGATGTCAGGTAAACAGAAAAATTGTATATTTTAAAAATTATCAATAAGTTAGTCAGGAGAATAGTGGATTGGCAGAATTGTTAGAGCGTCAGACAAAAATGTTACGGTCTTTAGTTATGGCTGTTTATTATTCAGGAATCCGGGTGTAAATCTCGCCGCGGTAAACTTTGCTGTTCATCCTTCCAGGGTCGATAGATAAAGTACCAATCAAGTGCTAGGGTCGATTTCGATTTAATAGACTTTTCCCATCCTTCATAATTGCTTGTCTTGTGCCCAAAGTAGAAACCATTGTTAAAATAACCAAGGAATAAAACGATGGGTAATGACTACGAAACATTGAAAGCACCCCCCCCCCCCACTCCCGAGTGGTGTAATTCAGGGACGGTGAAAGCATTTCTGAATTGAAGGGACAAATTTCGTCAATTTAATTGTAGTGATTAGTTTAGCTGTTATCAAATATCAATCAAGATATAAAAAAAAAACTACGATATGCGATAAACATAACATGTACTTAAATAGTAGCGCATATCCAAATATATGTGTTTTATGATTATTGGATTAGGGTTAGAGTTAGGGCTCAATGTCCCCCCCCCCCCCCCCCAGTTCTATCGATCCCGAATTGATGTGGTTGAATATTTATAGGGGTAATGTTTGTAGGAAATCGAGCGGGACGGAAGTGGTGACTAGCTCGAATATTTGCAACAGAGTAAAGCCTTCCTCTGTTAAAAGCACCCAAGAACTAGGTGGTTATCTTAAACCAAATGTAAAATGTCAACTCTAGTAACTACAAGGATATTTTACATTTTTGCAACCCTGAATGTTAGCAAAGGATATTACCTAAAAGAGCCCAGGTATTTCGAAGAGAGGAAGTTATGGCTGTATTTGAGTTTAACTAAACAAATGACTAAATTCACCACTTATTTGGTTAACGTCCACATTTTGCAAAATACATATGGATACGTATACGTACATGTGCATACGTACTCGTGCGGGCTTATGCACACGCGCACGCACACACACACACACACACACACACACACACACACACACACACACACACACACACACACACACACACACACACATATATATATATATAAAAACATGCTTACATACACATGAATACATGTACACAGACTTATTCACACACATATATATATATATATATTTATTTAAATCGCTCTCTCTCTCTCTCTCTCTATATATATATATATATATATATGTATTTCCCCACTTACCCTCTCTCTTTCTATTTATAAATACTGTACGTTCAGACGCACACACACACACACAGACACAAACACACTCACACACAGTGTCAAGCAATATTACACAAACCCCCACCTTTACTCTACTTCACCATGTCTAACTATTTGAGACCAAAGTCACCTTCTCTTTGTGACGTTGTTTTATGTACACATCACCTCAGCTGATTATAGGATTTCAGCATAAAAAGACAACTTTGAAATAGGAAAGATGACAGCATGTTAACAGCAGTGTCATCAACACATTCACCCCGTCGTCATGGTAGTAGTGATGTAGGTGGCGCTAATGACAGTTCTGGAGGTGGTAGTGTGTGTGTCATGATGGTGGAGGTGGTGGGAGTAGTTACATACGTAGAAGATGGAAGATGTATTAGCGCTGATAATTGAAATAGTGTTGTGTTGTTTAATACCAGACTAGCCGTGGCTGAACTGAGATGGGATCAAATATGTTCCACCCATGACCATCCTGTTTTTCTTCTTTTTTGACAGTAGGGTCTGATTTAAGAGAGATTTAGCTGCACTTTTTAGCAGGCTGAGTGACCGCATAAAGGCTTTTTTCGTTATTGTTGGTGTCGGTGGTGGTAGTAGTTTAAATCATAGTGGTGGTAGTGAGTGCAAATGTAGGGATATTGGTGTTGTTAATGAATGGATTAACAGCAATAGTAGTATTGGTTGTGCTAGTAGTTGTGGTGTTGGAAAATGTTGACAGATTTTGTTGTAACAGTGCTGGTGGTAGTGATGTTGAAGGCAGTGTCAGTAATAGTTGTGAAGGCGGTGTTAGTGGTAATGATATATGTATTGGTAGTGGTGCTGGTGGTGATAGTGGTAGTGCTAGTGGCTTTAACGGTGGTAGGGATGTTGAAGGCGGTGACCACAGATGTTTTGGTAGCTGTAGTGGTAGTGGTGCTGGTGGTGATAGTGGTAGTGCTTGTAGCTTTAACGGTGGTAGGGATGTTGAAGGCGGTGACCACAGATGTTTTGGTAGCTGTATTGGTAGTGGTGCTGGTGGTGATAGTGGTAGTGCTAGTGGCTTTAACGGTGGTAGGGATGTTGAAGGCGGTGACCACAGATGTTTTGGTAGCTGTAGTGGTAGTGGTGCTGGTGGTGATAGTGGTAGTGCTAGTGGCTTTAACGGTGGTAGGGATGTTGAAGGCGGTGACCACAGATGTTTTGGTAGCTGTAGTGGTAGTGGTGCTGGTGGTGATAGTGGTAGTGCTAGTGGTAATGATATATGTATTGGTAGTGGTGCTGGTGATGGTACTGGTAGTGCTAGTGGCTTTAACGGTGGTAGGGATGTTGAAGGCGGTGACCACAGATGTTTTGGTAGCAGTAGTGGTAGTGGGGCTGGTGGTGATAGTGATAGTGCTAGTGGTATTATAGATGTTGGCGAAGTTGCTTTCGTTAGCGGATTTGTTTTCTACAATTATAGAATTAATAATTGTTTCTACTTTTGACACAAGGCCAGCAATTATCCCAGTGTATTACTGGTACTTTATTTCATCGACCCCGTAAGGATGAAAGGCAAAGTTAACCTCGGCGGGATTTGAACTCAGGCCATAAAGGGCCGTAACTCTTTGCTACAAAGCATGGCGTCTGACCCTCTACCGACACTGTCAATAATAATTAGTTTTAACATAAGCGCGTAGCCACAAATGGAATGGTTAGTCAACTCCAGATACTTGATTGGTATTTTATTTTATCGCCCTCGGAAGGATGAAAGACAAAAAAATACAACTACTAAACATTCCCAGAAAAACACCATTACATGTCAGCTTCCTTAAGCAAATGTTGCACGCAACTGGAACCTTCGCTATCGCTGTAAATTGTAAATGATAGGCCTCACAGTTACCGAGGAATTCTCATGGCGAGTACACACCTCTAATACAGTTAGCACTGCCTACCAAAGACTTGCACTTCTCTTCAGGGAAATACTTCATCCACCAACGATCTATATAGCTCTCTAAAAAGGTCAGGTGAAACCCACAATGGAGTTCTGCTCCAACATCTGGGATAGTGCTGCCTCTACCCACGCTGACATCCAAATAAAAGTAATGTCATTCGATTTGTTAAAAGAAAGTCACTCGCACGCACTCTCCCGCCGTTGGCCCATAGACAGTTGTCTCTTCCTTCTTCTCCTTCAAGCTCTATTACGATGGCCTCTTCTCTTTGGCGCTTGCCAGTCCCTTGTCACCTCCACTCAGACACTTCCGACTCGCTCGTCTCTCTTCCACTCATCATCCATGTTGTTTCCAAACCTTAAGCACACACTACACACTAAAGTTAAGTCCTTCCTATTCAGAACGTTGGTTCTCTTTCAAATATTCCTTTGAAATATTTCTTTAAAACATTCTTCTAGGTCATGCAAAAAAAAAAAAAAATAATAATAATAATTGTTTCTACTTTTGGCACAAGGCCAGCAATTACATTGCTGGTACTTTATTTTATCGACCCCGTAAGGATGAAAGGCAAAGTTAACCTCGCCGAGATTTGAACTCAGATCGTAAAGGGACGTAACTCTATGCGTCAAAGCATGGCGTCCGACCCTCTACCGATACTGCCAATCCACTAATAATAAAAAAAAGGAAACAAAAACCCAAAAGATAAAGTTAACTTGCAACAGTTTAAGTGGGACATTAACGGAATGGATTTCTCCGGTCTCGGAGGAACTGCGAAGGCTATGGGCCTTGTCTCTTCCACCAGAAATACAAAATAGAAAATAATAATCTAGTATAGGAGAGAGTAAGACGCGATGTGGCAGGGCAGAAATAATCTGATAATGTTGAGAAAGGAATTAAGCTCATTATATTGACAATTCTTCTTGAAATCACTAAGAAACATAGAAAATATACATACGATAAATACCTACAGCTATTGAATCAATATTATTAAGCAGCTGAAGTGCGGTGGATTGGCAGTATTGGTAGAGGGTTGGTGGTTGAGGCAATAATGTTTATGGTTGTGGCAGTAGTAGTGTGGCGATTGTGTTGATGGTGATAATTGTGATGGTAGTGGTGATGATATGACTGTGATCTGTGATGGTGGCGGAGGTAGTAGTAGTAGTGGTGTTGGTGATGGTTGTGATGCGAATAGTAACACACACACATACACACACGCACATACACATACACACACTCATACTTATACACACTAAAACATTTTGCATGGCGAATTGACAATGATAATTATGATGATGATTAGGACAATTATAATCATGATGATGATGATGATTATTATAATGATGATGATGATGACTATGGTGATGCTGATGGCACTGACAACAATGAGTTATGTAGTAAAAGTGAAAGTAGAGATTTATCTAGAATGTGAAAATACAGGATACTAGTCTTTAGTTCAATCTTTCGTAGTTATTTGAAGTGCTAGTAAAAATAGAAGAGAAAGAAATAGTGATCGTTGGTGTTTTGAATTGCTTTGAAGTGAAAGTAGATGAGGTTAGTTTCAGCTTTGTAATGCTATGTTGCCGTGAAAGTGGAAGTAATATAAAACTTCTGACTTTAGCTCTTGAGCAGAGATTTTCAAACTCTGTTGATGCTGCGACATGTTAAAGTATCGCTGATAATTTCTAGTTGTGTCGAGAATCTGATTAATTTTTATGAACAATTAGCTGTGAAGTATATTTGAGATCTGATAACTCTGCCTACAATTACATTTATGCTTGATTGGCCTTACGTGTATGATATTTAATAGTTAATTTGTTAATTTCGTGTCGCTAACTAAACTTTATTGAGTCACGAAAACTATGTCTCCAATGTAAAGAGTTCGTAAAGTTCTGGTTTAGAGTTTGTGTAGATTTGACGTAAATACAGTTTCCTAAGCGCTGGGTTATAGCATTTTGTAAGGAAAGACGAAGGTGTTAGTATTTAGCTCTGGGTTATGTTGTGAGTTGCCGTTAGAGCAAACACAGAAGACGACGAATTGGCAGTCGTTAGAACGTCGGACAGAGTGCTCTGTAGCATTTGTTCCGTTTCTCTGTTCTCTCGGTTCAAATATCGCCGATGTCAACTTTGCCTTTCATCCTTTCGAGGTAGGTAAGAAAGTACCAGAGTTGTACTGGGGGTTGATTCTTCCTCTATATCTTTCTCACTTCCTCTCTTTCACTTTCTATCTTTCTCTGGAAGGAATCTGCTGTACTCAGGCCTGGAGATAGATGGGCTCTTCCAGGCTTAAAATGCCCAAGAAACGCCTTATGTCAATACGGTGCTCCTACGATTCCATCAGGAGTTACGAGACTATACCATACCACCATGCAATGTTTTGTAATGAGAGCAAAAATAGAATACGCTTGTCTTTAGTTAAGCAGAGTTTTGTAGTGAAAGAATGTTTTCTTTGATTCTATTATAATTCCACTCTCATCTAGAATACATTATAGAAATAGAAATCAACACCAGTATTTGAACTCAGCGTGATTTGAACTCAGAATGTAAAGGACCTTAGTTAAAAACCACAAGGCATTTTATCAGACGCTCTAAATATTTTACCAAACAATGGCTTAAGATACTAGTGTACTATATCCTTTCTATAAGACGAACCTTATCGCTGATGTAATCCACAAAGCTGGTTAAAAGTCAATCTTCATGTAAATAAATTCAAACTGTATGAATGTGTTGGTACAGAGCACTTAAATAATAATTCAACAAATAGCAAAGGTGGAAATTAAATCATTCTATTCCCGTGTTTCTGCAAAAAAAAAAAAAAAATTAAATATACAAAATGAAAAAAAAAAAAACTTGATCAAGCTCCATTAATAATATATTTAATTACTGTTTTTATCTATAATAATCTGATCTTTGACTCATTGAATGATTACCTTTGTTTATATTTTATATTTACGCCTCGAAGAAGACAGAAAATGATGAAGGAAGAGATGCTTCTATATTGACACATCAGTGAATTGGCAGTATCGGTAGAGGGTTGGACGCCATGCTTTCTAGCATAGTTACGTCCCTTTACAGTCTGATTTCAAATCCCGCCGAGGTTAACTTTGCCTTTCATCCTTACGGGGTCGATAAAATAAAGTACCAGTATTGTACTGGGTAATTGCTGGCCTTGTGCCTAAAGTAGAAACAATTATAACAATCACACGCTACACATCGATAAAACACATCGTTATTAATGCGTCGTTGACATAAACTCTGTTTTAAATGACTACAGCATTTAATACCATCATGAGAGACAATTAATAAGAAAAAAAGAAAAGAGAATGTCATGAGTTAGAAGTTAAGTTAATTTTAAGTATTATTAAAGAGAATCGGTAGAATGTCGGATCAAATGCTTCATGGCATAGAGTTACGGCCCTTTAGCTCGACCTTTCATCCTTACAGGGTCGGTAAAATAAAGTGTCAGTAATACACTGGGGCCAATTTAATCGACTTTTCCCTCCGCTTCAAATTGCTGGCCTTATGCCTAAAGTAGAAATAATTATTAGAATTAACAGAAATAATTCTTTTACTTAATTATGTTCACCAGTGGTATAGAAATTAAAAGACTAACATTTATATTATATAATTATTATTCGTGTAAGAATAAATGCACCATAAAAAGTAAAAGTGTATTATTCAACATTTATTTACTTAGGATAAAGGAATTGTTTTGAAGTGTTTAATTGTAGATGATTAATTATAAAGAATTCAAATACTTATAATGGTTTCTTAGAATGAGAAATATTAAATTATATGTAGATTCATAAACGTAATAATACAGTAATAATAATAATAATTGTTTCTTCTTTTGGCACAAGGACAGCAATTATTCCAGTGCATTACTGGTGCTTTATTTTATCGAACCCTTAAGGATGAAAGGCAAAGTTAACCTCGGTGGGATTTGAACTCAGAACGTAAAGGGATGTAACTCTATGCTGTAAAGCATGGCGTCCGATCTTTTACCGATACTGCCAATCTACCGCTCCTAATAATAATAATGACAATAATGATAACAACAATAATAAAAAAGAAAAGGAAACAAAGAAAAAAAGAATAGGAAACTATAGAGAAAAAAGAGAAAAAGAAAGAAAAAAGGGAAGCGGAAGGGATGGCAAGAAGTGTGGTGTCGCAGAAGAGAGGGGAGGGGTGAAGGGGAGGGTGATTGGTCTTTGAGCCTAGGGCATGGGGGAACAAGGGCTGTGCCACGGGGACAAGACTGCAAAAGCATTCTCGCGGACAATCGCCTGTGACACCCGCTGCAACAGCCACCCAACCTCGCGGGGCTCCTTCCTCAGACGGGCCACCGACGTTCCGATCTTGCGGAGGAGCTCGACTATACGGGATTCAAGTACGCCTGAGGTCACGACGGCGACCGCTAAAAGTAAACAGAATTCCTAAGAAAATATCTTAATTATGTTCAAAGGTATTAACAAATTAACATTTAGTCTTTAATTAGTGCTCTTGCAAGAACAAATGTATAGTTCACTTGTAAAAGTATTAATCAGAATGTATTTACTAAAAATAAAGGACTTCTTTCTTTCTTTTCATGCAAGATCACGTCTAATGGTCGCAAATATGCGATGAAATGTTATGACATATATATGTGTATATCTGAGACTATATATGTATGTATATCATTATCGTTCACTAACATATTTTTTCATACACAAAGCCTCGTTATCAAAACATTATAAAATTGGTTTCCCAGGAACCACTGCATGGAGGCGAGGATGGCTCGGTTTCCAAAAAGAAATTTGGGTTTGGAAAATGTTGAATTATAGAGAATTAATTAAATATTTATGACAATTCCATAAATGAGGAATTTATATTATCTATGTAGGTCATAAATTATTCTTCAAATCGGAAAAAAAAAACTTATGTTTATCAATTGTATAAACATTAACATATTAAATTATTTTAGAATTATTACTTGTGTAAGAACACATGTATTCTAAAAATGTCAAATATTTATTATTCAGGATTAATTTAATATGGATAAAAGTTTGAAAAGTTGTATAATATATAGAACGATTAACAGAGAATTTAAATAAATGTGATATTTCCATACAACCTTTTATGATATATATATATATATATGTATGTATATCATAAAAGGTTGTATGGAAATATATATATATATATATATATATATATATATATATATATAGATAGAGAGAGAGAGAGAGAGAAAGAGAGAGGAGGGAGGGAGAAAGAGGTAGAGAGAGAGAGAATGTAGGAAAACTCATACACAGAAAAATAACTGTAAATAGAGTTGATTGTTATAAATAGCTTAGAAAATCGAATAAAATAGCCCTGACCAGCAGTTGCTACGAAGAATCGAACTCCATATCTTTCAGATACTGGTTGGGAGCTCTAGCTATGAAGCTAAACGACAGTTGGTTACAGCAGTCAGCCGATATCTGAAAGATGTGGATTTCTATTCCTCATAGAGCCCGCTGGTCACATTTTCCCATCTTTATGTAGTCTTTGTCCAATTTTCTAAGCTATTTATAGCCACCAACTGTATTTACAGTTATTTTTCTGCGTTTCACACTTCCTACATTTTCTATGAAACACATATCTCTCGGTGCTATTATATATAATTGTTTCTACTTTTGGTACAAGGCCAGCAATTACCCCAGTGTATTACTGGTACTTTATTTTAACGAACCCGTAAGGATGAAAGGCAAATTTAACCTCGGCGGGATTTGAACTCAGATCATAAAGGGCCGTAACTCTATGCTGCAAAGCATGGTATCCACCGCCTTACACAGACACACAGGAACACATATATATATATATATATATGTAAACAAACAATCTGTGAACTTGTGGTTATTTATATTAGTAATCAATAATTAATGGGGGGGGGGGGGGGGGTTGCATGAAAGAAAAAAACAACAACAAAACATTTATCTTACAGAGAGAAACAAAATTCAATAACACGCTGCTGGGATAGATCAATGAAGGAGAAGGGAGGATGGGGGTAATGAATGAGAAAGATTGTAGGGGGTGGTCAAGAGGACAACTATTTAAGATCTATTGGAAGTGATGAAATAGCGGTGTGGTGTGCATGTTAGCAATTGTTAGAAGAGATGTTGCTTATTAATGGTTAAAAAAATGGTTCATAGATGGTCGTTAGCTTTCATGGAGAGATAGTAGGGATAACTGGAGTTGGAATATAGAATATATATTTATACACACACACAGACACACACACACACACACACACACACACACACACACACACACACACACACATATATATATATATATATATATATATATATATATATATATGATAATAAGGGCGCTGCGGAGTTGCAAATGGGTTACATATGAAAAAAGTTTGTCCTTCATCAGTGATCTTCCAACTATCATAGGCATTTCATCGCTTTAAAGACCATATACCCCCGGTTGGTGCGAGCAACGGCTAAAAAAAAGTCGTTGGGACACGTAAATAAAGGGGACGCGAGGGTAAACAAACAAAATGGTGAGGCAACAGAAAGTGAGGAAGAAGGAGACAAGTCCCAGATTTCTATGAATTTAAGTTCGGTATATATATATACACGCACACATACACACACAGAGACATATATATATATATATATATATATATATATATATATACATTCGACACAAGCCGAAACCGCTTGGCGCCGTTGTCGATATTTTACATCTCTCTCTCTCTCTCTCTCTCTCTCTCTCTCTATATATATATATATATATATATATATATATATATATATATATATATACACACAGTTCAAGAGTAACCAATTTTAAAGAGAGAGATGGAGATAGGAGAGAAGATATGAGAGGAGAGATTGGTGAGTTAGTTAGAAGCCAAAGCGTAAATAAAATATGTTGACAATCTTTTAATAATGTCTTCCTTGTGAAATTTGTGGTCTTGTTGTGCTTAACTAATGAGTATATATATATATATATATGTAGATTCCCAGATTCCCGAGATGTGTCGGGGATAACCAGAGTTTAAAAAAGGACTCAATACGTTGGTAGAGTATAGGCATCTTTATTATATATAGAAATGACTTTCACACGACTAGAACTGTTTCATTTGTATGGTCCAAACAGGACCATAAGTATTACATGTGTAAAGTTTGAAAAAATCGGTTGGGTGGTTCTCGAGTTTTAGGGAGTCAGACAGACAGACATAGATAATATAGAAATGTCTTCTACCGAATGAAACGGTTCTAGTCTTTTATATATATATATATATATATATACACACGCATACGCACGCGCGCGCACACACACACACACACACACACACACACACACACACACACACACACACACACACACACACACACACACACACACATATATATATATATATATATGATATTACTGATCAATAAGATATCATAATATTTAGGACCATTATACATCGTCTCGATCCGCTCATTCTCTAAATTGCTTCATAATAACATGAATAATATTCTAAAGTAGAGCTCACTTATTTAGATTTAATAGTAATGTGACAATACCCGAACAAAGTATACTAGGGCGATCAATAAAATTAACAGTGAGACTACATTAAGAGTACTAATAATTACTCAAAGCACGTGGTTTCAATTCAGCCAAACTGTTAATTTAAGTTTTACAAAAAGTGCTAATTAAAAGTTGATTATGATGTAATTTCGAACTGGTGAAATCTCATGAGTGCGTACTTCGTCCGTAAAAGAAGCATTAGAAAATCCAATAAACTTCTGAAAACAGACATATCGTTAATTGTTAGAAGAGTGCTCGGAATGAGTGCTCAGAGACAGACAACTGGTATAAAACTGTGGTAGATTCACACACGCACACACGCACACACACACACACACACACACACACACACACACACACACACACACACACACACACACACACACACACACACACAGACACACACACACACATATATATATATATCTCACACAGTAAAGAGAGACGAACACATATGCGTTCAAATCATAAGGTCAGACATTTTTTTCCTTGAACTAATTTGATTATAGGGGACTATCCTTTTTAACTTAATATGTCATTTATATATATATACTAGCAGCAGTTCCCAGCGTTGCCTGGGTAGGTAAAATAATATCTGCATTGATGATAAGATCTTAGCGACTGCTTCTCGATGACTCTTCTATGGCCACACACAGGCCATGCGGGGGAGGGTGGTGATGACCTCTATCACTGAGAGACGCGGGTGACTGACGAAGGGGCATGATGGGGGAGGGAGGTAATGACCTCTAACACTAAGCCAAATTCCCTGACGCTACTTGATTGGAAACCGATGAATTCTCAAATACACAACTAAAAGCTCAGACGACGTCAGTGGTCATCGTTTTGCCTTTGACCATCTATAAGATGTGCAATGATAGGTTCTATCGTAGTATAAAAGTTGAACCAAATAAATTGATTTATGTGCGAGGTGGAGCTGAAGTTTCGAATTTGAACGAAATGGGTTGAAAAATGTGGGAGCTAGAGCCGAAAAGGCGAAAATTTGAGCGAAAAGGTGGTATTCTCGAATATTTAAGCGGCTGCCACGCCGTTCCTGAACAAAAAATCCAAAATGTAAAGCCACTTTAAGACGTGAAATAATCAGATCTAGTGTAGTGTAAAATTTGAACAAAGTAGGTTGATTAATGTGGGAGCTAGAGCCGAAAAGTGGAAATTTGATTCTAAAAGTGGTATTTTTGAATATTTAAGCGGCTGCCACGCCGTCCCTGAACAACAAATGCAAAATATAAAGCCATTACAGGATGTGCAATGATAAATTCTATTTTGCTTTAAAATTTGAACGAAATCGGTGGCAAAATGTGGGAGCTAGAGCCAAAAATCTTATTTTTCGATACCTAAAAAAAAGGTGACCCCCCCCCCCCTATCGATTTTTATCTGCACAATGACCCCGGAATAAAAAAAAAACGATACGTTGATATATAGAAAACACTCCCTGATGACTAATCTACGAGCCTGTAACATTTCATGAAAATCGGTCGTAAGATGTAGGCCCCTATAAGTAAACACACATACTTAATTTTATATATATACATATATATATATATATATATATATATATATATATATATATATATATATATATATATAAATAATATATATAAATATAAATAGTAATAATAATAAATGTGAAGACTAAAATCCAAAGAAGGCTTGATAAGGATAAATATATATCAAATATATAAGAACCCTAGAGCAAATATTTATTAAAATAACAGATTAAAGTTTAAGCAAAGAATCACTGCTTTCACCCTTAACGGATCTTCTGAAACTAAAAAAATCAATCCGTGAACGCAGAAGTAAATATTTCGAAAAACGTTGCATCCGATGGAAAACAAGAATACGATACTTTGGTTCGTGAAGACGTTCCCTGGCAATAAGGTCTGTCATTTTAGTTCTACTAATTTATTTACATTATTCCCCGCCAAGGTTAACTTTGCTTTTCATCCGTACAGGGTCGATAAAATAAAGTACCAGTAATACACTGGAATAATTGCTGGCCTTGTAGAAACAATTATTCTTAACTCTGAAGCTGAGAATCATTCGGTTTCCTAAATAGAATATTAGTCTACGACTCCATTTATACCATAAACGTGGTTTTGTCTTTGCGTGTAATTGTTCTCTCGTTCCACATAATGACGTATTATCTTCGCTTTTTTCCGTTCATTGCCAGGGAATGTCTTCACGAAACAAAGTATCGTCTTCCTGTTTTCCTTCGGTTGCAACGTTTTTCGAAATATTTACATCTGCGTTCACAGATTGATTTTTTTGGTTTCAGAAGATAAGGGTGAAAGCAGCGATTCTTTGCTTAAACTTTAATCTGTTACAGATAGATAGATTGATAAATATATATATTTCACCCCCTCTAACCCCTCTCTCTCTCATATATATATATATATATATGTGAGAGAGAGGGAGGTTGGGGGGAGGGTGAAATATATATTTATCAATCTACCTATCTGTAAAGCGAAAGTGAGAGAGAGACAGACAGAAAGAAAGAGAAAGAGAGATAGATAGATAGAGAGTGAGAGAGAATGAGAGTGAGAGAGAGAGAGAGAGAGAGAGAGAGAGAGAGAGAGAGAGAGAGAGAGAGAGAGAGAGAGAGAGAGAGTGTGTGTGTGTGTGTTTGTGTGTATATGTGGGTGTGTTCGTGTGTATGCATGAGTGTCTGTGTATGTATATGTGTTTGATTATATTTGTATATTCGCATCGTAAAAAATAGCAATGCTGTTATTAATTATAGAAAATATTTATCAATAGGAAGAACAAAGTATATATTTTCCCGTAATGTTTATACAAATATATATATATATGTGGGTGTGTGTGTATATATATATATATATATATATATATATATATATACACACACACACATAAATCCCTCTTAGTGTTCATTATTTTCCCCTTCCCTTCACAATATGTATATTTTATAGGTTTTGTGTACTTGAACACACTAAAGTCAGACTGAATAAAGAATAATATTTCTTATTAATAGCAACTGTTTATTTCGAAATTTCGATGTTTTGAGAAACCAGTATCGGTGAAACTTCAAAGAGACACTAATAATTGTAATAATGATTATATATATATATATAGTAATATATATATAATAATAAATTTGATCATATATATATATATATATATATCTAAGGCGGGTAAAATTCCCGAGATCCATGGACGAGTTCTCTCCAGCGGTCTCTGTCCCTCATTATCGCTGCGATGTCTTACTTATATATATAAATATATATTATGATAAATAATAATTGTTTCTACTTTAGGCACAAGGCCAGCAATAACCCAGTGCATTACTGGTAGTTTATTTTATCGACCCCGTAAGGATGAAAGGCAAAGTCAACCTCGGCGGGATTTGAACTCAGATCGTAAGGGGACATAACTATGCTGGAAAGCATGGCGTCCGACCCTCTACCGATACTGCTAATCCACCGCCCTAATAATAATAATAATAATAATAATAATAATAATAATAATAATGATTTCTTTATTGGCCACAAGGGCTGACATCAAGAAAAACATTACAGACGACACAGGACGGTACGATGTGGGTTTTGTGCGTGTAAATATTTTTATTATTTATATAAGAAAAGAAAAAAAAAGGACATAGAAACATATATATATATATAAACAATAAAAATGAAAATTGAAACAATGAAAAATTCCCCAATAGGGGGGAAACCTCCGAGGGTTACTCGTGGCGAAAACCACACAAAAGACCACGGCCACCCTGACCACCAGGGCAAGCGCCCTCTTTCAATTTTTCCATTTGGACCATTCTCGCTACATTCACCCACCTTTCAAAAAACTTGCTAGAAGGCAGCACTTGCCTCTCCACCCTGATTTTCCTCTTCAAGTGAAACTTGAAAAAGTTAATTAAGGATTCGCCGAAGAGGAAAGTGTCTGTCTTTAACCCTTTTAACCTTGTCCACCACACAATCTCTTTCGCCATGGCCACCAGGCAGATGAAAACCGCTTGCCCTTCCTCCTCGAAGGAAGACGACGAGACCATCTGCACAATGGACTCAGTCGATAACCGGATCAGTCCTACACGCGACAGCAACTGTTCGACATAGCTCCACAAGTCAGCAATGCTCGGGCACTGAACGAGTGCGTGCACGACGGTTTCGTCGCTCTGCGTGCATCTCGGACAGGCTCGGCTGACGGCACTTCCGTGCCTGTAGAGCTTATCTCGAACCGGCAGCGCTCCCCGGTAGCACTGCCAGGCCAGGGATTTTTGGAAGTTATCCATAGGCCCTGGGCTGAAAGTTCTCCGGAAGAGAGCAAACAGCTGATCTTCTTCGACGCACAGGATCTCTCCGAGAATGTCGTCGCTCTTCTCCTCCACTAGTCCTCTATAGAACGCCGAGGTGGATGTTCCACCGATACTGGTGCCCAGCTTGCAGAGGGCGGTGAGCGCCTGGAGACATTCCAGTTTCCAAGCGCTATACCTCGGTCTTTTTCTGACCCAGGACTGCAGCTCCGCCAAGGAGACGAGCTGTGGGAAAACGTGCCTGGCGAACGGCGACCACACCTGTTCATCGTCAAGGAAGCACCAGAGATGTCGCAGCCTCAGCGCATGTTTGCGCATCATCAGCCATGGAATTCCCAATCCTCCACGCAACGGGTGTTGACAGCAGATGGATCGTCTGACCATGGGAGCGCGTCCCTTCCACAAAAAGCGGAAGAGGAGGCGCTCCATTTTGGTGAGAGTTGGGCTGGAGCAAGGGACGACGGTCAAGCGGTAGCAGATGACGGATGCGATGTACGCATTCGCCACTTGCGCCCGGCCTTTCAGGGACAGCTTCCTCTCGGCCCATTTCTGGGTGAGGGAGGCCACCCTGCTCGTCACCTCGCTCCAGTTTTTCTCCATCTGGAGGTCCGGTCCGAACCAGACCCCGAGCAATTTAACCGGACCGTCCGTCCAACGCCCCACAACGCTATCGGACGGCATGGACTTGCCTCTCCAGGTGCCGAGCTGCAAGCCCACCGACTTTTCCTGGTTTATCTTTGCTCCTGTCACCTCTTCGTATTCCTTGAGAGCGGTGCCGAGCATCTGGACGTGTCTGGTGCTCGACACCACCATGGTGACCTCGTCGGCGTAAGCCGACTCGGATTTCCCGCATCCTAGTTCGCGTAGGACGCCCCTCATCGCCCCCAGTTTGTGCAGTAACGGCTCGAGAGCCAATACGTACAAGAGGGACGAGAGGGGACAACCCTGGCGAACTGAGCGCATGATGCTGAACGGCTGCGACAGGTGACCGTTCACCCTCACAACTGAGCAGATGTCGCTGTACATTGCTGCGATCCAACCTCTGAAAACGGGCCCGAAACCGGCTGCCTCGAGGACCGCCGCCAGGTACCGATGGTCGACCCTATCGAATGCTTTGGATTGATCCAAGTTGATCAGGACCCCACCCGTGCCAGGTTCCTTAACCACCCTCTCTATGATGTATCGCATGAGGTGGAGGTTGTCGTGTATGGATCTGTCCGGAATCGCGCATGTTTGCGGGTCTCCCACCAGACCCTTGACGACAAGCGCCAACCTCGTTGCTAACACCTTGGCCAAAATCTTGAACTCTGCGTTTAGCAGGGTTATGGGCCTGAAATTATCGATAACATCCCCACTTTTCGGTTCTTTTCTCAGCAGCGCCACTGCTCCGCGGCTCACAAAACTGGGAATGCTACCAGTTGCAGTAGACGTCTGCCAAGAGGTCACCGAACAAGTCTGGCATAAATGCATAAAGCTCGTAGGGCAGACCATCCAAACCTGGCGGTTTACTCCTTGTGCAATTAGCCATCGCT
>OZ024745.1:112322610-112325110 GCA_964016885.1 Eledone cirrhosa
ACAGAACATCCACCCACTCATTTTTTTCTAGTTTTACAACAATCATGGTTATACGCATATATATACACATATATAAATATAAATATATATATATATATAGACACTTAAATATATATCACGCACGCACGCAAGCACATGCACATATATACATATATACATATCTTGCACACATACATAGATGCATACATAGATAAATACATACACACATCCATCCATCCATACATACATACAACCATCCAACCATATACCCATACACACATCCTTACATCCATATGTACGTGTCGTACATACATATCTTACATACATACATACATACACACACATATGCATACATACACACGTCCATCCATTCATCCATACATACATACACACATACATGCACACATCCATCCATCCATCCATACATACATCCATACATACGCACATAAATACATGGTGGCTGCCAACTCGTTTTCGAGTACAGCCACTACTTTATATCCATGTAGGAGAACCCCTACCGATGCGCTGAACGAGTGACTTTTTAGTCCAACCAGCGACTTGAAAACTCTGGTACAAACACTACACTTGTGACAATTATTGACACATAGTGCTTTGCCTTTGGTACCATGTGACGACAAGTGCAGAGAGATCTCCAGATACAAAGCAATGCCTGTGCCGTGAAGCTTTTATAGTGAGCAAAGGCACTGCACAAAGCCAGTCCCACTCTCTTAACCAAGATGATATTTACCAAAAAGAAGAACAAGTCAACATCATTGGATAACATCGGGGTTGCAGGTGTGATATCAGAGTTTTCCTTCTCCTAGAATTCTGCCTTGACAAAGGCTAAGGGGTCATCTCTCCCACTGATTTTGGATGGCCATTGACTGTTAAGAGCTCCTTTGCCCTTTGACAGGTTTTGGTTTTAGTCCTGCAGGATGTCCAAAGTCACCCTCCTCACCAAGAAACCTTGGTGGGGTTGCCAGTTTAGTCGCCAACGACCCGACCATGAGACAGGTTGTACTGGGATACATGTTACCAGTAGCACCAAGTGGTGACCTGACATAAATACATACATACATACATACATACATACATACATACATACATACATACATACATACAAACATGTACATCATCATTAACTCTTTGCCGATAATTGACAAAGATTCTCCATATGTTTATTCGAAAGTTGTAGTATTAAGTAGATTGCTCTCAACAACTAATTCCTTTTCCGAGCTGCCGTGGTTCAGCCACAGGTGTCCACTGCTTAATATTCTCATATTGCATTTAGACATTGTTCTTCTATCTCCGTCGAGCTCTGTCGTGAATTTTTGTACTGCTAGCTACCTGCGAGTAATGTATACCTGAGTTTTCTCCAGACCTTGGATAGGCCAAAGCTAACGTAAGTTTTACTTAACTTAGACTTAGAGGCTCCCCCATCTTGAGACGCACCAGGCAACCAAAGTGCTCCAGTGACCACGGTCGGTTGCATCTATCAACATATCGTTCAAACTTTTGTTGACGGGTTTCATATCCCTGTCGATTATCTGTCGCCAGTTCATCTTGGGACGCCATCTTTGCTTCTTTCCTTGGGGGTACCAATACAAGCATGCCTCTCACTTGGGAGTCGTGTGACATGTCCCAACCAGCCAAGTCGACGCTTACACAACATGTTATATACACGTAGGTTTTGTAGTATGCCAGTATCTCGTCTAAGCTGTTTTTCCTGGTGATTGATGTTCATGATTTGCTCTAGGTATCGCATCATGAATGTATATAGTTTTATATATATTTGCAGTATATTGTCTATGTCACCGATCCATATAATATATTGGAATATTACTATTGCTCGATAAATTTTGCACTTCGTTTATGCTAAGGCATGCTTGTTGTTCCAACTTTTCAACCGTCTTCAATCCGAGCTAGTCCTTGCTTATCAAGTGATCTATTTCTTTACTTATTGTACTGCCCAGATTCGTAAAATGTCTTACTTCTACCACCTCATGTCTCTCGGTTATGATTGGTTCAAGTTATGTTACGTGATTCGGACATAAAATTTGACTTATAAAGAACTTTAATCTTCTGGGTGCTAAGTATCAAATCAAACATCGTGCCTAATAGACACAGAATTCTCTTGGCTCTGCATGTTCTTTGCAGTTTTGTAGTCAAAGGCTTAATAGTTAATCCAATCCAATCCAATCCAGGGCATTCTCACTCTTTTTGGAGTAACCCTTCTATGGTTGAATCCTACCGCTTTCTGTTTGGTTTTGGTTATGTCAGGAGTGTAGCAGTACTAACCATGATTGGTCAGTTGTGGGTTGATGAGGCTATTTAACCCATAGTTGGGATGTATAGCCATTGACTCTAAGGAGTACAACCCCTCTTTTAATAGTAAGTAAACAATAAATCTCCCACTAACATATATTGGTTTTAGCTATGAGGTACAGCGCCTAAATGGATTTGCAGAATATCTCGTAGAACATCACTGACAAATAGAGAGAGACTAATGTTAGTGCTAGTA
>OZ024745.1:112342610-112345110 GCA_964016885.1 Eledone cirrhosa
ATCCTCACGGGGTCGATAAAATAAAGTACCAGTAATGGACTGGGTAATTGCTGGCCTTGTAGTTTGGCAGTATTAGTGGAGGGTCGGACACCATGCTTTTCAGCATTGAGTTACGGCCCTTTAAGGTCTGAGTTGAAATCCTGCCGAGGTTAACTTTGCCTTTCCTCCTTATGGGGGTCGATAAAATAAAGTACCAGTAATGCACTGGGATAATTGCTGGCCTTGTGCCAAAAGTAGAAACAATTATTGGTGTCGTTATTGTTTTTGCTGTTATTTCTTGTCGGGGCTACTCCTTGTAAAGTACAAAATAATTCATCTCGAAGCCAATTAAGTATTTTTTCTTGTTAAATAATGGTTTCTGATTTAGGCACAAGGCCAACAATTTTTGGGAAGGGGAAAGTCGGTTAAATCGACCCCAGTATATTACTGGTACTTTATTTTATCGACCTGTAAGGATGAAAGGTAAAGCTAACCTTGGTGGGATTTGAACTCAGCACGTAAAGGATCGTAACTACACGCTGCAAAGTATGTTTATTTGACCCTCTACAAATATTGCCAATCTACAGCCCTTTTCTAATTAAATAGTGGCATCAAACCATATTTCTGATGCCCTTATCTACCAACAAATGAAGTAAACTATAATTTTGACTAGCAATACTTCTTGAACAAATATCAAAAAATGTTTCACGAGTTTATGAAAAGTTGTGGAAATATTTAACACAGCCTTATAAGTATGCATATATTTAAAGTCAAAACTATTCAATGAAATGCAAGTCAACATTAACAATATTTCCATATATTCAGTTTGTAAAACTCTTACTGACTAACAAGATTTCATAATGAACTCATCTCCTTCCTAAAAAAAGACTTGCTTTTGTTGAGACACAGTCAATCTATTCAGTGAATGTAAACGTTCGCAAAATTTTTCAATTTTATTTATTATTCATTTAACCACTCTACAAATGACTCATTATATGGTGCATAATCTCTATTTACTCAATTAGATACTATTGTCTTCTCAACAACATTTGCTGCAGCAATGGATTTCTTTTACCATTTTTCTCTTTGTTCAGCGGCAGACAGTCCATGTGTATGAGAGTATCAAGTATAGACTTCTTATATGGTTCTCGCTTGTTACCATGTTTGTAACCTTATGAAAAACCCGTATTTGTAGCTTGAGATAAGTTAACGTTGCTTAAGACTAGCTTTCGCCATCCATAAGTAAATGCAGCATTGAAAGCTATGTCAAATGAAACGAATTAGCGTGTGTTTTATTTAAATATGTACAATTCAATTTTTTTATCTGAAAATGTTTTAATTTGTTTCGAGATTATTTTAATTTGTTTCGAAGTTATTTTAATTCTTTTTGAGATTATTTTAATTTTTACTTGAAAAGTCTTCTAGGAGCACAGTACGTTTGTTTTATGTTTTGACAAGCTGTTATTAATTTTGCTGTTAATTTGTTGCTGAATAGATCAGAGCCATAAAAGTGATCGATTCCTTTTATTTCTCGCCTTTCAACACCGAATTAGGAAATGAAAACTTATTGAATTCATCATTCAGATATTTAAAAAAATGGCGTCGTCGTAGTCGTCCAATCGAACAAGCCAGCAAAGCAAGAAAGTAATAGATTATTTAAAGAGCAAAAATGTTTCGATCGCACAAAACCATCACTCTTCCAGCACTGAGTTTTAACGGTTTACTACACTTCCTCACAATCATCACTGCAATTGGCAGTAGTAATAACAACAGCAGCAGAATCATTATAATTATTATCATCATCAGAAGGGCGGTGGATTGACAGAATCGGTAGAGCGTCGGATACCATGCTACGTGGCATAGAGTTACGGCCCTTTACGTTTTGAGTCCAAATCTCGCCGAGGTTAGCTATGCCTTTCATCCTTACGGGTTCGATAAAATAAAGCACCAGTAATGCACTGGAGTCGATTTAATAGATTTTTCCCTTCCCCCAAAATTGCTGACCTTGTGCCTAAAGTAGAAACAACTATTATCATCATCATCATCATCATCAGAAATAACAAGAACCCACTTCTAACCCCCCCATCAGCTCAAATCACAAAAGCTACTACCAAGTAGTATGTGTTGCCAATTGGTGATAGAAATGGATATATTTTGATTTTATTAGACTACATAAGTAAAACACATCGGAGGCTGCAGTATACCTGTCGAATGCTGCGGCGAAAGTCGAGGAAAGCAAGCTACAACAAGCGACGCTACCGACGCAATGGCGCTATATATAAATCTGTGAACCAATGGTGATGGAAGCAACAGGTGTTGCTGTTTAATTCATGAAGATTTTTATCAATACCATCGAAGCCAAGATAGTCGAAGCTACGAGTGAAGTCGCCTGTGGATTGGTTTAGCAATCATTCTTAGTAATGTTTTCTGAGTTAGTTGCAGCTGGCTGGAGAGAAAGAATAATGGTTTCTGATTTAGACATAATTTGGAGGAGGGTAAAGTCGACTAGATGTAGTGGTGC
>OZ024745.1:112350110-112352610 GCA_964016885.1 Eledone cirrhosa
AATCACAAAAATAAGTGAAACACAAAGAGTTAATAACAATACTAGCAACAGCGAAAAAAGTAACATCGATATTTGTACTTTGAGCCCAAAGGAAAACATTTTCTTTGAGGAATATTTAGTAGAGTACTACCATCGTCGCTACCACCGGCACCATCTCGGTCACCACCCCATCTACAACCCCCAGCATGACAACAAGAATTATCGCTGGAGGTAACAACAATATTAAAGGCGACAGAAAGAACCACACACATACACACTAAAAAAAAGCAGCAAGCGAATACAGTGGTAACTTCAACCAGTAGTTTTGGCGTGCCAAGACTACTTTAAATAATACTAATAAAAACAATAGCAATATCGATGACAGAAGCAACAAGAACCACAACACCAAAACAAAACCATGAACAAAAACAAAAGTGACAACGGCATCTGCAACGAAAGAAACCTCAACGACGGGAACTAAACCTTCACTACAGAAAATATTGACAACACCAACAGCAGCAACCAGGAAAATAACAAAAGAAATAGAAACAGCTACACTTTCGCATCTGCAGCAACACAAGCAGTAGAACTCTTTAATGAGTCCCTGCTCAACAAGAACTCCTGTCTGGAACAAGCGGCCAAATTGATCAAAGTGGAGGGGAGAAAGACCCAATAACTAATTACATCAGAGTTGTGGGCAGCAGCTTCTAGAAAAACGAAAGTGTAATATCGCGTGTCTGTAAAAATCCATTGCCCAGAAGCAACACCACAGGCCCAAATTAAAAAGGCTGTGAGGGAAATGTGGCTTGACATTGAATTAAGATCTTATCATTTTCTTCATTGTATTTTACTTGCTACCTCCAAAACACCCTCATACTTATATCCCTCTTTGATGTCAATCTCCTTTGATGTCACCTCACTCGTTGGTACCTTGATTCCTTTGCTTCTCTTCAATTTATCTCTCCTCATCACTAGGACTCCACACTTATTAACACCAAATTCCATACATATATCATTGCTGAAAATACGAACAGTGTCATCAAGTACATCCAACTCCTTCTCGCTCTTCCTGAAGAGTTTTAGGTCGTCCATGAAGAGGAGGTGATTAATGGTAAATTCTCTTCTTCCCAGTTGGTATCCTGCCTTCACTCTTCGCAATACGTGGGACAAGGGTATGAGGGTAAGGAAAACAATAAAATAGACAGACTATCTCCCTGGAAGATACTTCTCTTGAATTTTACTCCTCCTAAGGATCCCCCCCTCCCCCTGGTGTTAAGGGTTTGAACTGAGATACTCAGATTAGGTTATTGGTGTGCTTGTTCATTAGTCTCAAACCACTCTGTCCGACTAGTATGCTCAATACCCCGCTCCTAAATCCCTCTCCAATATGTGTTGGGCTGTTCAGCCTCAGGGATAGTATCGTTGCCTCTTTCTTTCTCTTCAAGCTGTTCAATTAATACCTGGTTGTTGTCGAACATGCGGTTTTGTTTATACTAGCTAACTCTGTTCTCATATATTTGGATTTTCGCACTTTTCACTATGACACGTTATTTTAGTTCTTCTATTACAACATTTAGACCTTTTCTCTTTGTGTTGTATTTCAATCTATCCTTAACGTCTATGGTTTGTAATGTCCTGTTTAATAAAGACTCAAGTTTCCCGATGCCCTTTCTTATTTCCTTGATTTGATCATTCAACTGTCTCTTCCACCAAAAGTTTGTCCTTTCTCGCCCGTTTTCCCTCGTTTTGACACCAAACAATTTTTCCACCATATTTGCAGCTGCTCTGAGGATGTTGTTGCATTGATGAAGATTCTTTACCTCAAAGTACGGGACGAACCTGTTTACCTTAACAGTCGATTCTTTTAACTTTTTTTTCTGTCTACAAATCTTAGATTCATAGGTTTTCCACTATTATTATCCACTTCATCTACCATTAATTCCGAGTATCAACAAAAACTTACCCTAGTAAGTATCTTTACTCCACATGTTATTTATCATATCATTTATCATTATCTTTTTCAGTTACTTTCTCAGGTCTCCCAACCACTTCATCAGCATTTTTTACAGGCTCATTTGCCTAATCTACTCCATTTTCCATTTCCGACTTAATCTCTCTATTCAGTTCCTCCAATTCCAACTCGCTTATCCATCCATTAGTTCTCATTACACAAGCCTGACCCGCTAGCTTTTGTTCACCTAATTCAAATAGACCAATATTTTTCAAGATTTTATGCATTCGTTGCCCATAACTTTTCTTGGTGAGATCAGTTTACAGATAACATTTCATAACAGTTTTATTCAATTCCTTCTCCCAGATGGTTCTTGCCTCATTCCTTCTTCTTTCTCCGACAACAACAGTAGATGACAACTGGGTCCCTGCTGCTGGATCAAGGATCACACGTCGGGTAAGAGCCCTTCACATAAAGTTCCATCATCCTTTACCCGTTATTTGAACTATTTAGTATCGCCATTATTGTTGTTGTTGGTGGTGGTGTTGAGTTCAAGTCGCACTGAGGTCG
>OZ024745.1:112357610-112360110 GCA_964016885.1 Eledone cirrhosa
GGTAACATAGACAACATAGAAATTAGAATAATATCTAAACATAGAAATGACCCAACAGATATGCAAATCAGAGGGGCCAGTGAAATAGAACTTAGAAAGCCAAGGCTAAACAGAAAAAATGAATGGAATAACAACAACACCCAAACAAACAACACTGACCTAAGACAAGTATAAATAAATAGATAAATAAATAAATACACACACAAGCACAATAACAACAAACACATAAACACACACACATATATATATATATATATATATATATATATATATATATATATATATATATATATATATATATATATATATATGTATATATATATATATAACAAAGGAATTGTGGATCATAACGCACCAGAGTACTCAATACTTAGTGTAGTAGAGTGGGAAATAGGAAAAAGTATGACCCCGACGGAAGAGCTCAAGCCGTTTCGACGGCTATTTCAGTCCAGAAATAGCCGTCGAAACGGCTTGAGCTCTGCCGTCGGGGTCATACTTTTTTCTATATATATATATATATATATTATAAAATAACAGGAGGCTGGACTGGTGTAATTCCTTAAAGGTTTATTATACTATGAACATTTCAATGACCTGGTTCAGTATGAATCCGGCGACATCTTCAGGTATTCGAAATTTAACAAAGGAATATAATCCAAGGGGCTGAAAAGGCAGAGAGACAAGAAGGGGGCCACACATTTAGCAGTTTCTAGTTCGGTCGGCCGCCTTCAAATGTATATACGTTGGTGTATTTCTTATAGGAAGGAAACACACGCACCATATAATTTTCACTTCATATTTATTGTTCGTTATTCATTTGTTTATTAAAGTTCTTTCATCACATATTGAGGAGGTCAAAGAATGGGTGACGAAAGAACTTCGATAAACAAATGTATATCGAACAATAAAGATAAAGTGAAAATTATATGGTGCGTGTGTTTCTTTCCATTGGTAATATAGGCAACATGACCATCCCCAGATATAACAATATAACAATATAATATATATATATATATATATATATATATATATATATATATATATATATATATATATTGGTAAAACGAAAAGAAAATGCTGACAAATTGTTCCCAGTGAAAAATAGTTTAATTAGGAATAAGTAAAAATTAGTAATAAGTATTGGTTAGTATTCAGTTTTAGTTTTAAGTTTTTACCTGTTGCGCATTTCTAATGCTTTTCAAGATAGAGCGCCCGTGATATTTGCTCTAATCTGATTAGTTTTGGAAATTCTACCTGTTTTATGTGAAAAAAGTGGCTCCAGAGGTATTAAAATGAGTTTCGCGCCAATTCGTGTTGCAAAAATTCTTGTGGTCTAAACAATTTTGATTGGTCGGTAGAGGTCACGTGAATGTTAAAAATTGATTTTGCGCCAAATGTAGGTTTGTCGAAGAGTGTCCTTTTTCGCCTGATTGAGAAGTCACTGAAAAATAAGTCTTTTAAGACAAATATGTGTGTGTGTGTGTAGTAAAGAGGTTCATTGTTGTGATAATGGTGAGTAGGGATGTGTGTGTGAATTGCAGTCATGTTGAAAGGTCAACAGTTCAGGTGCCTATTAAGACAATTGTGTGTGTGTGTGTGTGTGTGTGTGTGTGTGTGTGTGTGTGTGTGTGTGTGTGTGTGTGTGTGTGTGTGTGTGTGTGTGTGTGTGTGTGTGTGTCACGAGGGCTGGACAGAAGGTCTTCAGAGCAGAAACCCTCCCTCACGCAAGTGTTTGGTTCTATGCGTTTGGAATGTTTATATGTATCTTGTGTGCATGTGGGTGTGTGTTTCTATATTGCCCTGTTTTTATCTGTCACTTCCTTTTTTCTTCCTTCTCTCATGTGTCCTATGCTATCCTATATATATGGGGAACAGTCCTGTTTTTACACAAGTGTTAGTGAAGACGACCATTTTCAAGTTACAATGTCATTATTAAAACATTTTAATAATTTCCGATAAGAACTCTACAATTCGTTTGGAAAAACAAAGTTCTTAAGTTCACAATTTTGTCTGTGTTTCCAGACTCTCATGGTCTCATCGTCAGAAGTATTGTTTGTTTATTGTTACTGACTCTTTTATTGCAGGTATATCTATTTTATGAAAATATATCAGCTCTTCTTAATTTGTCATCATTCTATGGCTTTTATATCGGAAGTTGATTCTTAAAGCTTGATCGTTGGACTTCCACATCGCAAGTTATGGGTTCATGACGTACGTATGCTTCTATATAACTATTGCTTTTAATGGTCAGTGTAGAATTAAGGCTAAACAACAAAAACACAGGAAAAGTTTGCATAGTATATGTTTTAACTATTTAGTTATATATATCACATTGCCCCTAGTTGTATCAGAACGGTGGATTGACATTATCGGTAGAACGTCAGACAACATGCTTTGTGGCATAGGAGTTACATCTCTTTACATTCTGAGTTCAAATCCCGGCGAGATTAGCTTCGCCTTTCATCCTTACGGAGTCGATAAAATAAAGTACCAGTAACGC
>OZ024745.1:112365110-112372610 GCA_964016885.1 Eledone cirrhosa
AAATTATAAACACATAAAATGTCTAAAAACCAATGTAATAGTAGTACAATAAGATAATCGATTACTTGAATAATTAAACAGAAACAAAATAAATAAATAAATGATTGTACAGGTTATTTAGCTAACGGTTATTAAAATAAGCATTTATAGACAAACAGGTGTTATTACACTGTAAATGACAATTAAGATTTTGTAAATTTAATAAAAAAAAAAAAAAAATTAATGATTAATTAATTAACTCTTAAAATCTTTTAGCAAAATAATATCTAAAAACAGGTTTATTAATTCAGATTTCTACAGGTCGCTGTGAAAAGTGGCAGTAAATGTTTAATAGATTATTAAATATTTTTGCTAAACATCCCAGACGAAATGCTTCAGTGGTTAACTGAGGGTAATACAAACTTAAGCCTCAAGACTAAAGAAACAACAAATAGCACAAACTATATATTCAGAACCCGTCTGCATACAGCTTACAAAAACTTTACCGCAGAAGTATCACGGAAGATAAATAATATGAAAGAGTAAAATTAACTTAAATAAGAAGAGAAATGATATGGCAAAGGCTCATGTAATGGTAAATATCAATTATCAATCAACAAAGCATAACCAATAACTGGGATCTAAGCATGGCATGCATTGACTATCAAAATACTTTGTTAGTGTTCCCTACTCCTGGTGTTTAGAAATATTTGCTATTGGTCTAGTTAGCAGGTGCATTAAAGAAGGAGTTATGGAGACACAAACGAAATAGGTAATTATGAAAACTACTTCTATCCCCAATAGAAGAAGAATATTTTGCTGGAATTCCCTTTCTCCATTTCCTTCTGCCTGGTGTTAACACCTTGTCAGTCAATCAGGTGTCCGTAACTGATGCAGACAGTCATTGGGGCGCCATTCTAGACGTTTGATTATGTTCATCATAGAAATATTTGTTAGTGCTCATCTCCTCTTCAAGCGTACGACACCTGATAAACAGGTTAAAACACTGTTTCATACAACACTTGGATTCACTAGCGGAATTAATATGAAATTTGGTTTAGAAAAATGCACCGAGGCAACCTTGAAGAAAAGAAAACAGATGAAAACCGTTAATATCCTATTTGGTAAATAAACACGGATAAGAGACTTAGACCAAATATAGACTTACACATACTTAAGAATTCATTAACTCAATAGAGTACAAACACATTATTCAAAGAAAACAACAACTTAAAAATGAATTACAGACGCATGAGATCAATACATAAGAGGTTAGTGCAAAAAAGAAGGCGATAGGCAACAAACTACATACTAACTGTCACATCTACGAGTAATAGTTATAATATTTTCAACTGAATTAACAAGACTAGAGAGGAAAACAAGAAAAATAACAAACTACATTGAGAATATGTTACCTCAAAACCGACAGTATATAGGGAGGAAGGGCTTTCCACAGCTTGACAATCATTATAAAATAACTCTTGTGGAACTACCAAAATATCTGAAGGAATAAGAGAAGCTAATGTAAAACATAAATAAAACATCAAATAAAAAACAGAAGTTGAAATATGAAGCAGTTATGGGAAGTATAGAGGAACAACAGAAATTGTTAAAGGAATTAAAAGCTTAGGTCAGAAAGGGGCCTACGGGAAGTCATGTTCAGATGATAGCAAGAAAAGTCTCAACAACAAAAATAGCTGACATGACGAGACTGGACATAAGACAAAAGGATAAAGAAATATCTAATGACTGACTGAGAAGCATAGGACTCAGAGTTGATGCAAAATATTGAGCTGTTGCGGACCATGGCCACAGAGTTTCCAACAGCAACTATCCAAAACATAAGAAAGCAGCATTTAAAAGGAAGAGCTGTATAAACTGTGGAAATTGTGAAGAAAAACAAGGTTGTTTTAATTAAATGAGAATATGTTTAGAGGTGAGACTGGGGTGGAACTTACATTTAGTGGAAATTATAGAAGCACTATGATATACGGACAAAAAAGAAATGTAAATATATATCGAAAATATCTCAGAAAATCCCAAACAAACAACATTCTGTGATATAGTTATTGGCACAGATAGGGAAGTCAAGGATAATCAACCGGATATTGTTGTCAAAGACTAACAAGAAAGGAAATGTTTTTTGATCGATGTATCTGTTTCTATCGCCAATAACGCACACACATATATAATATATGAACACACACACACACACACGTACACACACACATAATATATATATATATATGTACCATATATATATATATATATATATATATATATATATATATATATATATATATATATATATATATACCTATATATATAAGTACATATATATATAATATATATATATAAATATATATATGTAAATGGAAAAGGATGAAACGAAATTTCATTTCTCACTCTTAGTATGTACGTGTACATACATATATATATATATATATATATATATATATATATATATATATTAAAATACAAATATTAATAAAATAGATGTTCTTTTGATCAATTACATTTATTATACATATTTCGGAGGTACAACACTACGTACGCCTCATCAGACAAAATATAATGATACATGACATACCCTGAGATGTTAAATGGTTAAGATTTAATCAAGAAATATGTTTAATAAAATGTAATTGATCAAAAGAACATCTATTTTATTAATATTTGTATTTTAATATTAATAACTCTGGAAAATTATTTACCGTAGAGTGCTTCCAATCTACTGTAAAACTCATTCTTTTATATACTCATTGAATCTTGTTTAACTTTTTACTATATATATATATATATACCTATATATATATACCTACACAGACACACTCATACACTCACACATATATTGATATAGATATAGTGAGAAGTACGTATTGTCAATGCAACTGAAGAAAATAGATCAAGGCTCACCGAAATGCACTCGATTGTAGAGCAATGGCTACTGAAATAATGATAATTGTTTCTACGTTAGGCACAAGGCCAGCAATTACCCAGTGTATTACTGGTACTTTATTTTATCGACCTCGAAAGGATGAAAGGCAAAGTTGACCTCGGCGGGATTTGAACTCAGAATGGCAAGGGCTGTAACTCTATGCGTCAAAGCATGGCGTCCGGTCCTCTACCGATACTGCCAATCCACCGCCCCAGTAATAATAATAATAATTATTATCGGTAGAGGGTTGGACACAATGCTTTCTAGCATAGAGTTACGTCCCTTTATGATCTGAGTTCAAATCCCGCCGAGGTCAACTTTGCCTTTCATCCTTACGGGGTCGATAAAATAAAGTACCAGTAATATGCTGGCCTTGTGCCTAAAGTAGAAACAATTATTATAATAGTTTCATTTATTGGCCACAAGGGCCGACATATAATGGACAATACAAAAGACAGGGACAGTGCGGATTTACATATATAGGGGCGGTGGAACTAGGGGTCCGGCGGTCCATGGCCCTCAACCCCCTAATGATTATATTTATCTCCCCCAAACTACCAAACCACCTGTCTATTTGTATGTGCGCTACAATTTATGTACATGTTATTTAGAGATAGATATATATTTCTATTTATTTGCCACAGGGCATCAAAGATTGGGACAAATACAAAGGGGGGAGTTTACATACATTTAAAAAGACGTGTAAAAAAAATATAACGAATTAAATTTAACAATCGATGTCCTCAATAGGGAGGGGCGTTGACATGGATCGCACACACCCCCGAAAAAATGTGCAACCCTCCTCTTCAGGAGCACAACGAGCGGGTGCTTCCTTCCACTTCTCATTCTTCTCCTCTCTCACCTACAGGCTGATATAGAGAGAAGGCCCATTCACTCGGGCCATTCTCGCTACTTTCACCCACCTTTCATAAAACTTGCTGTGGTAGAGCACCTCTCTCACCATTCTGATCCTTCTTCTAAAGTGGTACTTGAAAAAAAGACCAGTTGTTGGCTGGAGAGAAAGGTGTCTGACCTTAGCCCTTTCAACCTTGTCCACCATACAACTTCTTTCGCCATAGCTATCACACAGAGGAAAACCGCCTCTCCTTCGTTTTTGAAAGGGGAGGAGGTTTGATCGTGACAATGTTCTCGGTGGTCAACCGGATTGGTCCCACCCGCGACAGTAGTCGTTGCACATAGCCTCACAGGTCAGCAACGCCCGGGCAGTGTACGAATGCGTGTGCGACGGTTTCTTCGTCACACACGCATCTCGGACAGATCTTCTTCGAGGGGTCCCTACCCGGGCACCCGTATCTGTAGAGCTTGTCCCGAACGGGTAGAGCTCCTCGGTAACATTGCCAAGCCAGGAACTTTTGGAAGTTGTCCATCGGTCCCGGGCCAAACGTCCTACCGAAGAGACTGGCCAGCTCATCTTCCTCTATGCCCAGAGCCTCTCCGAGAGCGTCGTCGCACTTACTGCGCACCAACCCTCTATAGAATGTTGAGGTTGAGTCTCCACTGATTGCCATATCCGCTTGCCAGAGGGCCGTGAGCGCCTGGGCACATTCAATGTGCCAGTCGCCCATTTTTCTCGGTCTTTGCTTGACCCAGGATTGCAGCTCGGTGAGTGAGACGAGTCTCGGAAAGGCTCGCCTCACAAACAGGGCCCACACCGGCTGACCGGTGAGGAATACCTGGAGGTGCCGTAGCCTTAATGCGTGTCTACGCATCGTCAGCCACGGCATCCCCAGCCCTCCGTTCGAAGGGTGTTGACAGCAGATGGATCTTCTCACCAAAGGAGCCCGCTTCTTCCAAAGAAATCGGAAGAGCGCACGCTCCATTTTGGCGAGTGTTTTCTCTGGGCAAGGCACGACGGGCAAGCGGTAGTAGATGACGGACGCTATATAAGCGTTCGCCACCTCCGTTCGACCTTTCAGGGATAGTTTGCACTCGGCCCACTTCTGGTTCCTCCAGTAAGGTGCCGATCTGCCCGATTTCCGAGGCGCACGACACCATTACTGTCACGTCATCGGCGTAGGCCGACACCGCTTTCCGCAATCCCGGTTCCAAGGGGATGCCCTGCAACAGCTCCAGCTTCCGCAGTAGTGGCTCGAGAGCCAGGGTGATAGTTGATATAGAGAGCGGATTGGGAGTGTTGTATGGTATATATAGAGAGGGGAGAGTTTGGTAGTGATAGATATAGGGAGAGAGAATGAGAGAGTGTTGTATGGTAGATATAGAGAGGGTTATATTTTGGTGGTAATTGATATAGAGAGGGAGGTTGGGAGAGTGTGTTGTATATTAGATATAGAGAGGGGGAGAGGGGGAGAGATTGATGTATATTGATATAGAAAGAGGGATTGGAAGAGGGATCGGAAGAGAGTTCCCTGTAGTAGATATAGAGAAGGGGAGAGTTTGTGTTAATTGATATAGAGAGGGGGAGAATTTGGTGGTTGTAGATATACAGAGAGGGATAATGGGAGAGTGCTGTGTAGTAGATATAGAGAGGTTGAGAGTTTAGGGGTGATTGACAAACAGAGGTGGATTGGGAGGGATAAGTTTAGATGTTTATAGAGAATGAGGTATTAGTCTTAGATATAGAGAGTGGGATAAGAGAGGCGATATCATGGTAGATATAGAGAGGGGTAGAGTTTGGTTTTAGTAGATACAGAGAGGGGGATTAAAAGAGAGTGTGATAGAAAGAGAGAGGCAGAGAGTTTGGTGGCACTTTCGGGTCCCAAATAATAGGAAACGTGACAATAATGGGAGGGGGGTGGGCTTGGAAAATCAGTAATTGTATAGTGTACGTTCGTAAATATGGGATTTCTTGTAATGTTATTCTTTTGTTATATATAATGTTTTTTAATGGTAGGGTGTGGAAAAAATCTGACAAATTAATAAGCGGTGGGTGGGGACGATAATTCAAGACCTTAGAGTACGTGAATTAATTAAAAAATAAAAAATTGTTATCAGAATTCTCCATTAGGGATCAGCAGCCCTAGGGGTATTTTAGAAATCTTTCAGATCGGAGTTATGAGCCGGAAATTGTCTAGTATGACTTCCTTATTGGTATCTTCTGTCAATATCGTTACCATATCTTGGGTCACGTAGCTAGGAATTCCCTCTTTCTGCTGCTAGTTGTGGTAGACGTCTGCCAAGAGGTCACAGAACAAGTCTAGCATAATGTTCAAAGGATAGACCATCGAAACCGAGCGAATTGTGGCTTGTATGTTGGCGGCTGTAATAGGGCCGTCGCATCAAACCACCCCATTCGATAGTCACGGTTAGTCGACAAGGTAGGTGCTAAAGTCGACCGCTGTTTCCAACAATCTGTCGCTCCTATTGATAAATCATGTAAAGTGCCGTTGAAAGACTGCCCACATCTGCACCTGAATTTGAATGCGAATATATCTGAATCGCATTAGTCCCCTTATGGGCAAAGAGTTTTTTTTATCAATTAGGTGCAAGGCCAAAGTTTTGTTGAATCACCGTAATGTAAATTAAATGAAACCTAATTCATTTTATTTTATCTACCTTGGAGTAATAAAAGGTGAATTAACCTCAGTGGGTTTTAAGATGTCACAAAATTGAAGCTATTTTATTGACCACAGAAAAGAGAAAAAGAATATCCGGCGCAAATTTGAACTTGAATCATGGAACGTTGAAACTATACATTGTCTATGATGACGGATTTTGTTAGGTACTTTCCTTTTTCTGTTAATTCCCTATTCCTATTTACTTCTCTTAAACGTAAAGAGATCTTTAGACTTGGCACAATGTCTATTTTACAATATAGATGAAATATAGCCTATACAATACAACAATCCTAGATTTATAGCTCTTATTTTATTCGTCATAGCTCATGCATTGATCTTTGGGATAATTCACTGGATCAGTTCAGTGAGATTTTAAGTTCCGCTAACTGAAATAAGGAGGGAATAATAATTGTTTCTACTTTTGGCACAAGGCCAGCAATTATGCCAGAGCATTACTGGTACTCTATTATATCGACCCCGTAAGGATAAAAGGCAAAGTTAACCTCGGCGGGATTTGAACTCAGAACGTAAAGGGTCATGACTGTATGCTGTAAAGCATGGATAATAATAACAGATTCATATATGTAGCAACGTAGAAGAAGTATTGGAAAACTGTAAAATCCTTGTAAAAGTAACTATTTAGAGATTTGACACCTAAGAATTGTTTATGATGTTCTGCACAGAAGGAAAATAATGAAAATGTATGATATAGTATTCTTGTCTCAAGAAAATACATTCAAACAAAACTAGTTGGTTTTTTAAAGGGAAACAATCAATGTTGGAAGAATTTAAGTTTTTTCATCGGAAGGTGTATTCTTCATAGAAATAAGGGGACAAGTTGAAAATATGTCATACATACCATTTCATTGCTAGACTGTATGGTGAAGAAGGTGTTCTATCGTTGAATTATTATATAAATATATTCCACCCAAAGGGACAAGTTGAATATATATCATATATATCATGTCGTTAGTAGACCGCATGGTAAGACATCGTGTTGCAACGCTGAATTACTGTATGAATATTTTCTACTTCCTCTATTCGAAC
>OZ024745.1:112377610-112415110 GCA_964016885.1 Eledone cirrhosa
CTACTTCAATACAAACACACACACATATATATGTACACACACACACACACACACACACACACACATATATATATATATGTACACACACACACACACACACACACATATATATGTACAAACACACACACACATATATATAGTCACAGGCATGTGGCTGAGTGGTTAGAGAATTGGATTCGCAATCGTAAGGTTGTGAGTTCGATTCCTGGACCGGGCGATGCGTTATGTCCTTGAGCAAGACACTTTATTTCACGTTGCTCCTTCTACCTGGAGTTGCGACCGATAGATAGTATTAGCAATTGGAAAGACCAACGGAAACATTGTTCCCTCGGTCCGATTTGACGAAAGTCGATCATTCCTTATATATATAGTAATGAAATACACACACAGATACAGTCGGGACTGAAGAAAAAATAAGTATATCTTTGTCTATTATTTCCTCGCATCTATAATTTAGATATATAGTTCTGATTAACTGATTATGTTAATTCTTTTGAATATTTTAGCACTTTCTGTCATTGAGCAAATCTGGTCAAGGCGGACACCATACACACATATACCTATGTATCTTATTACTATTTTGTCCCAAACTCCCTTGTGGTACAGTTCACCAGATGGGTGCTGACTGCTTTTTCTAGCAAATACGGTACTCACTAAATGTCCAGCCTCCACCTACCTTCTGTGACCGCTGTATCTTGTGTTCATTTCTCCTTCCCCCCCCCCCCCGAGAATTATTAACACAAACACACACACGTGTGAGTGTGTGTGTACTTCGGAATCATGGCCATGAGCTTAAACATCGTTACAGTTGCTGCTTTAGGCAACGAATTGGCAGAGTCGTTAGAGCGTCATATTAAACGCCTCAGTATTTGTTCCACCTCTCTATTTTCTTCTGATTTTCCTGTCATCGGAAAAGCGGTGAAGCTTTTGCCAGTTGTGACCGGCAGATAGTATTAGCAATGGAAGCATAGTTTCTTCCATCCAATCTGACGATCAGCTCTTTTCCTTTTTTATGTAAAGTAAATAATTACTCGCCTTCATCCCACTAGCTAACAACAGATACAATTCTTACTTCATGGTTGAGCAGACAAAAACTGAAATGGTATCCAGCTGTAAAAATAATTACACCAGCAATATGCAAATTTCTGAGTTGACAAAACCATCCCATTCATGCCTGCATTAAAATACATGTGCAACACATACATACAGACCCCCCCCCCCACACACACACGCACACGCCGACACCCATATATACTCTTTCTCACAGACACTTTGTCTCTCCCTCACATACATTGTCTCTCACACACTCTATCATAGACCCACTTTCACACACACTCTCTCTCTCTCTCTCTCTCTCTCTCTCTCTCTCTCTTACACACACACACGTACACACACTGACATACAATCATACACACAGAGATTCATTTTTTCTGTCTTCAAATGTAGTTGGCATTGTTAGTTAAGTCTCATGATTCACAACCCCAGTCATGTTCTATAAGAACTAATGTTTCTCCTTTCTCCGCTAATCACCTTCAGATTATCATGTTGAGACAATTGACTAGTAAGGTGCATGTATGTTATTAGCCTTGCAAATTAACATGTGTGTGTGTTTTTTTTTTGTGCATTCAAACTAACTAAACCTGCCGTTTGACGAAAATATAAAGGAATAGTCGGTTAAGAGACTAAATTAGGTCACATACAACGTGATTAACAAGAGAGTTTAACAACGAGTAAAAAGATGTGCTGTAAATCAGTAACTAATGTTAATCATTGCAATCAGTAGCAAACCTGTCTGTGGCTCTATAAGTCTTTTATACGAAGAAAAGACAAATTTAGCAAGGACTGGAGATTGATATTTAAATATCGGAGTTTCTTAAGTCTTTAGTACTCTCTTGAGGATTTATGCTTATGTGTGTAAATGCGTGTGTATGCATGTGTGTGTATGTGTGTGTGTGCGTCTGTGTCTCTGTGTGTGTGTGTATACGTATATAAAGTCTGGGTTTCATTTCTGTGTATATGATCGTGAAACCACTGAAGGATCTGTTAATCAATTTAACATTGAGTCAATCATATCCCATCTCTCATCGCATTTTGAAACAATTTGAAGGGGGGGGGGGAGTCGATTAAATCTACTCCAGTGCACTACTGGTACTTTATTTTATCGACCCCGTAAAGATGAAAGGCAAAACTAACCACGGCGGTATTTGAACTAAGAACGTAAAGGGCCGTAAGTCATAGTGTCTGACGCTCTACCGATACTGCCAATCCAACGCATAATATAATAAAGGGGCTATACATTTATTGTACCAATAGAAGATGCAACGTTAGCTTTTGGTGATGGGTGGAGAGAAGATAGGGTAAATGTGTTATGTATATTAGTGTAGAGTAGATGAATGTACAGATGTACAGATGTTCAGAACCAACAAGCAGATTTTTATTATTTCAGAATCAGTAGAGGGTCGGACGCCATGCTTTGCAGCATAGAGTTACGTTCCTTTACGGTCTGAGTCCAAATCCCCCCGAGGTTAACTTGTCTTTTCATCCTTACGAGGTCGATAAAATAAAGTACCAGTAATGCACTGAGATAAATGCTGGCCTTGTGCCAAAAGTAGAAACAATTATTTATATAGCGTAGGTGATAGTGCTTACACAAGACATGATCTAAGTTAAAGGAGACTTGTATATAGTCTTGATATGCAGTAAAACAATAACATCTTGTTTTATAAGTATGTTTCTATGGAAGTAAATCTATTCTACAGGCGTCTATTGTAAGTGAAATTTAAGGGTCAGTCCACTTCGTGGTGCTGCCAACAGGATGGAGAACACATGTTTACGACGCGGGAGACGCGCTGGAACAGCCACTGTACTCCAGCTTGTATATTTATTTTATTTAAATTTCTTTTTACATAAACGAACACTATCATCGTTGGTCACATGTTGCCAACATGCCAACCAATGGGTTCCTGTATATCTTCCGGAGACTGAGAGAGGAACAAGGGAGTGTCTAAGAGACTGAGTTCAAATCTTGTCAACGTCAACTTTCATCTTCCCATCTAAAACATATCTTATCGATTTCTTTTTGTCGGACAGCTTAGTTATGGGACATAAAATCTATATATAAATTTCTGTGACTCTGTCACAACACGTAAAGAGAGAGTAGTTTGATTACCTCATACTACTCCTCTCTCGCTACGTATGTTGCCTGTGTGAATGTATGTGCGTGTAAAAGGAAGGAAGGGGGTGGTGAAAAAACGACGCTGTATGTGAGTGTATGTGTGTGTTTGTATAAACGTATGTGTTGCGTGTTTGTGTGGATGTATGTGAGTGTTTGTGTGAATGTATGTCTACGAGTGTATATTTTTGTAAGTGTGTCTGTGTTTGTGCGTTTATATATATATATATATATATATATATATATTCATACATATAAATGTATGCATATGCACATACACAAAGTCACACACATATACACATACACGTCAGCGTATGGAAAACAATTCTAGATTGGCAGTATCGGTAGAGGGTCGGACGCCATGCTTTCAAGCATAGTTACGTCCCTTTACGATCTGAGTTCAAATCCCGCCGAGGTTGACTTTGCCTTTCATCCTTACGGGGTCGATAAAATAAAGTACCAGTAATGCACTGGGTAATTGTTGGCCTTGTGCCTAAAGTAGAAACAAGTATATAAAAAAGCAGTAAACGTAAACACGCACACACAAGCACACGCATATACAATGGGCTTCCACACAGTTTCCTTCTACCAAGATTCACTCACAGGGGACTGGTCAAGCCAAAGCCATAGTAGAAGACACCTTACGTGCAATATAGTGGGACTGAAGCCAAAATTACGAGTTAGCTTTGTGAACTCCTTAACCAAACAACCATGCCTGTCTCTATCTATTTCTTAACATTAAAGAGTATTTGGGATTGTTCATTCTAAAGTGTTCTATCTAATTTAGAAACACACATATATATATATATATATATATATATATGTGTGTGTGTGTGTGTGTGTGTGTGTGTGTGTGTGTGTGTAACGAAAGGTATTAGTAGTTGTTGTTAGATGAAATAAAAAGGATAGCTGATTTACTTTATATATGAAAAGGTTTACTTCACTTCAGTCAAAAAGAACAATAAACAAGTTACCACGAGTTGCGAAGGTTGACAATGTTATTTTGTTGTTGGTTCATGAGGCTGGTGTAGTCTGAGACCAGAAGAGAGAGAGAGAGTAATGGTCTGTGGTTGACTGTAGACCTCTGTGGCCTGTAGGTAGCAGTGAATCTTTACAGAGCTATTATCTATAGCGTACTGCTCCCATCTCTCTGTGTGTTAGACGTGGGTCGATACAGGCTTTATATACCTGTCGCTTTCTGTCTCCCGCCTTGAGGGATCGCCCAACCATGAACTCGTCCACGACGGAAAGGATGGTGACCTAGAATTTGACTTTTAGGTGTCACCCAGGGTTCAAGGCGTGGACAGATTTCGCTATATATATATATATATATATATATATATATATATATATATATATATATATGCGTTTAAATTTGGTGGTTTACCACTGGGAAGAATTGTTAATTCTCCATTGTTAATCTTGACGTACAATGAGAAAAGCACTCGACGTTATGCAACTCATCCATATTTGATGATGAATCATGCTGGTGGTACGGGAACGGAGTTAAATATATCAAAATTAAAATGACAGGAGGTCGGACAGGTAGAATTTCATGAAATTATATATTACTAGAAACAATATGCACACTTCAGTGGTCAGGTTGCGTAAGAACCCTGCGACATCCTCAGGTGTAATATATATATACATATGTATAAAGTGACAATAAGAATTGCAGCTTTTTGTAAACTTATAATAACCTATATATATATATATATATATATATATATATATATATATATATATATATATATATATATATATATATATATATATATTAAGATAGGGGGAAAGAAAAAATGGCTTCACTTGTGCTTTCAACAAATTTATTTTCTTCACAAAATCCCAAAAGAATTTTTATTAAAAAAAATTATTTTATAAATTAAGTTGTTGGTCGTTGGTTAGGTCTTAGGAGTTCTTGGTTAACGTAGGAGGTATTGTTTCGTTTTTAGAAAGACCTTTCACGCTGAGGTGCGCTTGTCAAACTATATATATATATATATATATATATATATATATATATATATATATATATATATATAGTAATAATAATAAATGCGAAGACTAAAATACAAAGAGGGCTCGATAAGTATAAATATATATCAAATACATACAAACCCTAGAGCAAATATTTTTAACCTATATATATATATATATATATATATATATATATATATAGTAATAATAATAAATTTGAAGACTAAAATCCAAAGAAGGCTCGATAAGGATAAATATATATCAAATATATAAGAATCGTAGAGCAAATATGGGTTAGTTTCAGAAGAATCCGTTATGGGTGAAAGCAGCGATTCTTTGCTTAAACTTTAATCTGTTATTTTAATAAATAAATATATATATATATATATATATATATATATATATATATATATATATATATATATATATATATATATATATATATATATATATATATATATGATATGTCCCAAGACTCTGAAACCATCAACACCAAAAACACAGAGCTGGCATATCTAAGAACTGACTAACTGCCTGATGAGGTCATAGCCATTCAATGGCTATCATCGAAATATATATAGCAGTAAATAAAGGATTATGAGTTCATGCAATTGACTTATATATATATATATATATATATATATAGGAAAATGTATAACCCCGACAGCAGAGCTCAAGTCGTTTCGACGGCTATTTCTGGACTAAATTAGAATTTTAGCGGGGTAATAAATAGCCGAACTTTTCAAGGGATAATTACTTATATGGAAAGATAATAACATAACATACAATCTTACTTGGAGCTTACTGTCCAAGGCTAACTCCTATACGGGGAATGCCGTCCGTGTAACATATGCTCGGAGTAAACATTACAAATGTTGTTTACGAAGGACCAACTCCTAAACAAAAAAGACGAACTTGTAACTGCATGTAAACACTGATTGCGCAGGACTTACCTCACCTCAAACTCCCTCATGACACGGGTGGGTAGACAATGGCTGCAGCATCCTTCTTTTCCCCACTTGGCGAACAAGATAGGGAAAACCCCAGCTAACATAGGTAGATGTACTTCTTTTCTTTTCCTTTTTCTTTTCTTCTTCCCTTTATCTCTTCCTATCACTTCCTTCTACTTTTCATTTTTCCTCTTTCGCCTACCCTGAGATAGCCCATCGGGCTTTTGTAGCCTCAGTACCCCACCCCATAAATTATATATAGCATTGGCCGAAAACGCAATACCAACTAAATATAGCAGTTGCTTTAGAATCTAGAGATTTTTTTTATTACTTTTTACTATTTAATTTTATTATTTTTATATTTTTTTATTTATTTATTATCTTTTAATCTCAATTTATTAACCTATTCTATAACGCCCCACTCTCTAATTCCTCCAGAATCCTTTTTTGCCTGCTTCCTATCTAGCCTAATTTCATACACACTCCTTAGAATTTTCTGTATAGAATTCACTTTCAACACTTGACCGGCTCCACCCACTCCCTCATTGTTCTACAGGCAAGTTCGGCCACCCCCACCTGCCATCCACTGCCATGAAAGATTTCATTGTGTTTACAAGAAATTTTGACCAATTCTTTTAACACCGATATAAGGAATTACCCCTCGAAAAGTTCGGCTATTTATTACCACGCTAAAAATTCTAATTTAGTCCAGAAATAGCCGTCGAAACGGCTTGAGCTCTGTCATCGGGGTTAAACATTTTCCTATTACCCACTCTACTACCCTAAGAATTGAGTACTCTGGTGCGTTATGGTCCATCTGGTTCCTTACCACACCTCCTTCGTTATATATATATATATATATATATATATATATATATATATATATATATATATATATATATATATAGGTTAAAATAAGCTGTCTTTCAAAATTTGCAGCCAGTTGCTACGTAAGGCATTCTTCATATAGGGACTAAATAGATTGACATAGAAACGAATTTAATAGCTGAACATTTAAGTTCAGTAATCGAAAATAATTCTAAATTAATTCGAGCTTATTATAGACACAACACAGCAATTATCAATTCGTCCCAGGCAAATTCATTCGTATACACTCACTAAAATTACAATTTCCATTTATAATTTACAAAGATAAAACTTATTAGAATAATGAATTTAAATAACTGTGCCATTAGCGTTATTTAGAGAAAATACCAAAAGGATAAATTTTCGAGTTTAAATAATATTTAGATTTAAATGCTAAATGTCTTATGAGATGTAGAGTCGTTAAACTCTGCAGTTAATGTACCATCATTAAATTGCATTGAGTAATCTTAGCAATTCTGTTTTGAAGGCGTGTTGGCAGAGTTGTTAGAACATCGGATAGAATGCTTTGTAGTATTCATTTCGTCTCTCTGTTCTCTGGTTTCAAATCCCACTGAGGTCAACTTTGCCTTACATCCATTCATGGTCAATAAAAAAAGTACCAGCCAAGTACTGGCGTCGATTTTTCTTCTATATCTCTTTCTCACTTCCTTTCTATCCTTCTCTTGACAAAATTTACGGTATTCAGAGAGGAGATGGGCTCCGCAAGGTTTAAAAAATGCCCTAGAAACACCATATATTAATATGGCACTCCTACTCCCTCGGGAGTTAAGGATCCATACCATATCATTGGTATAGCATTACGAATGAAGAAAGAGAAAAGCCGAAACATATTCCAAGCAGGATAAAAGTTTCCACAGTGATAGTCTTTCAATATAATCGAGTCAAAATATCATATTTTGGGCTCAAATTATAGTTCAGATGAAAAGCCTATCACCCTCCTCTCTCACAAAGCAACAAGCTTATTGGATTGGTCAGAAATAGCACATATGCGTCATATGATATTAGATTGCTTGTTGTCTACGGCGTCCAATTTCCTTATCACGTGCTATGGTACGATAAAATTGTGCCTAAATTTGTTTATGGAATCGATATCCACAGAATGATGAACACAAGCAAGTTTAACCGTTAGATTAGCCTTAAAAAAATGGCGTCATATGGCCATGTTATTAAGATCAACAAGCGAGGACACATTTAAATAATTCCGTATGTGTTAGTAGATAGCGCTACATATATATTCGTATATAAATAAACCCATGCACAAGGGTGGTGGATTGGCAGAATTGGTAGACCGTCGGATGAAATGGCATTGCGGTATTTGTTCTCGCTCTTTACGTTCTGTGTTTAAATCTTGCCGGGATCAATAAAATAGAGTACCAGTCAAGTATAGGAATATATTTAATCAAATATACCATTACCATTAAATTACCATTAAATACTGTTTTCAAATCTGGTATCCAATTAGTAACTTCCATGCTGAGTGTCTTCTGCTACATCAACTACCAGGAGGTCGCCGCAACAGACAAAGACCGAAGACCGCTTTCCAAAGAATGGTCACAAAAGAACTGAATGCAAAAATCACCGCAATTCAGCAAAAAGCCAATGGGTAGCTTTTATTTTATCACCCTCATGACATTATGACATTATTTTAATAGGCCGGTGGATTGGCAGTATCGGTAGAGGGGCGGACGTCTTGCTTTGACGCATAGAGTTACGGCCCTTTCCCTTCTGAGTTCAAATCCCGCCGAGGTCAACTTTGCCTTTCATCCTTACGGGGTCGATAAAATAAAGTACCAGTAATGTACTGGGTAATTGCTGGCTTTGTACCAAAAGTAGAAACAATTATTTTAATATGGTTTATGTATGTACACATATTTCTCCATGTTCTCTTATTTCATTTGAAATAATAAATAATTGTTTCTACATTTGGCACAAGGCCAGCAAATACCCAGTGTATTACTGGTACTTTATTTTATCGACCCCGAAAGGATGAAAGGCAAAGTTAACCTCGGCGGGATTTGAAATAATAAATAATGATTGATTGGTTGAAATTTAACACACGGCCGCGGACGACTTTTGAAGAAAGATGCTGTCAATCTAATCTACTCTAATTCACGATCAGAATTTACTATTTCTAACCTTCTGAGAGATGAAAGGGCAATGTTAACCTCGGCCGATTTAGAACTTAAAACACAACTAAAATAATGTCATTTAAAACGCAAGTAAATAGTGAAAGTCACTGTCTCCGTCGGTTTACCATCTCTGACATCTATAATACTTCTCCCACAGAATATTTTTTTTATAAAAGCCACGCCACCTGTGGGTATTTAAAAGGCGGAACGAAAGGATAAAAAGGAAATCCATTTAAAATCTTTATATCAACTCAGATGATTCTATAATGAAACTCCATTTGTTTAAAACGTCCCTATCTAAATTTAATCCTTACATTATAGATTATTTCGGTAGAGAGTCGAACGCCATACTTTCCAGCGTAGTTACGTCCCTTTATGGTCTAAGTTCAAATGCCGCCGAGGTTAACTTTGCCTTTCATCCTTACGGGGTCGATAAAATAAAATACCAATAATGTACTGGGTATTTGCTGGCCTTGTACCAAAAGTAGAAACAATTATAGATGTATTTAAGAAACTTTTCTCAAGTTATGTTCCAAATACCAACTTAATAATAAAATAGTTAGTCATTTTACTATGTTTTTGACCAGGGGCGTGCAACAGGCCATTCTGTCCACAGGGAGCACGGGGAGGTCAGCGCGTGGGCTTCCATTTTCATATAAAAGTGAGAGATGGGGAGAGCGAGAGAGAGGGAGGCAGTGAGTGAAAGAGAGAGACCATTAACACACACAATGAACAATGATGTGAGTCCGTTGTCCTTACCATCATCATCATTGCTTTAATCCCCATCACCATAATTAATAATTGTTTCTACTTTTGGCACAAGGCCAGCAGTTTGGGGAGAGGAGAAAATCGATTAAATCTTCCCCCGTACATTACTGGTGCTTTATTTTATTGACCCCGTAAGAATGAAAGGTAAAATTAACCTCGGCGGGATTTGAACTCAAAACATAAAGGGACGTAACTCTATGCTGCAAAGCATGGTGTCCGACTCTCTACCAATACTGCCAATCCACCACCCTATTACCATCATCTATATATATACAACTAAGGATGTCTGTCTGTGTGTGTGTGAGTTTGAATCCCTAAAACTTGAAAAGCACCCAACCGACTGTTTTAAACTTTACACATGTAATACTTATGTTTCAGGGAGTGTTCTGAGCAAAAAAGATTTCAAATTTTCAATGCCCTAAGGACCGCATTAGGCGATTTAGCGATCTCTCTATAATTCTTAGTCTTTCTCTTTTTAGATAGATACATACATATAACATCGCGCCCTTATAATATCTGTCTGTATGTCTGGCTGTCTGCATTACCTCACTTCCCTGAGGATGTGTGTGTCTGTGAGTTTGAATCCCTAAAACTCGAGAAGTAGCCAACCGATTTTTTTCAAACTTTACATGTGTATTACTTATGTTTCAGGGAGTGTTATGCACAAATTCAACTTTTTGATCTCCTAGCGCCCGCATTAGGTGAAAAACTGCGTTTTTAAAGCATTTTAGGGATTTTTTGAGGCGTTACGTCAGACCGATTTCCTTGAAATAGTAACTATGTATTAGTCAGTCTATTCTTCATACCGTGAGAGAAGAAAATCCAACTTTTTTATGGCCTAGCATTAGGTGAAAAACTTCATTTTTTCAGCTTTTTAGGGCTTTTTGGAGGCGTTACGTCTAGCCGATTTTCCCGAAATTTCAAGGCATATTATGCACATAAAAAAAAATTATTTTACTTGATCTCCTAGGGCCCGCATTAGGTGAAAACCTGCATTTTTCCTGCTTCAAAATCCTAAAGATTATCCAGCCATCAGAGTATTCGGTTTATTTTCTTTACATATTGTCCAGGCATGCAGTTTTTCCACGATTAGGTCTGTTGGTGGCCCGCGTTCCAAAATACCTTATCTCGTGCAACGCCGGGTACCACTGCTAGTTAATAATAAACTGAAGTGGAACTTAACTGGTGCATGAATTTCATTACATCATCTCAGATCAAGTCATATTACTTGCCAGATACAAATCTAAAACATTCATAACGGTGTTTGAGAAGATAGAGTTTTTCTTTTTTTTTTACATTATATATTGTGTGAACATCAACTGAACTTTTTTACTGTTGTGTTTAGGTGTAATATGGTTTTTATGATATATTATCATATAGTTATTTTAAGCACGCAAACAAGCAGGCAAATGTGGAGATGCTACAGAAGGCCATCAAACATGTATAGACACAAATGATATCAGCATGTTGTAAGAACACAATTATTTTTATGATGTTCGACATAGTACATCTTGTTTATTTTACTTCCTTGTTGGTCGGAGTAAATTATGTTTTATTAGAGTGACGAGGACAGTAAAGTAAATGAATCTCCGCTTGTTTTGACGATGATAATTTAATTGTTCAAGAAAACTATATGTTCATATATCCGTGTATTAGTGGATGAGTATGCTACCCTTAAACATAATCCTCAGGTAGGTGTGACAACACTGAATCTTGGAATTACAGATACAATCTTTCTGACAGGCTTTAATTTCCATCTACCCAAATTCACTCACAAGGATCAGGTTGATCAGAGGCACTTGGCCAAGATACTACGCAATGGAATCAAACCCCGCATTTCTTCATTGCAAAGCGATTTTTTTTTTTACCATTCGCATGCTGCGTTTACTAACTATGGCAGTATATTGACAATCAGAGTTATTATAGCTGTTCTTGATCAGTTCTACTCTGATCAAGTAGACCTGTAATTCCAGCTGTAACCATCTTGCCTTTTATTTACAAACCTAGTTGAAGCCCATCGTTAAAAGAGTACCAAGATTGGTGATACAATATATTTTAAAAGATCTACTGTAAAATCTTCTATGTAAAAGATCTATTGTAAAATCTTTGAGTACATGGATGTTACGAAAATATTCAACAACAAAACCTTCTAGCTGCTTTACAGCTTCCCTTACTTCACATTTTTCTTTATCTTTTTTTAATACTCATTCTGCATCCTGTTGGCCTTCCCTATTTAATTTTTTTAATTTTATTATTTTTAAATTTAAATTTTAACTTTTATATCCACTTATTTCTATATATCTTTGTTTTTTGTTTCTCAACTGTAAGACGTACTAGATACTTTCCCCCCAGTCTGTCATAGCTTACTAGCTCTATACAGACATTTAAATTGAGTAAATAAATAAATTAAAAAGTATATCTTGACTTAGGCGGCGAATTGACCGAGTCGTCAAAACGCCGTTTTTCGTTTTGGACCTCTGCACTCCGAGTTCAGATACTGTCAAGATCAATTATGTCTCCTCTCCCATCTAGGCTGATAAATAAAGTACTAAGGCCGATATAATAGACGGTTCTTCTTCCCTCTAATTTCAATGTGACTATGGTAGACACTAGAGCAGTGAAACAGCAGGATTATTAGAGTGTCGGGCAAAATGCCTCGCAGTATTTATTGTGGTCCTCATTTTAAGATTTAATCTTACCATCAAGACCATCTTTGCCTTTCATCCCTCCAGGGTTGATAAAATAAAGTATCAGTCATGTACGTGAGCTGATGTAATCGACCCCAGTACATGACTGATATATTGCTGGCCTTGTGCCTAAATTATAAATTATTATTATTCAGCCCCGTGGGCCGATAAATGAAAGTACTGTTGAAATACGGAGTAGACGTGTGTTGGACTTATGAGCATATTGTCCTGGGTACGATTCCTGGACTGAGCTGTGTGTTGTGTTCTTGAACAAAACACTTCATTTCTCATTGCCTCAGTATACTCAACTGAAAAGGAATACCAGCAATAACTTGGAGTTTAACTCTGCAATGAACTGGCGTCCTGTCCAAAGGGGAGTCTTGTACTCCCAGTCGTTTAACGCCGCGGAAACTGGGATATAGACCGGCCTGAGAGCCTTCGGCCTCGAGGCAGACTTTATATTTTAAGTACTATAAACTCTATATCATCTCAGAATATTGGTCGTATTGTACTTGTGTTAGAAATAAATAGTGTGAGAGTGGTAGGAAACAGTGCCCAGTAGATCACCCAAATGTGTAAAAGCTTGGATACTAATCACATTGATTAGTATTTAAACTTGACTTTGAAGTTCAAATTATTCTGGGAGGCTGGCTTTAATATTTTTCTTTCTCCTCGTGGTTTATAAAAGTATCCAGTAGTTTACTGAAGGTGAGTTCAATAACCTTATTACATCGATGAGAAAAAAATGCTTTTTATTCCATAGGTTCATAGAGTAACCAGTATTAGCAACACATACACGTGTATATTCAAAGAGAGAGAGAGAGAAGGGGGCGAGAGGGGGGAGAGGGAGAGAGAGAGAGAGAGAGAGAGAGAGAGAGAGAGAGAGAGAGAGAGAGAGAGAGAGAATGGGAGATGACGGTGAAAAAGAGAGAGAGGGGAAGGAAGAGATAGAGAAGTAGGAGACGCTGATTTTCTGTAGAAGTGCAAGTTAGGTATATTGATAAATCACTCAGATGAATTTGAAAAGGAAACGGCAGCAGGTGATAAAATGTTTGATAGATATAACATAAACTGAGACAGCTTGCATAAGTAGATAGTGTTTATTAATTTACTGCTTTCAGCACGCACGCACCTCAGTAACAAAAACAACAACAGCAACCGCAGTAACTAAAATGTTAAGCAGGTATGATGAGAGAGCTTCTACTCAGACACTAATTCGACCTGCTAGAAATAGTAGTCAAGTCTCCCTCATCACACTCCGCAGTCTTAAAATAAGGTGAAGTAGGGGGAGGCAGGGAAATACATTGGACAATGTTGTCCAAAATAGCTACCTCTAAAATGGCGAGATGGTTCAGGGCTGAGCGCCTTTGATCATAGGTTTGTTCGATTAGAGTCGACCTGGGACTAAACAGCAACAACAATAACAACTAAACCAACAAAAAACAAACAAACAAACATTCAAATCAATATTTGTACAAAATCAATATGTCATTAGGATTGATATATATGAAAAAAAAAAAAAAGTGTTTGAACACAAATTCTAAATATGTGTAATTAGAAATATATTTCATACAGAATAATATATATACAGGGTGTACCAAAAAATATATACACAGTTTGATTACATGTACAGGCAATATTTATTAGAATGCTGTTGAAGTGTGTATAGATTATTTGGGACACCCTGATATATATATATATATATAGGAAAATGTTCAGGACCCCGACGGCAGAACTCAAGCCGTTTCGACGGCTATTTGTGGACCAGAGCTCAAGCCGACGAAACGGCTTGAGCTCTGCCGTCGGGGTCCTGAACATTTTCCTATTACACACTCTACTACCCTAAGTATTGAGTACTCTGGTGCGTTATGGTCCACCTGGTTCCTTACCACACCTCCTTCGTTATATATATTTATATATATATATATATATATATATATATTCAGTGTACTCTATTGTTTTGCTGTGTTGTTTCCGTTTACGTTTCATATATACACACACACACACACACACACACACGTGTATGAGTGCGTATGTCTGTATGTGAGAGAGTGTGTAGTTAATTTGCATTATACCACACCTTGTATTTTTTTTATCTCTTTTTCTTCTACTCCCTCTCTTTCTTTCTCAATCTCTCTCTCTCTCTTTCTTTCTCTCTCTCTCTCTCTCTCTCTCTTTCTCTCTCTCCTCTCTCTCTCTCTCTCTATATATATATATATATATATGTGTGTGTGTGTGTGTGTGTGTATACTGTATATATATATGTATATATATATATAGAGAGAGAGAGAATAAGGAAATACAAAGTCCTTTACTGATGAGGCCGTGATACATATTTCGATGACGACAGTGGCCACGTGATTCCGTGTAGTAACTAGTGCCATGATCTGATCAGACAGCCTCTTACATAATAAGGTTTCAATCAGGAGGTAATCCATAATTGAAGTGACAAGGGAACGGACAAAGGTGATGGTCATGAAGCGAATGCTCGCTCCCCTGTGAGCTTCAATTCAGCCAATAAGTTCGCGCATGTGTAAATGTGGTATATGTAGCTGACTACTATCCATGGCACTGGGTACTACACGGAATCATGTGGCCATTGTCGTCATCAAAATATGTATCAGAGCCTTATTAATAAAGAACTTTAACATCTAAACTACTTTGTATTTCCTTACTCTAAAAATACTCCGTCATTCCTATGTAGAAAAATGTACGTTGAGTTCTCGAATTGAATTACATCAATATTTACCGTATATATATATATATATATATATATATATATATAGGAACCAGTAAGACCCCGACGGCTGAGCTCAAGCCGTTTCGACGGCTAATTCGCCGGAGAATTAGCCGTCGAAACGACATGAGCTCAGTCGTCGGGGTCTTACTGGTTCCTATTACCCACTCTACCACCCCAAGTATTGAGTACTTTGGTGCGTTATGGTCCACCTGGTTCCTTACCACATTTCCTTCGTTATATATATATATATATATATATATATATATATATATATATATATATATATATATACGTACGTTATTCCGGGTTGAATCGGAGGTAACCACAGGTAATACATTGCAGAGTATAAAAGTTTTTAATATAGATGAGATTCTACAGGACTAGAACTGTTTCATTCTTTAGAAATCATCAGGAATCTGGGTATAAAAAAATAAATATGGTATTTATAGATCTCTTCAGGTGGTAGGAGAGGGTAGGGAGTGGGATGGGTAGAGGTCATTGGTTGATAAAAAAGGGAATTCATTAAAATATATATATATATATATATATATACGGTATATATATATATATATAACTTGTCGGCCAATAAAGAGATCTTCAATAGTAACGCTGATTACTATAACTCAGCGCTAGCTAAGGCGTCCCACAACGATAGGATAAGCTATAACCCTAAGGGACATGATCGAGATGACCCAAGGGTACCCCGGACCCTTGGGTCATCTCGATGGTAATACCCTCAGCTGTGCACAACCACACGATGGCCCACGGCGGACACCCAACAACCCCGTAAGAATAGGACCAGGAAGGTAACATGATATAACCCTCCGTACTCGGTGGGTCTACGCACCAGCCTGGCTAGAACATTCTTTAGAGTACTGGATAAATGTTTCCATAGGGCCCACAAGTACCATAAAATATTCAACAGGCACACGGTGAAACTTTCCTGCTCAACCACACGCTCCGTAGCCCAGCACATAACTGGCATAAATAGGAATAGGCTCAATGCCTCTAATACCACCGTAAACCCCGTAGCCACCCAACAGAACCAGCACGCGGGACGCAACGGAACCCGGACAGGCCCAACTAGCACACCGGAACCCAACGACCCTGTGCTGATTGCGGAGGCTACCCAGCCAACCCCGAGTGATGGTAACCACGCGGTACATGTGGTGGGCTTAAGAAGTCATGTAATTGCAGAGACCCATCACTATGCCCCCTCAGTAATGAATGCATGACGAAAAACGTGGTCTACAGGTGCACCACTACATAGGATTCACAGCGACGAGCTTCAAAGATCGGTGGTATAACCATCACCATTCCTTAACAGAATAGATAAGAGGAAATGTACGGCCCTTTCTGAATTGATCTGGAAGCTCAAACTTGAAAAGACCCCGCACTCTCTGGTCTGGTCCGTGGTTAGAAAGGTTCCCCCAGACAGAGGCGGGTCTGGTATTTGCAACCTCTGTCTTAGTGAGACACTCGAGATTCTTCATGGCGGAACCAAGCTATTAAACAGAAGGGCCAACTTATTCGGTGCCTGCAGACACCGAAGGACGAGAACTTTCCTCAGGCTATATGGATAAACCCCGGTTACGGCCTCCCACAACGCCCCCCCCCCATCCTGTAGGTCCCCTACACCCCATACCAATGACCAATGGACTACAACAACCACCCATAGTTTGTGGTCCCTATGGTGGATGGTCCACCGGATCCTCTACTGGTTAGGAGTCATCTAAACCACGTTTTATTGAACATGATTTTATATATATATGTATATATATATATCATGTGTATATATATATGTATTTTATATGTGTATATATGTGTATTTTATGTATATGTATGTATATATATGTATATATTTTATATATATATGTATGTGTATGTGTATTTTATATTTATATATGTATGTATGTTTAATGTGTGTATATATTTTATGTATGTGTGTATTTTATGTATATATATATTTTTTATATTTTTATATGTATATATTTTATATATATGTATGTTCTGTGTATATATATATATATATATTATATATATATATATGTATACTTGTGCGTACATCCATGCATATATATATATGTACACACCTGTATGGATTTGTGTGTGTAGATGTGTGAGTGTCTGAGGGGGTAGGTGTGAGTGTATGTACAAGTCAACCAGCATAAACCTTTTATTTCTAAATTTTCTAAACTATCTAAGTATTGGACTCTAACCATTATTTTATGTATTACAACCCCACATTGTGTATGTGTGGGTGTGTGTGTGTGTCTGTGGAGGTGGGTGTGAGTGTAGTGCAAGCCAACCTACATAAGTCTTTTTATTTGTAAATTTTCTACTCTAACCATAATTTTCAGTAGCACCACTCCACATAAATTCCTCAATTTAAGAATGACCTGTAGTATCTATTTCATACTATTAACCTTAATTGAATATATATCTGACCAGGAATGCCTTTTGTGAAAATCAGTCATATGGAACTATCGTCATCTTGCCTGGCGGTTTGAACTTTAAAACACCACCTGCTTCTTTGAGGTCAAAAACCAACCCTACTACCATCTACAAACTGACCAATGAGAATCAAGACTATTCCTGCTGACACCATTAAATTATTCCTAACAAGCTCATATGTCCCAAGGCTCTAAAACCATCAACACTATAAATACAGAGCTGGCATATCTAAGAACTGACTAACTGCCTGATGAGATCATAGCCATTCAATGGCTATCATCGAAATATATATAGCAGAGTAAATAAAGGATTATGAGTTCATGCAATTGACTTATATTTGGTCACTATATATTTATATATATATATGTATATATATACATATATATATACATACATATATATACATATATATATATATACATATATATATATATATATATATATATACATATATATATATATATATATACATACATATATATATATACATATATATATACATATATATATATATATATATATACATATATATATATATATATATACATATATATATATATATACATACATATATATATATATATACATACATATATATATATATATATATATATATATATACATATATATATATATACATACATATATATATATATATATATACATACATATATATATATATATATACATACATATATATATATATATACATACATATATATATATACATACATATATATATATACATACATATATATATATATATATATATATATATATATATATATATATATATATATATATATATATATATATATATATATATATATATATACATATATATATAAGCAAAGAGATATTTGATTTGTTGGTTATTCAACAAATTTATTTATAACAGATTCAAAGCACTCTACAAGCTTTCTGGATTATAATATCAATGACATTATTAAATGGAAACTATATTTATTTTATTAATTATTATATTTATAAAACCATATTTATTTTATTAATTATTATATTTATTTCATTAAATATTTTATAAATTATCCCAATAATTATTTATATTTACCTAGCGTCTCAATATAACGATCTTTTTTCAGCCTTACGTTGCAACCTTATTTGCATATTCATCCTAAAGATTTGAAATTTTTCTTTTACTATCCAAACTGAATCTGAACTGATAAGGTCTGGTTTCTTGGGTATGTCACCATTTATAAAACAAATTTTGTATTTTATCTGATGAGAACGCACCAAAATTTTGGTACCCTTGAAATATATATAATAAAATAAATATGGTTTTATAAATATAGTTTCCATTTATTAATATCATTGATATATATATATATATATATATATATATATATATATATATATATATATATATATATATATATATATATATATATATATATATATATATATGATGATTCCAAATGAGAGTTTGGAAGAAACGATTGTCATCTATTAAATGATTTGAACACAACTTTGATAATTGTATAATTTGTTTATTTTCCTGCTCTGTAAAACAACTGATGTTCATACATTGAGCTATTTCTCTTACTGGTAATAAGGTAATAGGAAATTACTGACCTTCCTGTTTATAACTATAAATAGTATTATTATTATATATATAAAGGGCGGTGGATTGGCAGTATCGGTAGAGGGTCGGACGCCATGCTTTCCAGCATAGTTACGTCCCTTTACGATCTGAGTTCAAATCCCGCCGAGGTTGACTTTGCCTTTCATCCTTACGGGGTCGATAAAATAAAGTACCAGTAATGCACTGGATAATTGCTGGCCTTGTGCCAAAAGTAGAAACAATTATATATATATATATATATATATACATATATGTGTATATACACATATATATATATTTATTAAAATAACAGATTAAAGTTTAAGCAAAGAATCGCTGCTTTCACCCTTCAGAAGATCGTTAAGGGTGAAAGCAGCGATTCTTTGCTTAAACTTTAATCTGTTATTTTAATAAATATTTGCTCTACGGTTCTTATATATTTGATATATATTTATCCTTATCGAGCCCCCTTTGGAATTTAGTCTTCAAATTTATTATTATTACTAACATATATATATATATATATATATATATATATATATATATATATATATATATATATATATACATATATATATATATACACACATATATGTATATATATATATATATATATATATATATATATATATATATATATATATATATATATGTTTAAATAATATATACACATAACCAGATGTGATTTGTCATAGTCATTGTGGTGCATATGACGTATTTTTCTGTGTCAAAGAGAAGTGATGTGTCTTTTTTTTTTATGTAACAGAACTATTCCAAGATTTTATATGTAATACGAATTTTAATTCGAGCAAAACAGAGTAAGGGATAGATGTTGAATTAAGAATCCATATCTATAATGTTATGAATAAATAAATAGAGAAATAAATATATAGATAATATATAATCAAAGAGCTGCCACACTCAAGAATTTGTACAAATCTTATTACATATATGAGAGACATTATTATTTTCTTCTATATTCGAAGTCTGTAAATATAAATCCAAGAATTAATATCCCTTAACTCTATTCACTTTCTCCCATATGCTTTGTACGTGTGTGTGTATGTGTGTGCGTGTGTGTGGGTGTGTGGCTGTGTGTGTATCAGTGAATTTTTGTGTGTGTACTTGTGTGTGTGCGCGTGTGTACATGCGCGTGTGCGTCTATGTGCGTGTGTATGCATGTGTATCAGTGAATTCTTGTGTGTGTGTGGGTGTTTGTGTGTGTTTGTGTATGTGTGTGTGTGCGTGGGTTTACGTGCTTGAGCGCGTGTGTATAAGCGTGTATGTGTGTGTATGTATGAGTGTGTATCAGTGAATTATTGTGTTTGTGTGTGTGTGTGCGTGTGTGCGTGGGTCCACGTGCCTGGGTGCGTGTGTATGTGTGTGTGTATATGTGTGTATGTATGAGTGTGTATCAGTAAATTATTGTTTTATATGTGTTTGTATGTGTATGTGTGTGTATGTGTGTGTGTGTGTGTGCGCGTGTGTCGACGAGCCTGGGCGCATGTGTATAAGCGTGTATGTGTGTGTGTGTGTATATGTGTGTATGTATACGTGTGTGTCTGTGTATTCTTATCCTAAGAGTGTGTGCACGTAAACGTAAATACATATTGAACATACTGACACGCACCTCAAAGAACGGATTGACACATACTTCATTTATATGTTTATTGATTGATAGCAGATCGATATATTGAAGAGCACTAAATGCACCGATATCATAAGAAGCACGAACATGTAGAACCTAGGGGAATTCGGACTACCACGACAGTTCACAGGAAGTAGAATACGTTTGTTACCTGGGTAACCTAATCAGAGCTTAAAGTGCAGCCAATTACATTGGTCGTCTCTTGTTCTGTGTAGAATGTAAACTGCTTAAAAGTTTAACTATCATTACATTGATGGAGGGATTGTGTCTCAGTTCAAAAGTAGGTTCTAGAACGCGTGTATTATAAATGCTATACCATTTCGCTGTAAAGCACAAGCATTGAAAGTAACGGATCCTCAGTTCCTGAGGCTGAATAAGCTGAATACGATCTAATGGATAAGCAACATGAAACTAAGAAATAGTGTATGTTAGTGTGTATGTTAGTTGCAAAAACAGATAAGAAAGAAAAGAATCGGCTGTTATATATAAGAGAGATAGACTCGCAATAGCTTACACAATCACACACACAGTCACACACACAGACACACACACACTCACTCTCTCACTCTCTCACTCACTCACTCACACACACATATATACATATTAACTAATAACATTCATCATACTTTGTTCTTCGTTCATGTTTGTTTGCACTGCTTTGATTGTTGTTGACCTTGCACACTATATATATATTTGTATATAATATATAATATATATATATATATATATAATATATAATATATATATATATATATATACAAATATATTATATATATATATATATATATATATATATATATATAAAAGAAAATTTCGCTCTACATGGCTGAATACAATAAATGTAATCTGAGTTTTTCGAATATTAATAATAACATTCGATTCGTTTGCAATTTTGCAAACAAGCCTCAATCAACCAGATCCACTGATCAGTGGATCTGCTAATATGCAGATTTGACTTATCAGCCAGTCTGCTAATATGCAAATCAGGCCGATCAGTCACTGTGTATTTTTGAAAATAGCATATATTTTCACTAGCTCTGACAGTTTAGCAGGTGAAGAGTGAGCTGTAGTGATAAAGGGTGATACCCAGAAAGATTAATGTCTGCAGTTCTGTTCGCATGCAAACACAAGAGCAAGAATGAAGTGTTCATTCTACTGACATGGCTATAAAATTGAGAGTTGTTTGCAAAATTGCAAACGAATCGAATGTTATTATGGTGAATTGGCAGTATCGGTAGAGGGTTGGACGCCATGCTTTGCAGCATAGTGTTACGGCCCTTACCATTCTGAGTTCAAATCCCGCCGAGGTTAACTTTGCCTTTCATCCTTACAGGCTCGGTAAAATAAAGTACTAGTAATGTACTGGGTAATTGCTGGCCTTGTGCCAATAGTAGAAACAATTATTAATATTCGAAAAACTCAGATTACATTTATTATATATATATATATATATATATATATATATATATATATACACACACACAGAGATATCCACGGTAAGTTGTGGGGTCTAGTCTGCATGAAGAACTCAATGTAATCGATATGTTGAAAATGTTGTAGGTTAAAATAAATCCCGGAAAACAATAAAACATTAAAAGGAAAACAGAGTCATGATATAAGTTAAAACAATGAAATAAAAAATCATGTCATTAGAAATATACTTGATAATACATCGTAACTATACTTCGATATCGATCTATGTAAGGTTAGTTACAAAATATCCTGATAAAGAGAATATTTACTTACATGCATATCACCAACTGTTGTTATATATATATATATAAATTGAATATATATATATATATATATATATATATATATATATATATATATAAATTGAATATATATATATATATATATATATATATATATATATATATAAATTGAATATATATATATATATATATATATATATATATATATATATATATATATATATATATATATATATATATATAATGTATATGTGTATATATATATATATAATGTATATGTGTATATATATATATAATGTATATGTGTATATATATATATATGTATATATATGTGTATATATATATATGTATATATATGTGTATATATATATATATATATATATATATATATATATATATATATATATATATATATATATATAAATATATATATATATATATATATATAAATATATATATATATATATATATATATATATATATATATATATATATATAAATATATATATATATATATATATATATATAAATATATATATATATATATATATATATAAATATATATATATATATAAATATATATATATATATATATAAATATATATATATATATATATATATATATATATATATATAATATATATATATATATATATATATATATATAAATATATATATATATATATATATATATATATATAATGTATATGTGTATATATATATATATATGTATATATATGTGTATATATATATAAATATATATATATATATATATATATATATATATATATATATATATATATATATATATATATATATATATATATACAATTTAATTAAATATGTGATAAAGGATGAATGACACTATTGCTCTTTGCTGGTGCTATCTAAATCTAATGAACTTGGTTGATATTGAAGCACCATTGCATGCTAAGGAAATATTTAAGCAATGAAGACGCTTAACAACTATTTAAAGAGTATCTGTCGCCATTGAAACAGAAACGTTGTCAATGGAATTCTATAAACGTTAATGGAATTGGTAGCAAATTCCATATATTTTCATCTTATCCGCTAGTCATCGCATAGTTCCGTTTATGATATCTTATTATTTGTTCATTGGTATTGTTGAACATTACTACATGATATCAGATATCAAAGATGCTCAGAATATTTTTCAGATCTTCTGTCATATATCACACATATACACCAGGAACAAATATATTTAAAATTATAGACGGCTCTAATCTATACAGTCTCTGCTGGTGCAATTCCCTCCTTTGTTGAGCAAACCTACAGCAAGTTCTTAAGAGTAATTTCCTTTTCCCATAGAATGAAGAAACACAATACACAAACATACAAAAATAGCAGCAGTCTCAATATTCTCAAGAATGTCAAACGCTATTGAGGAATACATATAATCAATATGTCTAGAAAGACTGCAAATCTTCCATCTCTACCCTATGTCTATGATTACCTGTCTTTGTTGTAGCCACCAATGCCAGAACATATTGGCATACTGATTAAACTACATTAAATCAAATTCAATCCAGGACCTTCTCATTTCTGTTAGAGAAACTCGTCGCTTATTGACCTCCATCGCTTTCTGTTTAGTTTTGGTCATGTCAGGAGTTGTAGCCATACTCACCATGCTTGGCCTATTACGGGTTGGTGAAGCTATTTAACCCATAGTTGGGTTAGTTGGCCGTTGACTCAAAGGAGTTCACCACCCCGCTTAACAGCTCTTGTTTATTGTGCTGCTGGGGTTCCACTTTCTCTCTTCACCAGACCAGGGTCAGGTGGGGTGGTGGTTTAATCGGCGACCACTCGACCATGAAGCAGGTTGTACTGGATTACATGGTACCAGTACCAGGCAGAAGCCTGACCATAAACTACATACTCTTCTTCTTCTTCTTCTTCTTCTTCTTCGTCTTACATACTCATGCAATAAATCACTTAGAGTTTGCTGTGCCACACTCAACTGTGGCCAGTTATCTAGGAGCCATAAGTTTGCACGATTATAGCTAACTTAGTTTTTACATCGTCATCCTTATCATCATCATCATCATCAATATTAACAACAACATCAACGCCGGCGATGAACGAATTAACAAGGAGTTAGTGAAAACAAACACGTTTATTTACGAATGAATGCAAGTAAACACACACACACACACACACACACGCGCACACGTACGCCAGGTCCGAACACAGAGGAGCCGAACTCCCACTGTCATCGCCTCTGTCTCTCTCGCCCTCCCCATCTCTCACTGTTATGAGCAAATGGGGTCCCACGCGCTGGTTGCCCCACGGACAGAATATAGAAGGTAAGGAGTTAGTTGTGTTTGATTTACAGCTTTTTATGTGCTTGAGATAGCGACAGTGCCCATATCCTTCACAAAGAGAGACTGATGCTGTAGGAAAGACATGAACAGAGAGAGAATTGTAGAGAGAATGAAGGATAAGATAAGGAGATACGATGATACTCAGGTATGCCTGAGTCGAGGCGGCACGATATCAATCAAATTTGAAGAGTTGATGCCATTTAGTTGTGAAAATATCTAACTGAAAATTAAAGAAAATTTCAAAATATTTTATCTAATAAAAAAGTAAATATTAAAACAATTGTGAATAGTATACCAATAGGGAACACAATAAAAATAAAACTTAGATATTTGAATAATTCATTGAAAAATTATTTACACATCTAAATTATTGTATTGTTATAACGTTTATTCTGAAAAATCAGTTAAAAAAAAAAAATAACGCATGTCAATTATAAAACGCAAAATGAATGTAGATTTGTGAGAGCTTGAATAGTTAAACAGTTATTTTCAGTTATTTAAAAGAAGCTGTGTATTTCATTTTCATTTTTCGTTTGCTAAAAATGATTTATAAGACATCAAGAGTGATTATATTGGATATTAATTTACTTTTGGCAATCTTAAAAGTGGCCTTCAAAAATGTGATAAAACATAGCTGAAAAAAAATAAAAATAAAAAATAAAACCCAACAAAAACAAAGAAATAGCATTGTACAATCAACTGTACAATAAGAGAATAAGAATGTTAAAGTCACATTCTGAATTTTTTCCTCTCTCTCTCTCCCGAGAGAGAGAAAGCGGTTGACTGGAAAGAATGTAGCAATTAATAACGTTACAGCCAAGTGTTGAGAGATGACAGCTCTCTACGAACAGATTTAACTAAATTATTACTTTAAAAATATGGAAAATAGAATTTGTACGAATAATAATTTCTTACAATGACACAAAGGAAGAGTTCTGACAAGATCTCTAATTAGGTTTATAATATAATGTTGAAATACATGTGAGAGTAACTAAATATGTTTATATTAAATCAGGAAAAGTAGTCAACAGTAATGATAATAGGGATAATAAATGTTTCTACTTTAGGCACAAGGCCAGCAATTACCCAGTGCATTACTGGTACTTTATTTTATCGACCCCGTAAGGATGAGAGGCAAAGTCAATCTAGGCGGGATTTGAACTCAGATCGTAAGGGAACTATGCTGGAAAGCATGGCGTCCGACCCTCTACCGATTCTGCCAATCCACCGCCCTAATAATAGGGATAATAATAATAATGATTTCTACTTTAGGCACAAGGCCAGCAATTTTGGGGGAGTAGAAAGTCGATTAAATCGACCCCAGTGTGTTACTGCTGCTTTATTTTATCGACCTCGTCGTAAGGATGAAAGACAAAGCTAACCTCGGCGGGATTTGACCAAGGCATAAAGGGCCGTAACTCTATGCTGCAAAGCATGGCGTCCGACCCTCTACCGATACTGCCAATCCACCAATAATAATAATGATTTCTAGTATAGGCACAAGGCCAGTAATTTGAAGGGAAGGGGGAAAGTCGATTAAATCGACCCAGTGCATTACTGGTACTTTATTTTATCGACCCCGTAAAGATGAAAGGCAAAGTTAACCTCGGCGGGATTTGAACTCAGACCGCAAAGGGCCGTAACTCTATGCTGCAAAGCATGATGTCCGACTCTCTACCGATACTGCCAATCCACCGCCCTTAATAATAATGATGATAATTTCTATTATAGGCACAAGGCCAGCAATTTGGGGAGAGGAGAAAATCGATTAAATCGACCACCGTCCATTATTGGTACTTTATTTTATCGACCTCGTAAGGATGAAAGGCAAAGCTAACCTCGGCGGGATTTGAGCTTAGAACGTAAAGGGATATTACTCTATGCCACTAAGCATGTTGTCCGACGCTCTACCGATACTTCTAGCGATATACGGTATGTTTCTGAAAAAACATTTGAAAGCCTTCAGCTATGAATTTTGGAAACTGATGGCGTAGCGCCATCTAGCGCATACAAGCAGAAGCAAGGGTGGGTAACTGTCAACGACAATCATAGTTTCTGACTCCTTATCAAAACATAGTTTTTACACCTATGTACATGGTCTGATTAGCCTCATTTGCATATAGAGTTGTCGGCAGGCTGGGCCGAAAAATAGAATTAAGGTGTTCGATCTGACATAGCTGTATACATATAAGTATGCTTATTTTGTATAGCTAACGATATACAGTATACTTATGAATAAACATACTGGAATAAACATGCTGGAATCCGCTAGGTGGCGCTAAGTCATCAGCTTCCAAAATTCATAGGTGAAGGCTTTCAAATGTTTATTTATAAACATACCGTATATTGCTAATATACAAAATACTCATACTTATATGTATACACCTATATTAGAGCGACGACATGACAATTTTTCCGTTCCATGGTGGTAAACCTCTCATCTGGAATGGTTTATGTTGCGACATATCCAGCCTCAACCTGGTGCGTTCGGCTACCGGCCCAGGCGTCTCTGCTCGTTAGGCCAAACAAGGCAAACTTTCAAAATATCGGCCACTTTCTGATAGGTTTAAGGTTGAGCTTGTGACAGTGAAGACTTACCGGCGTTCTTGGCCCCGGACCACATTCCTACTTGTTGTTATCGGGGTTGGGGAGAAGTTGGCTACCCGCAGAAGTAGGCCCCGTGAGTTGGAGTGGCTGTTCCAGCTTGTCTCCCTCACCATCCTCCGAGACAAGGGTACTTGTACAGCACCAGGCATAAATATCATCGTGTGTGGCAGAATCTGTACAGCACCAGGCATAACATCGTGTCAGACAGAAATTGAAGAGCACTGGACATAAATAACATTGTGTGACAAAATCTGTAGAGCACTGGACATAAATAACATCATGTGTGACAGAAATTGTTGAGCACCAGGCATAACATCGTGTGTGACAGAAATTGAAGAGCACCGGACATAAATAACATCATGTGTGACAAGAACTGTAGAGCACCGGACATAATATCATGTGTGACAGAAATTATAGAGCACCGAACACAATGTCTTACATTACTTAGTTACATCCTTTTCCCTTCAATCTCTTGAGGGGGCTCTATAAAATGTGTAGTAAAGTGTAAAATGTGCAGTAAAGTAGTAAAATGTTCAACTAAATTGATAGACCTCATCACCAGATGTGTGGCTTTGTGCCGTCGTTAGAAAATATCTTTATTTTTCTATTTCTCATAGTTTTAACTAATGGGGATTATTCATACAGTACTACCATCCTTCAACGCTTGACTGCAGCACTATGAATTAATAAATTTAGTATGTGACTTTAACACTTTTACACTCCTATTATACAGATAAGATGGAAGTGCTGTTTGTTCGTTTTTCAGCTTTGTTTTATCACTTTTGAAGTCAACTTTTAAGATTGCAAATGAATATTCAATATAACCACTCTTGATGTCTTATAAATCATTTTTTTTTAAAGAAAAGGAAACGGAAATACACAGCTTCATTTAAATAACTGATAATAACTGTTTAATTATTCAAACTCTCACAAATCTGCATTAATTTTCTGCCTAATAATTGGAATATTTTAGAACCAAAAAGCTGATTTATCATAATAAACTCCACAACCATACAATCAATTAGATATGTAAATAGTTCATCAATAAATTATGCAAATATTTAAGTCCTATTTTATTTACGTTCCCTATTAGGATGTTATTCCCCAATTGTTTTGAAATTTACTATTTTATTGGATAAAAGATTTTGAAATTGTTTTATTGAAATTCTCTGGTGAATTTTTTCAAAACAATATAAATGTATAAAAATTAGTTGATTACAATGGAACAGAAATTGTAATTTAAATCTAACCAAATATTTCCCCGTTCGACATCGTTGTTGACCTCGAAGCATAAATCCTATGTTGCCGTATGCTTAAGTTCCACAAACCGTTTCTATCACCACTTAGCTTTCGTATATCTTAACAATATTGTCCAAATATTTTGGTGTAAATAATTTAAAAGAAATTATCGAAAAGTGAATACTATTTTCTGCTGGCTATTGATTCACAACAAACTCTCTGGATAGAGGTCGAAGAGTCTGTGACCACAATGTTGATTTTTATGCGTTACGTTAAATGTAATTAATTTAACGTATAAAAATAAAATAAACCTCACTAGATTTACTAACACAGAAATAACAATTTTTAGATATTTTATGAAGATATTTGGTAACATTCAAAGAAGAAGAAAAAATGCAATAATGGTGGCTGTAACGTTGCTTGATTTCTTTCTTCTTAATCTAAGATTTGTATGTGCTGTTCTTATTTCACCATTTAATAACGTAGGTAAGCAGCTATTTCATTTAGATAACAATCTAGTTTTATAATCTAGATAGTATTAAAGATTTAAAAAAGATTTATCCAATTGTATATACTAAAAGTATATACAATTGGATAAATATTTAATAAGTGTATATAAATATGAAATATAAAATATTTCATTTATTATCTCTTCATATGGCATACTGTCATTTTTAAACAAGACACATTTCATAAAGTTAAATTTCAGTGTTAATATTATAACCCAAATAATAGCATAACCCAAACATCAATTATCAAAGTCATTCAGAATTTCTCTTCAATAAGTTAAAGTAAATTAAAACTGACATAATGAAAATATATAGTTATATCTTATGACAGGAAATATGTGAAAATGTTCGAAGTATATAGTAGTAAAATATATAGTAATAAAATTGGTAAAGAAATTCAAAGCGCAAAGCACTCGGTCCATGGTGCGAGTTTAATGTACTACTAAATTCAATACTACAACGAAGACATAGCTTAACAGAGCTCACGATAATACGATTTCCTAAGTAGGTCGCCAATAATAATAATAATAATAATAATAATAATAATAATAATAATAATAATAATGATTTCTTTATTAACCACAAGGGTTTACATAAAGTAGACATTAAGGACAGTGCAGGACAATGCAGGACGGTACAAATGGGCATTTCTGCGTGTAAAAAAAACAAAAACAGAGGATGTAACAAAAATAACAATGAAAATAACAATGAAAAATTCCCCAATAGGGGGGAGACTTCGGAGGGACATTTGTGGAGAAAGCCCAGTAAAAAGCCACAATGACCCTGACCACCAAGGCAAGTGCCCTCTCCCAGTTTTCCACCTTTAGTTTACAGATATATACTCAGAGTCGGCCCATTCACTCGGGCCATTCTTGCTTCTCTCACCCATCTTTCAACAAAATGCTGGGAAGAGAGCACTTCCTTCTCTACTCTGATTTTCCTTTTCAAATGAAATTTGAAAAAGTCAATCAGAGCATCACCGAAGAGGTAAGTGCTCGTCTTCAGCCCTTTCAAACGTGTCCACCATACTATCTCTTTCGCCATGGCCACCAGACAGATAAAAACTGCCTGCCCTTCCCGGCTAAAGGAGGAGGGCGGGGCAATCCTCACGATAGACTCAGATGATAGCTGGATCCGTCCTAAACGCGACAGCAGGTGTTCGACATAAACCCACAAGTCAGCAATTTTCGGACACTGGACGAGTGCGTGCAGGACGGTTTCGTCGCCCTGCGCGCATCTCGGACATGCCCGGCTGACGGCACCTCCATGCCTGTAGAGTTTATCCCGAACTGGCAAGGCTCCTCGGTAGCACTGCCAGGCCAGAGATTTCTGGAAGTTGTCCATAGGCCCCGGCCCGAAAGTTCTTCCGAAGAGATTGGCTAGTTGATTTTCGTCGACGCCTAGAGTTTCCCCAAGTACGTCGTCGCTCTTCCCCTCCACTAATCCTCTATAGAACGCCGAGGTGGAGTTTCCACCGATCACATTGCCCGATTGGTCGAGGGCTGTGAGCGCCTGAAGACATTCCAGTCTCCAGGCGCTCCCTCTCGGTCTTCGCTTGACCCAGGACTGCAGCTCCGTCAAGGAAACGAGCTGGGGAAAAACGCGTCTAGCAAACGGCGACCACACCTGATCACCGTCGAGGAAGAGGTGGAGATGTCGTAGCCTGAGCGCGTGCCTGCGCATCATCAGCCACGGCATGCCCAGCCCTCCACGTAGCGGGTCTTGACAACAGATGGACCGCCTGACCATCGGAGCACGTCCCATCCACAAAAAGCGAAAGAGCAAACGCTCCAGCGCAGTCAGGCGAGGCTTAGGACAAGGTACGACGGTTAGGCGGTAGCAGATGACAGACGCGATGTACGCGTTAGCCACCTCCGCTCGACCTTTCAGGGATAGCTTCCTCTCCGCCCATTTCTGGGTGAGAGAAGCCACCCTGCTCGTCACCTCGTCCCAGTTTTTGTCCGTCTGGAGGTCCGGACCGAACCAGACCCCTAGCAATTTAACCGGTCCGTCCGTCCAGCGCCCGACGACGCTGTTGGACGGCATGGACCTGCCTCTCCAGGTGCCGAGCTGCAGGCCCACTGACTTTTCCTGGTTGATCATTGCTCCTGTCACCGCTTCGTATTCTCTTAGTGTAGTGCCGATCGCCTCGATGTGTTTGGCGTTCGACACCACTACGGTGACATCGTCCGCATATGCTGACACGGATCTTCCGCATCCTAGTTCGCGCGGGACTCCCCTCAACGTCTCCAGTTTGTGCAGTAATGGCTCGAGAGTCAATACGTACAAGAGGGACGAGAGGGGACATCCTTGGCGGACCGAGCGCATGATGTTGAACGGTTCCGACAGGTGACCGTTCACTCTCACCACAGAGCAGATGTCGCTGTGCATGGCAGCGATCCAGCCTCTGAAGACGGGCCCAAAGCCAGCCGCCCTCAGGACTGCCGCTAGGTAACGATGGTCGACCCTATCGAAAGCTTTCGACTGATCTAAATTGATCAAGGACCCACCCGTGCCAGGTTCCCTAGCTACCCTCTCTACGATGTATCGCATGAGGTGGAGGTTGTCGTGGATGGATCTGTCGGGAATGGCGCATGTCTGCGCCTCTCCCACCAGACCACCAACGACAAGCGCCAACCTCTTTGCTAGCACCTTGGCCAAAATCTTAAACTCTGTGTTTAGCAGAGTTATGGGCCGGAAATTGTCTATGTTATCCCCCTTGTTCGGATCCTTTCTCAGCAGTGCCACCGCTCCTCGGCTCACAGAACTGGGAATTCTCCCGTTCTGTTGCCAGTTGCAGTAGACGTCCGCCAAGAGGCCTCCGAACAAGTCTGGCATCTGTACGTAAAGTTCATAGGGCAGACCATCCAAACCAGGCGATTTACCCCTTGTGCAGCCAGTCATTGCCTCCCGTACTTCAGCGGCTGTTATCGGCTTTTCGCAACACCTCGCCTCAGTGGCCGAGAGCCGCGGCAGTCCGTCGAGGTAGACACTAAAGTCCATCCCTCTACCCGGACCCCCGCTGCCCCCGAACAGCTGAGCGAAGTGTCGCTGAAAAGCTTCACACATTTGCCCGGGATCGAGTAGCATGCGCCCGTCGTGGTCCACCAAAGACCGGATCGTGGCTTTGTTGCCACGACGCGCCTCCGCCACTCGGGCCCATTGAACGGCTTTCGTCCCCTCGTGTCTGAGAGCACGCACCCTAGCTCTGACAACGCAGCCTTCGTGCTTTGCATTGAAGAATTGGTCAAGGGCCAATTTCGCCGCAAGCACGTCGGTCGCAATGCCTTTGCTAAGCGCCTCGTCTAATTTTCTAACTAGTTCTCCCTCTGCTCTATTTTTCTCTATTGCTAAAGCCTTACTAAACCTAATCGATTCTATTCTAATCGCTCTTTTCAGAGCAAACCACCACTTGTTGTTGACGATGGCCCCCGTCAACGCCCGCTTAACTAGTTCGCTAATCCGGTCTCTGTAGGCCTTGCGCGCTGGTAAGGACGCGTTTAGCTTCCAGTAGCCGGGTCCTCGTCTATGAAGCCTATCTAAGTCAAGCACACAGGTCACGAATTTGTGGTCCGTGTAGCTGACTATCTTGAATTGTGGACAGCCTATGCTAGACCTATCTATTTCCCTACAAAATACTCTATCTAGATATGATCTGGATGACCCTATGCGGTTTGTCCAAGTCCACATTGGCACATTCGGGAAATCCAATCGGTACCTGTCAGACAGTTCAAAACGCCTGAGCAGGTTGGTGAGGCTCTTGCACCCTCCACCCCTATCCGCTAATCCCACACAGTCCCAGCGTGCATCTAAGATCCCGTTCCAGTCGCCCACTAACACTAAAGAGCGGGACGTTCCAAGAAAGGTCTCCAGACGCCGGAAGAAATCAGGCCGCCCTGCTCCTGTCGGGGCATAGACGGCCACTAGCCTGAAAGCTTGCCCGTCTCCGCTGGTCACGTCCAGCACCACCAGCTTACCCTCTGGGTCCAGGAAGATGGCCCGTATGGCGAGATCCAAACCTCTCCGAAAAAGCACAGCAACTCCTCCACCCGATCCAGGACGGCTGGGAGATGCGTACACATCGTAGCCGCCGAAGATCGGTGCGAAGGCCCGTGCTTCGGAGATTCTGGTCTCGCTGATGGCCACTACATCTATGTTTAGTGACCTGAGGTCGTTGAGCAGGTGACCCTGCTTCCATGACGACCCCAAGCCACGCGCATTTATGCTGCCTATTCTGAGTGAGGTCATGTTTAAAATAGAGTGGAAAAGATGGGAAAGACCACTTACCGTACTTTTGGTAGAGGAGGGATGGTTTTTACATCCCTTTTCACTTGATCGTCTGGTGAAGGGACCGTTGAATCGTCCCTTCGACTGGTCGTCGGCTCTTCTAAGAGAATGTCTGAGTATACTCTTCGATTGATGGTTCCTCCTAGGTCCCCGAAATCACCAACTGCGTTGGGGAATTTCGTTTTAATATTTGTGTATTGTTTCTGTGCTATTTTTAGCAGTCTTATGTTAGTTGGCGTTTTGATTGGTGCTGGTATTATGTAGTCCTGTTGTGAAATGTCTGTGTGTTCAATTATGTAAGTCATTAGTTTCTTGTTGTGTGTATTTATTGCCGTGCATTTGTTTTTCTGGGGGTGGGGTGTGGTTCTGCTATTTTCTTGTCGTTGTTGCTGGGTGTGTGTGTTTTGTTGTTGTGTTTGCGATGTTGGTGCTTGTGGTGGTGGTGTTGAAGGTGTTGTTGGCGGTGGGGTTGTCGCCGGTGGTGATGGTGGCGCTAGTGTGGGTGGTGATGGTGTTGGTGTTGTTGCTGCTGTGGGTCTCTTTGCAGTAGACTTTACCCTTTTCTCATTTCTTTCCTCACTTTTCAAAGGCGACGATGCGCTGCTTCTGCGTTTGTGCCTTCTTACGACCTTTTGCCATCTCTCTCCCACCTCACACTCCATGTCTGATTCTGTGAGGTCGGGGAGGGGTACCAACTCCACTCTTTCACTTGTTGTTGTTGGTGATGTTTGCACTGGAGTCTCTGTTGCAGCTGCATTTGGTATTGCTGTTGTTGTTGTTAGTATTTCCACTGCTGCTGCTGTTTTTGATTTCCGTGGAGTGGGTATGGGTGCCACGGGCCTATCGTTCCTGGTTGCCGCTTGTCCTGTTGCTGGTAGCCGTGGAGCCGGATTCGGAAGGAGGGGGGTTTTCTCCTTTCTCAGGGTCTTCTCGTTGCAGAAGGCCCTGAGGTGAGTCTTCGATCCACAGCGAAAGCATTTCGGGCGTTTGCCCTCAACACTTATGGGCAGTTGAGTGCCGTTATCGAAGTCTATCACATCCGGGATAGCTTCGATGCACTCCTGGTTGGTTTGGATTAGCATCTCAATGGAGGAGCCGACCCAATCTTCTCTTACTTTTTTCTGTACTTGCAGTACAGTTGTTTTGTCCTCGATTCCGACGAGGACAGACGCGGCCAGCCAAGAAGGGGTCATTCCGGGGGGGACGTGGGTCAGTTTGACCCTCACAATTTTTTGCCCACAGTAGGAGGGCACCAACACCATTTCCTCGCTCCTTAGGGTCACTACTGATTGGGCCTTTGCCTCCTGGGGTGTGGCAAAAAGTACGTCTACGGTGGCATATTTTTTGCCTCGGGTGATGTGCGTTTTCCGCTGCCACACAGACCCCAAGGCTTTTTGTATTTGGGCCTCTGTGGCTCTTTCCACCCTACGGGATTTTGTACTTACTGTACGGTACGTGACCGTACAGTGCTCTTGGGTTTCGAAAAAATTTTTCGCTGCCTTGCAGATTGCTCGGTGTCCGTTCTTTGTCACCATCTTCTTCGCTTCCTCTAATTCCTCATTTGTTATGAGGATTGTTTCCAAATTTTTCGCAATACCTGCAAATGAGATTGGTTTTTCTCTGCTGTTGTTGTTGTCGTCAGAGCTGCTGGTACTTTTGTTGTTGCTGCAGGTACTACGACTACTGCCTCCGCCGCTGTTGCTGTGGTTGTTGTTGGTGTTGCTGCTGCTAATGCTGTTGTTGTTTATGCTGCTGGTGATGCTGTTGCGGCTGCTACTGTTGTTTTCATTGTCACTGTTGCTGTTGTTATTACGGCTGCTACTGCTATTATTCCTGACGTCAGACGAATGAACTGGGTTTTCGTATTTCCCGCACACCTGTTTCGTCGCTGTCGTCGTCGTCGTGGAGAAACCTTGCACGCTTTGCACGAGACTTTTCTTTTCTTTCGTCGCTTGCGAAAGAGAAGGGAGGGAGAGAGACACATTTAAAGAAGGGAGGGAGAGAGACAATCTTCTCTCTGCTGTAGTGATGATTGAGGAAGAAGAAGACGGAATGAGTGGGAGTGACGTATGAAATTTCTTTTTCGTAGCCATGTTTTTTTGTTTAAAATGAAATTTTGGGTACAAAACCCCAATAACTGGTTATTTAACCCCGAAGGGCCAAATAACGGACAGAAAGACCCCTCTCACGAGGAGGAGGGTGTCTTTATCAACAATTTGGTTCAAGTTTTAAACAATTTACAATTGTTTTAACGGTTAAAAATTACTATACCTTACAGAGCCGAGCCTCCGTCAACCATGGCATTCAATAATAATAATAATAATAATAATAAGAAGAAGAAGAAGAATTGTTTCTACTTTTGGCACACGGCCAGCAAATACACCAGTACATTACTGGTACTTTATTTTATCGACCCCGTAACGATGAAAGGCAACGTTAACTTCAGCGGGATTTGAACTCAGTTCGTAAAGGGACGTAAATCTTTGCTGGAAAGCATAGCGTCTGACTCTCTACCGATACTGCCAATCCACCGCCCTGTTAACTTTGCCTTACGGGGTCGATAAAATAAAGTACCAGTAATGCACTGAGATATTTGCTGACCTTGTGCCAAATAATAATAATAATAATAATAATAATAATAATAATAATAATAATAATATAAATAATAACATATATGTATATATATATATATATATATATATATATAAGTTCACATAACATTTTATACGTTGGGTATGTAAGTTCTAAATTTAACATATTTACTTTATTCGACAGCAGAGTAAATGTACTTTTTCTAGGCATGGAGCTGCATAAATGTCATCAATTTGTCTGTTTATCGGTAATTTTGTTCTCTGAAACGATCTGAAAACTATGGATTTATTAATTACTTCATCCTGGCTTATCCTTTTATTGTTCAACCTTCTATAGCTATTGAGAGTTTAACGACTAATGTTATATTATTGTCATATCATTAACTCTTGAAGTAGATCAGATGTCTTGATTGTTTTTTTTTATGGCTAGAGTATATAAGCAACATATTGCCAATACTCCATTGAACATCTACGATTTTATATCATCACGGGAGAACATTACGGGGCCAATGTTCCTGTTGTTTCAAATGGAAGAAAGCGACTGTGTAAGATGTGAAAACATTTGGTGACAAACACAATGACAAGATAAATCATTAGAATACTTAAAAAACTGAATAATGATTTCATGGCACGGCAAACATTGAATAAACTGTTCAGTTACGGAATAACGAGATAAATGATAGATTTTTGTCTCCTATGAGATATACATAATAGACGTAAAAGTTCACATAACAGTGTTGAAAGTTTAATTTTGCCTACAGTGACCGTTGTGATTTTAAGTGTCATGAAGCAGAGTGCATATGAAATTACTATGGCCATCCCAATGTCTCTATAGTAGATAGAATGAGAACGTTCATTGTATATTTAAAGACATACTTCGCATACACTGCTTGTTCCACCATTTGGTTGCAAAGTAATCGGAAGGACGTCCGCAAGGTATCCTTGTATTATAGGTAAGCAAGTTTATCGAATTAAATACACTTCAAAATCGTGTGTTCGTCTTTTTCAGGAACTTTGTAACAAAAATGACGACAGGTTTGAAGGCCTACTGATGTATACAGACGTGCAATGGCTATCTCATGGTAATTGCTTTTGTCAATTGGAAGAATATTTATGTCATTTCGGAATATATATATATATAAAGGTTTACATATATATATAAAGTCATAGATATATATGTGTTTTGCAACGGGTCACGTTGTGGCTCAATGAAGAATT
>OZ024745.1:112422610-112432610 GCA_964016885.1 Eledone cirrhosa
GTTGATAAAGCTGGACGTGGAGACCAAATGGATGACGAAGATTTTGAAATTCTTCATTCATGCCCTAAATTAAGTCAAGAACTACTGGATCATTTGGTTCGAAAGTTTGAACTTTCTAAGAACGATGCTTACCTGTCTAGAACAATGTTCAGAGGAGATGGTGTCTTAGCCCAACCAACGAAAACTTGAACTCCATGTTACTGATATTGACAGTGAAATCAAAGCTGTAACTGTTTGTGGTAAGTTTCTTCTAAGTGTATATTGTTATTTTAACAGTTATTAATTGTAGTTTAGTATATTCATAGATTACAAAATTAACCAATGATCACAAGATTAGACACTTTTTCTGTGGGATATCTTGTAGATGAAAATATAGACGTGATAGAAGAAAATGGATTTCATAATCATAAAGAGCACCCTAAAATTAACTAATATCATGTTAAGTAGTGTTTGCTGAAAACATTAGTGTCATGCAGTGTAATAAAAACTTGAAACCTAAATAAACTTTTTCTTGGTGTGTTTGACCAGTCTGTTTCCTAGATGTAACCCGCCACACAGTTTAAGCCACAACCTGACCTTTAGCTGACTTTAGCAAGAATTACTCTATTGCAAGAATTTGGGTTAGGTATCGGCTCTGAAGACAACTTCTTCACTGCATAGCATCATTCATGAAGGCCCTGCAAAGACTTATTGGTGTTCTTCTTCCTCTCATAACGAAGCTATGAAAAATGTTGTAGCTAATTATTATCGCATTTTAAACAATTAACTGCTTAAATAGAATAGATTATCGATAGGAATGATCAATAGAAAAGAAACGTGACAACTGAGGAGTTATTGGTATCGATTCTCTTGGTGAAAACGATGAGATATTTAGTAAAGCAACCATCATTGGATAATTTAAAAGGTTTGTGTGCATGTATGTGTGTGCATGTGTGTGTGTAAATTAACAGAAAGTTTTGATATTATTTCAAGATTGACGGAATTCTTAGAGCGTCAGACAAAATGCCTTGTTATATTTATCTATACTTTTTGTGGTCTGAGTTCAAATTCGGCCCAAGTAAACTTTGCACTCAAGTACCTGAGTCAATTCAACCAACTAATCTGTTCCCTCGGGTTTCTGGCCTTGGGCATATGTTAGAAATTATTATTTCAAAATTATGATGATGTGATTTGAGGAAGAATTGGTTGTTATTTCTAGCAAGTTAAGAAATCATGGGATTAAGTTCATTTTAAAGTACCGTGAAAGAAAAAAAAATGTAATATGAATGTTGTTGTTGTTGTTTTGGCCCAGGTCAGTCCTAATCCCGTAGACCAATGATGAAAGATGTTCACAGAAATCATCTTTTTCTCAAACTTAATTGTCCAATAAGCTATGATTCATGGGTAGTTCCAACGCTATTTCTAGTAAGTAGTGAAACACATAAAGGTTATTTGTTTTGAAATTTCCTCGTAGTTTGAACGTGATCGCGTTAAGTGCTGGTTCATCATCATATAATATCAGAGAAACTTCCTACTTCAATGCAGACGGCAACTCATAATGATAGAATTAGCAGCCAAATCTCTTTCATATCCTATATTTTTTTTTTAAATGTACATTGTTGTCTGTATCATGCGGTCACGACTGAAATGTTTCAGATTACGGATCTATTTGATCAGAACCGACCAACAATAACAACAACAACAACCTCCCCATTACCGATTCCGCTTGTGTAGGTAGTTTCATTAGGTAATTAATTAAGATATATTAATTAATTAATTTAGATTACTACTTTAGTAATGAGAACAGTCATTTCGTAAATTACTAGTTCTGGTCAGAAAACAGGTGTGGGGGGGGGGGGTCTTGTTGAAAATGTGTCCGAGGCAATCTTTATATCAATCACATAGAAGAAAGAACAATATATATTAATAAATATGAATTTATCCAGTGATTTATTATCCGCTATTTTGGGATAGAAATAGTATTATCATTAATAATTTATAATTCTTCCCCCAGGAGTTAAATATTTTAAATCTAATATGGCTTCCACTGGCATTTAGAGTAATGTATTGTTTAGTTAAAAGTACACCTAGCCTATAAATACGCTATCAGAATTTATATAAACAGATAACATTATTGAAATTTCCTGCCAAAAACTTTGAATTGAAAACCATTAGTATGATATTTGAAATTTTGGGAAGTTCTGCAAACTATATATGGCATTACTATATATATAACAAAAGCACATACTACAAAGATAAGTAAAAAGGTAAATTATAATAAAAAATATATAGATGCCATACATATGTACAATGATTTCTACATATGCACAATAAAAACACAACTAGATGTATATTACTGTATATACGCACTCATACAAACTTGCATACAAATATGCATGCATATACATACATATATAGACACATACATGAATCTATCCATCCATACCTGCATACACACATCCAAACATACATGTATATATACATACATGCATGCATACATAAATAAATGCATACATACTTACATGTATGCATACATACATACATATACATATGGTGGCTGCCAACTCGTTTTCGAGTACGGCCACTACTTTATATCCATGTAGGAGAACCCCTATCGACGCGCTGAACGAGTGTGACTTTTTAGTCCAGCCAGCGACTTGAAAACTCTGGTACAAACACTACACTTGTGACAATTATTGACACATATTGCTGGGCCCATGGTACCATGTGACGACAAGTGCAGAGAGATCTCCAGATATAAAGCATATATATATATACATACATATATACATATATATATACATACATATATATACATACATATATATACATACATATATGCATACATACATGCACGTATGCATACATATACATGTACATGTACATGTACATGTACATGTACATGTACATGTACATATACATGTACATATACATGTACATACACAAGTGTCTAGATATTGATTTTATATTTTGGAGCTAAGTTATATACGATTTAATTGAACCTCCGTTACACGACATCAACCCAGAAGGGAGAAAATCAAAATGTAACCCCTGCATGATGTGAAATCACGCTGCAGCTAAATACTGTGAAATATTTCTTTTACTACTTCACCATTTTTGTTATTCCACTGCCCTAGATTGTTACTCCGCTGTCTAGAATGTTACAATAAAATACCCTGTTCTGTTAATTTGGCGTTCTATAGAGGATTAGTGGCGGATGAAAACGACAATGTTCTCGGGCATAAGTTGGACATCAACTTTATTTCTCTCCTTTACACGTTGTTATATAAACCCACACTGTATCGTCTTGTATCGTCCTCGATTTTTATGTAAATCCTTGCAGATAATGAACTAATCGTTACCATAGTTCGTCATTGTCGTCGTCATCATCATCGTCATCATCACCCTCCTCATTATCATTATCATCATCATCATCATCATCATTATGATAAACAATGTGTTTTGTAAATATAATGGTTTTTGATTTAAGCACATGACCAACAATTTTGGGGAGAGGAAGTCGATTAAATTGACAGCAGTGTGTTACTAGTACTTTATTTTATCGACCCCGCTAGGATGAAAGGCAAAGCTAATCTCGACGGTATTTGAAAGGAACCTGACACGGGTGGGGCACTGATCAACTTAGATCAATCTAAAACTTTAGATAGGGTCAACCATCGGTACTTGGCAACGCTCCTCGAGGCTGCTGGCTTCCGGCCCGTTTTCAGGGGATGGATTGCTGCAATACATGATGACATCTTCTCAGAAGTCAGAGTGAATGGTCACTTTTCGAAATAGCTCAACATTATTCACTCGGTCCATCAACGTTGTCACCACAGTGGTGTAGAGCACTAAACACATCGAGGTGATCGATACCATTCTCAGGGGTACGAAGTGGTGATAAGAAAGAAATTTAACCAAGAAAAGTCGGTGAGCCTGTAGTTAGGCATCTGGAGAGGCAGGTTTATACCGTTCAACGGCGGTGTCGGGCATTGGACGGGCGGAACAGTTAAATTGCAGAAGTGGCGAACATGTATATCCCTCATCTACCACCGCCTGACTGTTGTGACGTGTTCTGGTCCCTGTCTGACTGCACTGGAACGCTTTTTCTTCCGTTTCTTGTGGAAAGGACGTGTTCTAATGGTAAGGCGATCCATCCGCTATCAACATCCGCTGCATGGAGGACTGGGCATGCTGTGGCTGATGATAGGCAAACATGCGCTGATGCTACGACATCTTCATCTTTTCCTTAACGGTGAACAGGTGTGGTACCGTTCACTAGACACATACTTTCCCAGCTCGTCCCATAATGGAGCTCCAATTCTGGGTCAAGTGAAGACCGAGAAGGAGCGCTTGGAAACTGGAATGTCTTCAAACGCTCTTGCCGGAATACCTTTGATTAAATGTTTACTTGATTACAGTAGACTAGGTGTTGTATGGACGAGGAGTTTTTTTTTCTTTTTGACTTAGTGGAAATAGTGTAATTGTTTCAATCGACAACAATACCTATTTTGTTCCCCACCGCTCCTCCGCTTGGAAAAATAAAAGACTTTGTTGACTTCAGAGTGATTTTAATTCAGAATGTAGAAAAAGTACGCTACTAAATATCGCAAGGGATTTTATCAGGTGACAGTATGGTTCTGCTATTCACAGCTTGAATACCTGACTAGCAAGGAATTCAAACGTAAGTTTACGAAACCTAATTCGGGGATAGTACTATCACATACAAAAAAATGTAGCGATAACAAAATCAATAAGAGTAGATTCCTAACGAGGTTTTTACGAATTTTCCCGAGACGGTAAAATGCCAAAAGAATGTCAGGAAGTAATTCTATGTCTAGCTCCCCTTATAACACTAGATTATCATTGCAACGTGAAACCAAAAGAAAATGGCTTAAACGGAAAAGACATTCCGATTCCACATGAACACGAAGGTAATCTTTTCAGACACTCCTGGCGCAGTAGTAAAACACTTTCAAAAGAGTTCATAATCACCTTGTTTAAGGTGCTATCAAGAAATAATCTATCTAAATATTTTAGGCAGGTATCATACGAAATTATGCAATAAGTATACAAATAAAGATTTTTCAGGAAAAACCTGAACAGGACCATGTGCGGGTACTGTCCTTCCTCTTTTCCCAGACTAAAAAGTAAATAAATTCCAGGGAGACCAGTGTGAAGCCTTCTTATTCTTAAAGAACCTGACACATTCAGAACTTCTAGACTATATCTCCTACGTTAAATGTTAACTGTATAATGCAACTACATTTAGAATAATTTATTAAAATATTGAATACAAATAATATCGTTTGTGTTTTAAGTATTGTATTTGAGTTATGTTGGTACCAGTAAAATGTTTTTTAAATGACTTTGCTGGAGTGGTGATTGTTGTCGTTAGTGGAAGTGTTACTTTTGTTAAAACATAAAGTAACAAGAGCGTCTGTCAACGTCGGAAGATTTCAATTTATTAGCGCTAATTAAGCGAATTACAATAACTTATATAGAAGAGTGGTGAATTGGGAGAGTCATTAGTGTCAGACAAAAAGGATAATGTTTTGTTTATCACCCACTTTCTCTCCTCGCTCCTCTCTCTCTCTCTCTCTCTCTATCTCTCTCTCTCTCTATATATATATATATATATATATATATATATATATATATATATAAATACAATATCGGAGAAGGCTTTTTAGCGATATATATATATATCTGTGTGTGTGTGTGTATAGATATTTGTATACATATATATATATATATACGTGTGTGTGTGTATATATTTGTTGATAGCATTTTGTAATTCAAAAAGAACATAAGCCGTGGCTATATTAAAACGATAGTTCAATGTGTCAATTAAATGAGTTTAACTTATTAAGGAGAGATAAGACCCTCGATCCCAGACAAATAAGAGATAGAATAAGACGTACCAGTTAAATAGTAGAGTCGATTAAACTGGAGAATACTTCTTTTCTTGAAATTTGTGGTCTTGTATCAGCGTTAGAAACCATTGTTGTATTTTTAAAATTAGCTCTTAATTTATCATCCATTTACATAGTGTTTTAACAGAAGTAATTCCAATATCTTCTCCGTTCTGTTGACCAGTATCGTGAGCTAGACTGACCCTTAAGTTTCATTTATGGGGGTGGCATGCGGAATAAATTTACTTCCATAAGCATGAATGGGTTATCATATTAATTAAATTTGATTCCTTTGTATGACATAAAATTAGCTTTATTTGCGATAGCTGTGTATCCAAATAGTGAATGTTTGCTAAGGAAGGTAATATATATATTAAACTTCGTTCCTCGGAAATAAAAATAAATAATTTCCTTTTGATATAAAAAAAAAAATATCTTGAAATATTCCGGTATATCTCTGTCTGGAGGGGAATCAAAACATTCTCTAATATGAATTACACCCCACCCCCCACCCACCCACAACAAAATAGATAAAAATATAAAGATTTATAGGTGGGCATGTGCAGGAAATGTCAACACCATTCTATATGAACGTACAAGAAATAACAACTAAATATCCCTCAAATTACCAAATTACTTACATATAGAAATATCATAAAGGACTATGCACGACGCCAGTAGGAAAAAGCAGCGTGATAAGATTTGACGTCCTTGATCATAGGTTTAGTGCAACAAGGCTGACAACATGGATTCTGGGTCGAAGTTAAGAATACAACAAGACTCAATGCCAGGGATGTGATACGTAGAAGTACTTAAAAGAATGTATGGAGATGCGTATACGTTCGATTTGCAGTTATATCTAAATACATTTATATGAAAAAACAATGGGTGGAACAAATTTCTATTTGCTTATTATATAGGCATCTATTGGGTCGTCAAGTATGAAATTTGTAGAAATTTGTTTTTTTTTTACAAATTTCTACAAATTTCATACTTAACGATCTAATACATCATTATACTTCAGTACCATTAGATTTGTTGTTGTTATTATTGTTTAACCCTGGTCGTCCTTGAATACGCAGAACTATGTCAAAATCATTCCAGTTATCGGTTTCCCGGAATTATTTTTGAGGGGTTTCTTAAAATCTTGAATTAATTGTCCAATGAGTGTTTACCTATTTCAAGAATGTAAATTTGGAAGTAATTTGGCTGCTATTTCTAGCAACTTGTGAGATCAAGTAGATTAGATGATCTCGTGCTGGCTCGTGGATTTGTATACATACAGCAAGAACGTTGTACAGGAAATGACCTGATTTTCATTCTTCATTGAATATATTTAATTGATCTCATGATATATTAATTTACTTGGACGGAAACATAATGTCTCGAAATCTCATTACCCATCTTATATATTTAACAATACAAATGTATGTTCGTACGTACATATGTATGTATGTATGTATGTATGTATGTATGTATGTATGTATGTATGTATGTATGTATGTTATCTCTTTCTCTTAATTTCGAGTATATTTTTGACCAACCACCTTCCTGGTGGCAAGGTTGTAAAAGAAAAGAAATTGTCATCCCTTAAATTGCAAGAATGTTTTGCAAATTTTGAAGGTGAAGGCTATCTCAGCTATTTGTAGACTATGAATTAGGGAGCTGCGCTCTTTGTCCGCAAATCCAAGTTCAGTTATACATTGGTCCAAGCGGGTTGGTATATAACCCGTAACTCCAATAATTGTTTCTATTTTAGGCACAAGGCCAGCAATTACCCAGTACATTACTGCCAATAATGATGGGTATGAAGCTAAAGGTGTATCTTGGATAATGGATTTGTAAACTCCTCATCAATGGTCTGTAGATGTCCTCCTTCTCCTGTATTTTTCTGACAACGTTTATATCAAGTGGGCAGCTGATCTCCACAACAGAACACGTTTTCAATGTGTGGTCCCAAACAACAATATCAGACCGGTTGTGCTTTAATTTGGTGACAGTTTTTATTTTCAGGTTCCACCAACATTCTTTAGTGTCATCTGTCTCAATATATTCTTCCGCGTTTGTTTTTAATTTTGTTTTCCGAAGTGCGTTCCAGATGGTTCTAGCTATCCCATCGTGTCTCATGGGGAGGTAGTAGCGAGATGACATTCTTTCGCAGCTGGCAACAATGTGGCTTACATCTTCGATCTTTGTTTTACATAGCCTACATTTATTGTCAGCTGATGGCCCTCCTCTTTTGTGCAGCAGATATTTGGTAGGGAGTTCTTGTTCTTGTATTGCATAGAGATATCCCTCAAGGTGTGATGTCATAAACTTGTCGGAACTCCATGCCAGGCTTTTTGAGTGGTTTATCCCCTCTATGGTCTGTGTTTTACGTCTCAAGTATCCATGCACAACTTTTTCTGTAAATTGGTCAATTTTTTCTTCTTGTTTGAACATTGAATAGGATCTTCCGATGTATGTATGTATGTATGTATGTATGTATGTATGTATGTATGTATGTATGTATGTATGTATGAATGTCGGGTCACGCTTGAGTGCTACTGGTAACATGTAACTCAGTACAACCAGTCGGATGGTCGAGTCGTCGGCGACTAAACCGGCAACCCCACCAATTTACTTGGTGAGGAGGGTGATTTGGGACACTCTGCAGGACAAAAAACAAAACCTGACAAAGGGCGGAAGAACTCATAAGAGTCAACGGCTATCCGAAAGTGTGTAAATATGTATATACACATGTACCACGCGGTTAAACCACTGATAGTGAAGGAACCATAGCCTTTGTCAGAGCATTCTTCTAGGAGAAGGCAACTCAAGAAACTGGGATAACTCCAACATAAAACCAGCGGCTCAGTAGTTACCGATGATGTTGATCTTTTCTTCTTTTCGGGTTATAGCCACTGTCGCTCAGGGAGTGGGATTGGCTCAGTGCACAGTCTTTCCTCACTTTAAAAAATATCTTCACGCACAGGCATTGCACGATAGAATTAATTAATAATTATTAATAATGGTATATCGAGCAATGGCCATACTCGATAACGAGGGGGCAGCCATCATCATGTATGAATGTATGTATGTACGTACGCACGTATGTATGTATGTGTGTGTATGTATGCATACATGTATATCTGTAACTATGTATGTATATATGCTTGCACGTACGTATGTACGTATGCACCGACATGCATATGTGTGTATACGTATGTATGTACGTCTGTATGTATATATGCATGTATATATATATGTATGTATGCATGTATATTTGTATGTATATGTTTGTATGCACGTTTGTACGTATGTATAAGCTCTTATGGGATGTTATCCTGTGTATGTATGTATGTATGTCCGGAAAGGAATCCATGTTGGCCTTCCCCAAGGCACTGACAGAGGCCTGACCTGACATGTGAGACCTGTAATAGGGTTTGTCTGAGCATGGCAGGTCTAAAGAGTCACCTGAGAGTGCACAAGAACATGGAAGCAGGCACCTGTGGAGCTATAAGTGTTCATCAGACGATGACATGTGATGTTTGTGGAAGGGTATGCAGGTCGAGTAGTGATCTCACACGACACCTTGGGTCACATGGTGCCATGGGCCCAGCACTAGGTGTCAATAATTGTCACAAGTGTCGTGTTTGTACCAGAGTTTTCAAGTCGCTAGCTGGACTAAAATCCCACATTCGTTCAGCGCATCGGTAGGGGTTCTCCTACATGGATATAAAGTAGTGGCCCTACTCGAAAACGAGTTGGCAGCCACCATGTATGTATGTATGTATGTATGTATGTATGTATGTATGTATGTATGTATGTATGTATGTATGTATGTATGTATGTATGTATGTATGTATGTATGTATGTATGTATGTGTGTTCGTATATATGCATGTTCATTTGTATGCATCAATGTATGTATGTATATATGTATGCGTGTGTAGTTGAATTAGACCTCTGTCGCTTCCAACGACGAGTGTTCCAATTGTTTGAGTTGCCTGCCAATAATATTAACGTGCAAGTGGCTGAGCATTCCACAGACACGTGTACTCTTAATGTATTTCTCAAGGAGATTCAGCGTGACACAGTGTGTGACAAAGCTGGCCCATTGAATTA
>OZ024745.1:112437610-112447610 GCA_964016885.1 Eledone cirrhosa
ATATATAGCGAAAAATGGAACGGGAACAAAACAGAGAGGCAGTACGAACAAAGGTTTATTAGTTTCACGCTCTTGAGAGTGGGGTGGCGGTGGGGAACGACGTTTCGGGCATAAGCCCTTCTTCAGGCGAAAAGTGTGTGGGAAGAGAGTTCCATATACAAAAGGATAGAGCAAGAGTGCCCCAAAGAGCAAAAAAAAAAAACGATTTTAAAATGTTGTATACTTATAATGGTTTTTAATTTTGACGCAAGGCCAGCAATTCTAGAGTAACTGAAAGTTGATTATATCAACCTAGTATTTGATTAGTTCTTTTTTTTATCGGCCCCAGAAGGATGAAAAGCAAAGTTACTTTTACGAGATTTGGACCCAGAATTAAAGAGCCGGTACAAATGCCACAAAGCGTTTTGTCAGATGCTCTAACGATTCTGTGAAACCTCAGCCATAATGTTGTATAAATATAATGCGAATGGAATCTGTTTTGTATATTGTAACACATTTACGAATAGAGTAGTTAGAGAAATAGTATAATAGTATATAACCTGATTAGAAAGGTTTGTAAATCTCCTCTAAAGCGCACTTTACCGTCTTAAAACGCTATTAGATTATGTACTTGACGGTATTATATAGTATATTATATATATAGTTAAGACACAGAATGTGGATATAACTGGAAGACCCTTGATCAAGACTGACTGTGTGTTAAACAACTATAAGAACAACAATATGATTAACATAAATATATCAACACTAAAGTTTCGTATAGGTGGTATAAATATATCAATATTAAAGTCTAATCACAATGACAAGGCAGCGAATTAACAGAGTCGTTAGAGCGTCGAAGTTCTTTGCGTTAGACCAAGGTCAACTTTGCTTTTTATCCCTCAAGAGTCGATAAATACAGTACTAATCTTGTAATGAGATCGATTATTTTTTTCTCCTCTTCTCAGTATGTTGGTCACTTAGATAAATCAGTTGGAGTCAGACCTGAAGGAGAATGGGCTTTCGCCAAGTTTAAAATAACCGTGGCGTCATGGTGGCGCTTCTACAACTCCACTAGGGTTAAGGGCTCAAGGAATGAAGAACATCAATGATATAAATATTTCAGCATGAAAAACTCTCTGAATCGGAGCTAGCGATAACATTGTCAGATTGGATGTATTTAAATTAGAATAAAAGAAGAGATAAACATAATGATTCTTGCGGAACAGTTTAACACGAATTATATGATGATGTATGCCAATGTTTGGTTTAACTGGCAATACAATGAATGATAATTGTCGTCTGCTGACAGCTCATAATAACAAAGGTTTGGTGCCAGCACTATTGGTGTATATATATATATATATATATATATATATATATATATATATATATACATATATTGTTTGTATGTATTATATATATGCATATATATATATACATGTATATATATATATATATATATATATATATATACATGTATATATATATATATGTGTGTGTGTGTGTGTGTGTGTGTGTGTGTGTGTGTGTGTGTGTGTGTGTGTGTGTGTGTGTGTGTGTTTGTGTGTGTGTGTGTGTTTGTGTGTGTGTGTGTGTGTATGTATATGAATGAGTGTGTGTGTTGTTTGTGGGTTCGCGTACCAAGTAATATTTTGACCTTTCTGAACGGTAAGCAATTTCTTTTGCTTTCTGCCAAAATTCAGAAATGTTTCTGTTATACAATGTTTTTACCATTCTTTATACCATGCCAATCTCTATCAAGCAGGTCTATGATCAAAGGTATTCCACTTTTGAGCACCCCGTCTTTTTTAGCTATATTTAGAACACGTTAATAAATATACCCTACCAGTTAAGAAGGAATGTAAGTTTTGGAAGATTTGGCTATTATTTCTAGCAGGTCACTCGACCACATAGAGGCTCCTTGTATAAGTTGGACAACTATGTGAATTTAGTGAGCTAGCTCTCAATGACTTATGACCATGACGATGCAGCTTTGATTTTGTGCTGAATTCACTTCGATTCCTTAACTCTTCTAATGTTAATTAAGATGCACATGTACAGCACATAATCTTCACCTACCTTATAAATGTGTAACATTTTGGCTTACATATGCAATTATGACATTTATAGTCCTTTCCTCTACTTTCCCATACAGTTAGATTTACCTTTTTTTGCCCCTTCCTCTTTTTTACTCATTATTTAATTTTATTTTTAACTTTCTTTTTCACATCTATCCAATTATCAATGGTTTTAAAGCCAACTTCGTGAATTTAATTTGAATAAAATTTCTGTTTTATGCAATCAACTATTTGTAAGCTATTTGAAAACGAGAGAAACTTTACCTGGTAACTCGACCTTTAGAAATAGTAGCCAAATCTCCCGTAAACCTCGATGGCTGACCTTAGTTTTACTGGTAGCCCAGACAAGCTGATTTTCGATGTGAAAGTGACAAAAAGATCTGGTTTTCCAAATGTCCTGACATATGTCATAGCATGTTGTGTTCGTTCGTGCATGTATCGAGGACCACCTGTGAATGATGATGGAAGGATTATAAGCCCCATGTTTTCAATATCACCATTTGTCATCAGAGCATCTTGGAAATGAACATAATTTTCAGCCCTTAACTTTTTTTTATTGTTACGAATGTAGAGGAAACAATCACTCTCAACTTTAGCATATCAACCAGGTATTGATGAAATAGATCACGATATATGCGTAATCGACTTGGTTGTTCTGGTCTTAACATCAGTTGGTAAGAATAGAAATCATTTGATGACACATTTTTGTTGGTAATTGGCTCTCCTGCTGCAGGTTCAATCTGAGGAATAGTGAAATGATACCCATCTTGTCCATTCCACAAAATAAGAGGGATGAGTCTCTGAAACACGTTAAATATTATGCCACCCTTTCTAGCCTCTCTCCTCCCGTAGTTATGTCACCCTTTCTAGTCTCCCTCCTCCCGTAGTTATGCCACCCTTTCTAGCCCTCCTCCGTCCGTAGTTATGCCACCCTTTCTAGCCCCCCTCCGTCTGTAGTATTGCCACCCTTTCTAACCACTTCCACCGTAGTTATGTCACCCTTTCTAGCCTCTCTCCTCCCGTAGTTATGTCACCCTTTCTAGTCTCCCTCCTCCCGAGGTTATGCCACCCTTTCTAGCCCCCCTCCTCCCGTAGTTATGTCACCCTTTCTAGCCTCTCTCCTCCCGAGGTTATGTCACCCTTTCTAGCCCCTTCTCCTCCCGTAGTTATGTCACCCTTTCTAGCCTCTCTCCTCCCGTAGTTATGTCACCCTTTCTAGCCTCTCTCCTCCCGAGGTTATGTCACCCTTTCTAGCCCCTTCTCCTCCCGTAGTTATGTCACCCTTTCTAGCCTCCCTCCTCCCGTAGTTATGTCACCCTTTCTAGCCCCCCTCCGTCCGTAGTTATGCCTCCCTTTCTAGCCCCCCTCCGTCTGTAGTATTGCCACCCTTTCTAACCACTTCCACCGTAGTTACGCCACCCTTTCTAGCCTCCTTCCGCCCGTTGTTATACTATGGAACTGGGGAGCTTCAGTGACACAGTATGGAAATATGGAATTAAGGTAACCCCCCTATGTCAGTGGGGAAATAGTGTGGAAAATATAGCTCTTTGAAGCTAGTGCCGCAGTATGGCACGTCGGCTCTAGGGTGCCGTACTAAGGCACTGCGGAGCTAGGGTGGCACAATATGGACTTGGGGAGAGTCAGTGACACAGTATGGAAATATGGAGTTATGGTGACACCCCCCCCCCCCCCCCCCCCACACACGGCAATGGTGAAATAGTGTGGAAAATATGGCACTTTGAAGCAAGGGTGCCGCACTATAGCACTACGGAGCTAGAGTGGCCCACTATGGCACTGGGAAGCTTGAATGACACAGTATGGAAATATGGAACTAGGATTTCGCAGTATGGCAATGGGGAAATAGGGTGGAAAAATACGGCACGTCGGAGCTAGGGTGCCGCACTATGGCACTGTGAATCACTATGGAACTGGCGAGCTTCAGTGACACAGTATAGAAATATGGAGTTAGGGTAACTCCCTATGGCAATGGCGAGATAGTGTGGTAGAATATGGCACTTTGAAGCTAGTGTAAGAATAAAATGTGTATCACATTATATAACCTTCAAAGAACAGATCAAACGCAGCATCAGAGAGAGAAGAAGGAGAGAGTGAAAGAGGGAGAAAGATGGAGAGATTTTATCCTTGTTACTAGCAAATGATTTCGACATATCTTTGTTACATGCATTGAATGGAAGAACGGTGAGTGAGAGAAAGTCTGAAGGGTTCCGTTGATCTGCAGATGTAACAACATTTTCCCAATAAATTGAAGAATATTAACAAATCAAAAGTTGATAAAACACACGCGTTCAACTAAAACATAAAAAAAATACTTTTAAAAAATCTATCATTTTGAGATATTATTTTTTTTATTGATAAAATTGCTAAAGAATTTAACTGTCATGTGTCATGGACGGCTGTAAATATATTTTTATAAGGTGCAGTTTATTTCTCTCTCGTTGTCACATTTATAGGTATCTTCATCATTATTCTAAAAGCAACCTACAGATTAGGCATGACATCCTTTAACTGGTTATTTTTGATAAATCAAACAGCTTCTATCGGAAGTTCTACGCCTTTAGGACATAACTCTTTTGCAATATCTATCTTGTTCAGCAAAGAGAACACATCCGTTAATACTACTATTTTTTTTTTTGGTGTGTGTGTATGGCGGGGGGGGGGGGGGGGGGACTATATATTATCCCCCAACGCTTGACATGCTAATCTCATATTTTTATTTGGAGAATCTTTTATGTAATTTAAAAATCCCCATGTGTTATTGGAACTTTATAATAAATCTTTTCGATTAAAAATTACTACCTGTGTCAAGTATTATATTGAATACATTATTTTAAAATCTTTGTTCGGTGTTATCTGTATTTTCGATGCACGTACACGTATATTCAAACTGCTTTTTTCTGTGTATTCTTTTTTCTTTTAAAGTTGGGCTTTCAATCTAATTCTGTAGCTTAACCCATTTGCTGATGCTAGTGCTCTCTCATGATAATCAATTAAGTAATTAGTGTCATTATCCATTATTGTATTTGCGGTAAGCAGTTCCATTGAGAAACTCCTCATAGTTTTGCTGACCTTCCGCTACTACTGCTCACATGCGCAACATTTTAAATTACGCTTCAATCCACTGATCAGGAATACAAGTAGCCAAAATAGGTTTCTCCGAAGGGTTTAGGAGTAACGTTACTTGATATGGTACATAGCTCGGAGATCAGAGAGCTACTTCAGGTAGAGCAGCGACTTCTTCGAATTGGGAGGTCATAGTTCTGATATTACGGGTGTGTGGTTAGAATGTCTCAGGGAAAGAGTCGCTAGACAGATTTTACGGGCAAAATCAACCGGCAGGAGACCCAGAGATAGACTACGAGCAGGATGGTTGGATAACATCCGTGAGATCGGTTGTTCTGACTTGAGGATCCAGCCGGATCAATTGGAGACAGTTGTTTCTGACAGGACCTGGTGGAAGGAGTGTATGAGAGCTTTTTCCCTACGCCCGACTCAAGAAGAAGAAGAAGAAGAAGAAGAAGAAGAAGAAGAAGAAGAAGAAGAACTGAGTTCTCTTTCGGTCCAAGTTGCAGACATTGATCTACAAATATGTCATGTTGAGCAATAGCTGAATCAATCTCAACCGTCTGGGAGGGCCTGTAAGAGATCTCACAAATTCTGATCTCTTCTGATGAATTTAATTTAAAATAAAATAAATGAAGTGATATAAGACCATAAATAGTGTTTACGACATGGTTCAATGAATCTTCCTTCTTTATCCTTCACCTCAGACCTGTTTATATTTATTTCTGGTTATTTTCTTCCACTCATCTCTCAGATACGTCGTAAATATTTATGGGAGACTGAAAACTATATATTTCTCTCCTTAGTATCTAAAAAGACAAACAAACCCCTGTTTTGCTCCTCGGGGCCTAACTGAATGTCTGGGAGGAATTAATAAATATTATTAACAGGAATGATGATAATAATCCAACGATCCAAACTTCAGTTACGAAAGAAATATCAAATTATTAGCAATTTGATATTTCTTTCATACATAATAGCGGATTTATAAGTGAGAGATACAGGCAGTTTGAATTTGGTGCTGAAACCTTAACTGGTATTTATTTTAACTACTCTGGGGTGATAAAAAGCAAAATTTACATCAGTAGCATTTGAAAACAGAATGTAGAAGACAAAACTAAATGGTTTCTTGCATTTGAAAATAACCACCACTCATTTATAGAAAGATTGTAGAAACGAGTGAATAAAAAAGCACAGAAGAGGTAACTACTTTATCTATTCAAGAGTGATGAAAAGCCAAGTAAATATAAATTAGATTTAGAAAGGACCAAAAAAATCTCCTGTTTAATATTTTGTCTTGACAAATATCAAATTAGATGTTCATCTTGACAATTTGTAACCTTCAGATTTATTGATTTGAAAGATGAAGAAAAAGTGAAGCTGTAACTTTCATGCTTTTTGTATAAACTGAAGAGAGAACGCTACCAAAAAGAATAAAATCTAATTTTTTGACTCGATTAGCTGGTTTCTTATTCCCATATCATGTTGGTTACTTTAAGATTAATGTTAACATTTAAATGACCTTTTAAAAAATAGTCAATCAGAAAATATAGTTATTTGATATGTGTAGGTGGAATAATGTAAAATTACCCTATATTTTTACACCGATCATCTTATTCTGCCAAATATTTGTTGGTGAAATAGAGTAGTCGGTGAAAATAGATGTCGTTCAATGTACAAAACTGTTTAATTGCCATATTCTAGGTTCGATCTGGCATTGGTGGATAAATATTTCGCCTTTTACTAAAGAAAAGAAATAGTAAGAACAATTTCATTTCAAACATCCTTAAGAGATACGGATTTGATAATATTCATCAGGGGAGATAAATTACCCCGTGAAAGATCGATATCTACAGCTATGGTTTATAAACGGCTTCTGCAATCAGCTTACGAAAAAATATATATATAAATTGCTAAAAAAATTCTAGAAATAAATGAAGTCTATGTGCTGGTCATGACTTAAATGACGTTTAGAAAAATAATGATTTCTGATTTAGACACAAAGCCAACAATTTTAGGAGAAGGGGAAGTTGATTAAATCGACCCCAGTACGTAAAGAGCCGTAACTAAATGCTACAATGCATCTCCTCCGACGCTCTAACGATTCTGCCAATTCGCCGATTCTTTTTTAAAATGATAATAAAAATTAGCCATGGTGTGTTGATTTTGAGACTTGACTATTAATATTTCCTGTGATGTTCATTAGAATATTTGATAAAATGACGGGGATTCTTACAATGTTCAAAATCTTTATTTTTATGTGATGTCATTGTCAAGGAAATAATTGTTTTATTTGTAATACCACAAAAATAGGCCGTTGTTTATTTTTGTGCTGGAATATTGCCATCATTAAACAGTGTTCTATTATAAATAACATGGTATAGTTGTGAGCGACCTCATACAATTGTAAGTTACAGAATAGAGAATACGTTCTTTCACATGATCCTCTCACGCTAGAAAATGAAAAGGAATATACATGTAATTTTTAGTAGGACGCTATTTCAATAAGAAAACAACAAAATAAAAACATAATTACGCTTGTTTTTTTCTATGTTAACTTCTGTTAAAATTACAAGTCCATTGTAACTTGTAACTTGTAACGTAACTTGCCTTACTGACACTAAAACGACGCCTTTACATTGTACAGAGATTGTACGAAAATATACAAGCTAAAGAGGAAAAACTACGTGATCGCTCCACTTACTACAAATAAATGGCAAATATCCCTAATTTCATTCTCCTACCACCTGAAACACGGAAGAACATATTGAACAATTAGTTTTTGACTCACTATGACTGGGATGGTCCCAACTGAAACGCTTTTGATAATAGATCTATTCAAACACGGCTGACCTAGGGCTAAACCGCAACAACGACACCAATGAAATCAGCAGCTCGACCTGCTAGGAAGAGCAGTCGAATTCCCCTCAAATTATGCACCCTACTGTTTTAAAAAAGGAAGGACTCAATGTATAATGTACTTCAAGATGCAGTATGATTGAATAAAAAACGCAACAAAAGTGTCTTTGATCTCACAGATCTCGTTTAGGGTTAAACAATTAAAGCAACAACGAAAATATATGTTTATCTTTGTTAGACATGAAACATCGCTTTTTAAGTAGGAAGAAGAAACTGGGAGGCTATTCATTCATATCATTTTCAAGATCATTGGATATCAAAATTAAAAGGAAAAGGATCAAATTAGGATTCAAAACCAGATCATGACCTAGATTTATGAAGAGATTATTTCTACTTTACAGCGCTTATACACTATATTAGAAAATTAATGTTATCTTCATGGTAAAGACGTTCTGAAGGCAGATTCTTTGATTGAAAATTAAAATGATTTATTTAAGGTAATATTGTTATCAATAACGATTTTTAACATTGGCACAAGACTACACATACTATACGTTAATACTTCAATGATGCTGATGTTATTGACTTTTAATGTATGAAAGGCAATGCTGACCCTGGCAAGATTTGAATAGCTTATAGGACAAAAGGCATAACTAAAAACTGCAATATGTTTGATAAGCGCCCCTGTGATTCTGTCCCCCACTCTCCCAAAAGCCCTATAATACAAGAAGCAAATTACCAACAAGTCAAATTTACAACACAGTTTCAAATCCCGGTTAAAGCTATTTCATCCTCGCTTCGAAATAAATAAAATAAAAGTAATACATGTCTTTCAAATAAAACCGACATTCTTTTTAATGATCATCAAAATTTGTATTGTTCTTTTTTTAATTAAATTCTTTGCATTTTTATTTTACAAAGCTGTTTATACAAAAACAAAACAAACTATTAATGGGAACAAAAAAGAAAATGAAAAGAAGAGAAAGAAAAAGAATCAAATAACGAAAGAAAGGGAGAAGCGGGCAGACACTACAACCCAGTCTGAGTGGTGTCTCAGCCGCGCCCCGTGGACAAAATGGCAAAGGCATTATCATGGAGAATGGTTAGAGACATGCACCGTAACAGCCACCACACCTCACGGGGCTCCCTCCTGAAGCGGACTACCATCCTTCCAATTTTGCGGGGGTAAATCAGCAGTGCGGGAATTAAGGACACCTGGAGGTCTCGACGGAGACCGGTACAAAGAGGAAGTGGGGCCGGTAATGTTAATACAACTATACAGAAGAGTTCAGTATTCGTGTGCAGGTTGCTTTCTTGATTTCAAAATTAGTTAGATTTCTGACTGTGTTAATTTTTATGTGGGTTTGTGTGAGTACTAAACACAGAGGCGTGAAAAAAACTGATTGCTCGCTTGCTTGTATAGTGTGCGCTTACAGTTATGATAAATACATTCATATATAAAATTACATCAAAAGAAAAAAGTATCTTTTCTTCGATTCTCTCCTGCTTTCATTTAGTTATCTTTCTTCGCCCATTCTGTTTTATTTAATCAATTATTCGTTATCATTCGCATTCGGCTTTCATTTACATTTTTCAACTATTACATTTTTTATCATCGTTTTTCACTTTTCGTTTGAAAGCATTCTTCTTCATATTTCGTTTATTTTTGTTTCGTAAAGAAGAAAGACTATTATCTGGTCTCGCGCTTCTAAACTCAAATCGAACTAGCAGCAAAGTTTATCGTTAAACTCTCAGAACTAAGAATATACTAACGTCAACATCCACGGTTTTACACGATCATATCTATGTAAAGAAATAAAAATATTGGACATATTTTTGGAAAATGAAAGACTGTTAAGTCATAGAACTGGTATAGCACATATCAGCTCTACGTAGACATGCCAGAATTGTTCTATCTCTACGAAACCGTCTACTACAATTGGCTGTAGAACGGGAGTATTCGGGTGTATGAACGCTGTTGAGGAATGGCGAGAACAAGG
>OZ024745.1:112467610-112490110 GCA_964016885.1 Eledone cirrhosa
TTTCTGAAAGGGAATAAACATGGTTTCCGAATGGAACAACATGGAGAATGCCTTTCGTCATCAGGAAGTCAATTCTCAGCTAAGTTCCCAGGCGATGCGTGGACACAGGGAACTTATACAAAAATAATTCAGTGGATAGAAAAAAGCAAGCGAGGACTAAATTCCAAGACATTGAAAAAATCACTGCCTACTTGGTCGGTGGCAAATTCAAAAGAATCAATCACGTGATATCGAGGTTAATCAGTGAGGAGTGGGTATTAAGAAGACAGTAGCCGAACTATTACTATGAACTATAGTAGCAGTTTTGGCAAATTTTTGCTCAACAAAATAATTTATATATATATATATATATATATATATATATATATATATATATATATATATATATAATTTATATAATTTTTATATAATTTATATAATTTATATAATTTATATATATATATATATATATATATATATATATATATATATATATAACGAAGGAAATGTGGTAAGGAACCAGGTGGACCATAACGCACCAAAGTACTCAATACTTAGGGTAGTAGAGTGGGTAATAGGAACCAGTAAGACCCCGACGGCAGAGCTCAAGCCGTTTCGACGGCTAATTCAGTCCAGAATTAGCCGTCGAAACGGCTTGAGCTCAGCCGTCGGGGTCTTACTCGTTCCTATATATATATATATATATATATATATATATATATATATATATATATATATATATATATATATGTATATATATAAGTATGTATATATATATATATATATGTATATGTGTATATATATATATATTAGAGAATTATGTACGTATGCATGCATACATATATGTACACGCATATATATATGTGTATGTATGAGAGAATATTCATACGTATAGATATATGCATAACAATTCACATATGAAAAATATGCATGCAATTATGTATGCATATCTACATCCCCCCCTCTCTCTCTCTCTTTCTCCACACACACACATAGACATACTCAAGAACACACACACATATATATACATACACATACATACATACATACGCACAAGCACACACACATATATATACATACACATAAATACATACGCACATGCACACACACATGTGTATATATATATATATACAGTAGGAAAATATATATGTATGTGGCTTTGTGTATTCCATAGTAAAAGTCGGGTGCAGACATAATGATGAAATAGATAAGATGGCAGAATGTAGGGTGAATAACAAGATACTTAACTCTACTTTCTTAGTAAAAAAAAAACAAAAAAACCGGTGCCAGATGTATTATGCGACCACAGTAATACGTCCATCTTCACATACATAAAATATTCATGCTTGGAAAAACGCGCGCACACACGCACACACACACACACACACACACACACACACACACACACACACACACACACACATAATATATAGAAAGAGATACTGGAAAAAATAGAAATATTAGGAAGTTTCGCAGGATTTATAATCTAACATGGATTATTCGAGAAAGCTGTTAATTTCTTATGGAAGGAAGCAAATGAAATTGATTTTCATTTCTCGTTTCGAGTAACACATATATTTTTTTATGTCTATCGACGTCCGCATATTTCATCTAAGATGTTGCAGATATCAGCCTTACAGTATTATAACATGCCCATTGAATATTGTAAATATCTATCGCTGCTGCTGTTGTTGTTGTTGTTATTTAGCTTCATGGCATTAATAACGATTTCTAGTGTAGGCACAAGGCCAGCAATTACCCAGTACATTGCTGGTACTTTATTTTATCGACCCCGTAAGGATGAAAGGCAAAGTTAACCTCGGCGGGATTTGAACTCAGTCCGTAAAGGGACGTAACTGTGGTGCAAAGCATGGCGTCCGACCCTCTACCGATACTGCCAATACACCACCAAATGATTTCTAGTATAGGCACAAGGGGAGGGGGGAGTCGATTAAATCGACCCCAGTACGTTACTGGTGCTATATTTTATCGACCTCGTAAGGATGAAAGGCAAAGTTAACCTCGGCGGGATTTGAACCCAGACCGTAAAGGGACGTAACTCTATGCTGCAAAGCAGGGTGTCCAACTCTCTACCTATACTGCCAATCCACCATACTTTTCTTCATGGCATTAATAATGGAAAAGACATCCATGAGCAAAGTCATTCTAGCCGTGACCATCTCGTCGTTTCAGATGTAATTTATCTCGTACTACATAAACCAATAACCGCTACTTTATTATTTTCCAGAGAGATCGGGGGATTGGCAGTATCGGTAGAGGGTCGGACGCCATACTTTGCAGCCAAGAGTTACGGCCCTTGCCATTCTGAGTTCAAATCCCACCGAGGTTAACTTTGCCTTTCATCCTTACGGAGGTCGATAAAATAAAGTACCAGTAATACACTGGGATAATTGCTGGCCTTCTGCCAAAAGTAAAAACAATTATTTTCCAGAGAGATTATGGTGTGATTTAAGAGCGAAATGGAAGGGCAGACCTTACTGCTATTTCTCACAGGTCGTGAGAACGCAGTCAAGAATATTGGTTAATGTCTGAAATAAGGTCACACATTTCTATTTAAAATGAATTCGTTAATTAATAACAGATTGCTGGTTCCACATTGAAATAAACGAGACAAAATTGGGTGTTAGTCATTTCGTAACAGATTTTAATTACTAATTATCTCATTTACGCGATGTTGGTGTCACACATGGACGTTGTTCACACACACAGACACACACACACACAGATACCGACACACACACAGACATACACACACAGACACACACACACTAACACACACACACACACACACACACAGACATACACACACACACTGACACACACACATACACAGACATACACACTGATACACATACACTGACGTTGTTCACACACACACACACACACACACACACATACTGACACACACACACACACAGACATACACACTGATACACATACACTGACGTTGTTCACACACACATTCACACAGACAGACATACACACACACACAGACATACACACTGATATACATACACTGACGCACACATTTACACACACAGACACACACAGACACACACACACAAACACATACAGTATACACACACACAAACACATACATACAGTATACACACACTGACAAACACATACATACTGTATACACACACACACAAACACATACATACAGTATACACACACACACAAACACATACATACAGTATATACACACACACACAAACACATACATACAGTATACACACACAAAAAAACACATACATACAGTATACACACACACACAAACACATACATACAGTATACACACACACACACAAACATACAGTATACACACACACACAAACACATACATACAGCACACACACAAACACATACATACAGTATACACACAGACAAATAGATACATACAGTATACACACACATACACAAACACATACATACAGTATACACACACACAAACACATACATACAGCACACACACACACAAACACATACATACAGTATACACACACACAAACACATACATACAGTATACACACACACACAAACACATACATACAGTATACACACACACAAACGCATACATACAGTATACACACACACAAACACATACATACAGTATACACATACACACAAACACATACATACAGCACACACACACACAAACACATACATACAGTATACACACACACAGACACATACATACAGTATACACACATACATACAGTATACACATACACACAAACACATACATACAGTATACACACACACAACCACATACATACAGTATACACACACACAACAAACAACAGACGTATATATTTTTTACACACGTTAAACTGGAGTTATATACCTTTTTATACTTCACAAAATATAAAGCATTCAGCCAGCACTTGAGTCGATAAAAAACAATTATAAGTGCCCACGTATACACATACACACACACACGCACGATCACACACACACACGCACAAGCACACACACGCACAAGCACACACACACACACGCACACACACGCACACACGCACACACACACAGACACACACACACACACACGCACGCACGCACACACAAACATATACATGCTTAAATGTATATACATACATGTGCAACTTCTGCCACACGTACAAGTGAAGTAAACAAAACGCGGTTCGATCTCGATTTTCTGAACGAGAAGAGCAGGGAAGCATTTTATTCGGATAACTGATCGTTTATATAACTGATTTTATCGTAAACAAAGAAAAGACACATTGTACACCACAACGTAAAAGATCATGATTAAGGGGTTTTTATATCGTTTATTCGATAAATAGATATATTCTAGTGGAATAGGAGATGCCCTTTCACCATTATGCAGATGGTTTGTAATCTCGGTTTTCTGTTCAATCATAAATGGTGTTCATTTTCTCTCTATAAACATGGTGACACCATCAAACTCGATGATATAATCAGCGAATTACATATTCACAACAAAATGGTAGAATGAATGAAGACACAACTAGTCTTGTAATGTTTTTTTTGCATATCAGTTATGTTTATGTTTTAAAATTAGTTTTGCTCCGTTTAAAGTTACCGACACAGATCAAACTAGAGGAGCGATCGATACATGATACTCTTAATAGCTGCAATTAAACGACATGATCGTGGCATTTGCAGTGTCCGTACTATCTCTTTGATGTAATATTTTTGCATGTCCTTCAGTAATTCGAATGCACTTTTAATCATTTTAAATGAAAGACGAAATAACAGCATCAGTATTATTTTCGAGTTCGGGTTATGCCATAGTATGGCTAATTTTATATTCACGGGACCTTAAGATCTAGTTTGAATAATAAAAAATTTCGGATAATCGAGGCCTGACTGCATACTACTATGATAGCAGAAACAATGAAATATGCAATTACTTTGAACGCACTGAACCATATTTAACCTATAACTTCTATACAAATTGATCGAACTCTCAACCACAGAACCACACATCTATTTCCCTCTCCGCCACCACTATATTGGTTGCTCTTTAGAATGTTTAATCAATTATATTTCAGAACTTCACTTGTTCGATTTCATTCTTGCTTTTATTTGCTGCTGCTATATAGTCTGGTGGAATAAATCTTCATTCTAATTCAGTTGAATGAGATCAGTACCATCAAATAAAAGATAAGTTTCCGACAAAATAAGTGATCGATGTGGTTTCTATTTCCTGTTGAAGCTATATCACCTCACTATTCCTACGTCATAGTCGAATGGTTGACGACTAAACTGGTGAGGAGGGTAGGTGGAACCCCAGCAGCATAAAAACAAGAGCTGTTAAAAGAGCAGATGAACTCTGGGTTAAATAGCCTCACCAACCCACAATTGACCAAGCGTGATGAGTATGGCTACACCCTTGACATGACCAAAGCCAAACAGAAAGCAGAGGAGGACAGCCAGAGAGGGGTTCCTCCAGCAAGAGTGAGAAATCCCTGGATTGAGTTGGATACCAGCGCAATTATTATGAGAATGGATGTGGGAGAGGGTAGCACTCATGTGGATATGTGATAAATATGACAATTGAATGAGGTGATGGTGATGTTGTGATCTAGTCGAGGTGGTGTTGTTGTTGTGATGTAGTTGTTGTGACATTGATGTAGTGTGGTGGTGATGTTGTGATGATGTTTTGGTGACGTGATGGTGATGTTGTAATGTGGTGATCTAGTTGTGGTAGTTTTTCTTTCACCCCCTAACTGTAAATCGATCTTCGCCGGCTTCGACAACGTGCATTCAGTTGTTTGATCAAATGAACTATCTGCTCATTGAATCAACGTATAATGGGCTGAGTATTCCATAGAAAAATGTATCCTTATCGTAATTCCTCGGGCTGGATCAGCTTGACAGGGTGTGACAAGGTTGGACCTTTGAATTATATTTGCTATCAATTCAACGGTCTTCGCACTGTGTCTGTTAAACCAACATGGATAGACCCGAATCTATGATAGAATATAATTATCCAGTGGCATCGATCTCAAGATCTCATGATTACGAAGCGAACACATTTATTATTCGGCTACGTTGCATCCATAACCCCACACTTTAAACTACAAAATAAATATTTTCTCAAGCTATCCTCGTAAATATAATCCCCTCTTATTACTCATGCCACCACATAACAAGGCATTAAAGCAACTCAAGGTTATATGTTACATGACAGGATGAACTGGGAAAATGAATCTTGAGGAGAAATGGAAGTGTGATTGCTATAAGCGCGAATATGACGAATGAACTGGTAGTGGGGATAAAGGTATGGCATGGAGAGGTACATATTGACCCTTTAAAAAAAACATCAATGTTGCTGCCACAAGGAAAGAAATCGTTTGGCAGTTTGTTCCATTGAGATGCGGTTCTGGGAATGAAACTGTTTCCATGAAATGTATAATTAGTCCAAGCCAACTATGTGGTAAGTGAGAAGCCTTGATGTACCCTTTTACTTACTCTCATACAATATGTCCCAAAGCTAGCTAATGTAATCACAAAAACTCTTTAATCTTTCTCTGCCGTATCTACCCGAATCACTAGATAAACCTAACATTGTCAAAGAGGTTACCTTGCCAGAGATGATGACATCTTGACCACATTTACTAAAGTGTTATCAGTCTCACGCCGAGCATCCTAACTAACAATGTTATCATTTTGAATCTCTATCCCTTGTTGGTGGCAAATAATACACTTTCCAAAAAATCACACATGTACGATGTCTCTCTCAGTGATTATTCACCGTTGAGGATTTCGACGAAAGCTATTAAAATCAGTGAAACCAGCTGGTAAATTAAGACCGTCTTGAGATGAGCGAACACCAATAAGACTATCTGAGTCTGGCGTTATTTACTATAGACGGTGGATTGGCAGTATCGGTAGAGGGTTGGACGCCATGTTTTCCAGCATAGTTACGTCCCTTTACGATCTGAGTTCAAATCCCGCCGAGGTTGACTTTGCCTTTCATCCTTACGGGGTCGATAAAATAAAAGTACCAGTAATGCACTGGTTAATTGCTGGCCTTGTGCCTAAAGACAAAAGGAACGATCGACTTTCGTCAAATCGGACCGAAGGAACAATGTTTCCGTTGGTCTTTCCAATTGCTAATACTATCTATCGGTCGCAACTCCAGGTAGAAGGAGCAACGTGAAATAAAGTGTCTTGCTGAAGGACATAACGCATCGCCTGGTCCAGGAATCGAACTCACAACCTTACGATTGCGAATCCAATTCTCTAACCACTCCGCCACACGCCTTCACACTATAGACAAAAAGGCGTATTACATAGCATGATCATAGATAGGAAAGGAATGATAGTGCAGTCATGTGAATGTGTTTTGTTAGACATGCAGATGTTTAAAGATGTGCCTGGGATGTTCTGAGATGTAGTGAGAATGGATGTCGGAAAGGATAGCACTCATGTGGATATGTGATAAATATGACGTTTGAATGAGATGATGGTGATGTTGTGATCTAGTTGAGGTGGTGTTGTTGTTGTGATGTAGTTGTGATGTAGTTGTTGTGATGTTGTTGTAGCGTGGTGGGGATGTTTTGGTTACGTGATGGTGATGTAGTTGTTGTGATGAAGTTGTGATGTAGTTGTGATGTAGTTGTGATGTAGTTGTTGTGATGTTGTTGTAGTGTGGTGGGGATGTTTTGGTTACGTGATGGTGATGTAGTTGTTGTGATGTAGTTGTGATGTAGTTGTGATGTAGTTGTTGTGGTGTTGTTGTAGTGTAGTGGTGATGATTTGGTTACGTGATGGTGATGTAGTTGTTGTGATGTAGTTGTGATGTTGTGGTGATGTTGTTGTGGTGATGTTGTTGTAGTGTAGTGGTGATGTTTTGGTTACGTGATGGTGATGTAGTTGTGATGTAGTTGTTGTGATGTTGTTGTAGTGTGGTGGTGATGATTTGGTTACGTGATGGTGATGTAGTTGTTGTGATGTAGTTGTGATGTTGTGGTGATGTTGTTGTGGTGATGTTGTTGTAGTGTAGTGGTGATGTTTTGGTTACGTGATGGTGATGTAGTTGTGATGTAGTTGTTGTGATGTAGTTGTTGTGATGTTGTAGTGTGGTGGTGATGTTTTGATTACGTTATGATGATGTTGTTGTTGTGATGTAGTTGTGATGTAGTTGTTGTGATGTTGTTGTAGTGTGATGGGGATATTTTGGTTACATGATGGTGATGTAGTTGTGATGTAGTTGTTGTGGTGTTGTTGTAGTGTGGTGGTGATGTTTTGATTACGTTATGATGATGTTGTTGTTGTGATGTAGTTGTGATGTAGTTGTTGTGATGTTGTTGTAGTGTGATGGGGATATTTTGGTTACATGATGGTGATGTAGTTGTTATGATGTAGTTGTGATGTAGTTGTTGTGGTGTTGTTGTAGTGTGATGGGGATGTTTTGGTTACATGATGGTGATGTAGTTGTTATGATGTAGTTGTGATGTAGTTGTTGTGGTGTTGTTGTAGTGTGATGGGGATGTTTTGGTTACATGATGGTGATGTAGTTGTTATGATGTAGTTGTGATGTAGTTGTTGTGGTGTTGTTGTAGTGTGATGGGGATGTTTTGGTTACATGATGGTGATGTAGTTGTTATGATGTAGTTGTGATGTAGTTGTTGTGATGTTGTTGTAGTGTGATAGGGATGTTTTGGTTACATGATGGTGATGTAGTTGTTATGATGTAGTTGTGATGTAGTTGTTGTGGTGTTGTTGTAGTGTGATGGGGATGTTTTGGTTACATGATGGTGATGTAGTTGTTATGATGTAGTTGTGATGTAGTTGTTGTGATGTTGTTGTAGTGTGATGGGGATATTTTGGTTACATGATGGTGATGTAGTTGTTATGATGTAGTTGTAGTGTGGTGATGATGTAGTGAAGTGGTAATGATGATCTCACAAGGATGAGTGATGACCTTGACGTATATGATGGCTACTATGTGAATGAAAGATAACCTTTCTTTTCATGAAAGCGAAGGATCTGACATTTAATCTTGGATACTGAAAACTTAACAAAACTGCTATCACTTCACTGAGGAATAATAAGGTTTCGGGCGAATGTCATTTAGAATATTTGAAATTATTTTCCTTTCGAAAACCGAAGAATGAAACCTGGTGTGGAATTTGCAATCAATTCTGACAAAGTAAATAGATTGAAGCATCTTTAGGTGATCATTCTTCTCTATCTCCACCTCCTTGTTTTTGTTTTTCTTCTTCTCCTCCTCACCCTTCTTCTTCTTCTTCTTCTTCTTCTTCTTCTTCTTCTTCTTCTTCTTCTTCTTCTCCTCCTCCTCACCCTTCTTCTTCTTCTTCTTCTTCTTCTTCTTCTTCTCCTTCTTCTTCTCCTTCTCCTCCCACCTCCTCCTCCTCCTCCTCCTCCTCCCCTTCTACCCCCTCCTTCTTCGTCCTGTCTTAAATGTTATTGATGTATGTTTGATGGAATGCCCCTCGCTGCTATTTATATGCAATAAATCATTTATATAAAATATATCTAGCTGTATATACACAAACATACACGTATAGTCATATAGACACACACACACACATTCACACCCAGGAACAAACACACACAAACAGACAGAGTGCATATATGACTGAATTTGGTGAAAAGGAATGCAACAGCAACAACAACAACACACACGCACACATATATATATATATATATATATATATAAATCTGTATATATACATATATATATATATATCTGTATATATACATATATATATATATATCTGTATATATACATATATATATATATATATATATATATATATATATATATATATATATATATATATATATATATATATATATATATATATATGTATATATATATATCTGTATATATACATATATATATATATATATATATATATGTATATATATATATCTGTATATATACATATATATGTATATATATGTATATATATATATATATCTGTGTATATACATATATATATATATATATGTAATATATTATAAATATAGTTATATATATATATATGTATATGTATATATGTATATATATGTATATATATAAGTATAATATAAGATCAAAAGATGGTTAAAAGAGTTCCATGTATTTTATTATGCGCATTTCAAAAACAAATATCATCCCATGATGATATTTGTTTTTGAAATGCGCATAATAAAATACATGGAACTCTTTTAACCATCTTTTGATCTATATACATATATATATATATATATATATATATATATATATATATATATGTATATATATATATATATATGTATATATACATATATATATATATATATGTATATATATAAATATATAGTTATATATATATATGTATATGTATATATGTATATATATGTATATATATAAGTATAATATAAGATCAAAAGATGGTTAAAAGAGTTCCATGTATTTTATTATGCGCATTTCAAAAACAAATATCATCATGGGATGATATTTGCGTTCTCATCAGATAAAATAGGGAGACATGATATGAAGCTTAAAAACACTTGCGAGCAGTGAAGTGTTAAATCCACATATGAAAAATAAAATAAGATGGATATATCAGATTGGGGAAAAAAAAAAAAAGAAGGAAGGGGGAAGGAAAACGTAAGGAAGAGGAAGAAAGAAAATAAAGGATGACGGGGGAGGAGGAGTATAAGAAGGAAGGATTAGAGAGGAGGAGAAATGAGTGAGAGAGAGAGAGATACTGTCTCACAGAGAAAAATAAAAAAAAACCGTTGTAAGATAATACATAATTTTTTTTTAAATTTTGAAATTAAAAGTTAATGAGGTTTATGAATGGTGATGTTTATGATTAAAGGAATTAAGAATAGTATTTATTTAAGGTTTATATATTGAAGGGTTTAATAATATGTGCGAAAAGGAATTTATTAATATGTATTATTAAAATTAAAATATTAAGGAGATAAGGTGAATGAAGAAGAGATTAAATGAATTATGAACTTAGAGCAATTAGTTAGGGTCTAAGTTTGTTTCTATGTATTGTAATATGAAAAAGTAAATAATAGGTTTAATACGAGCACGGAAGGAGAGAAGAAAGAAGAAAATTTAAGGAAGAAAAAATATATAACGTAAAAAAAAAAATATGTTGACAAAATTTACTAATGGTAATATTAGTATATATTAAAAATATAGTTTGTATGGCCAAGAATATAAGGAAAATGCTAATAATATGAATTAAGAAGTAATTGAGAAGTAAAAGTTACAGATTAAAGATTAGAAATTAAAAAAGAAAAAAGGAAAATAAGAAAAAAGGATGAAAAAGAAGAAAAATAGGGGACCGCTAACGACATAGAATGAGTAAATTGTATAATATAATATACTGAAATAAGGTAGAAAGATGGGTATATTTGTAAAAGATATAAAAGCGTTTGAGAAAAAGAATATTTAAAACTAATTAGGTAGTGAGATAATAGCTGTATACTTTATGGAAAGTTCTATGGGATTTATGCAAGCAGAGCGAAAATAAATCCGTACGTCTATTTATTATAGAATTAAAATTAGAGATAATGGTAAATTTCTCGGCTAGGCAGAGATTACATGTTCTGGATAGGGAAGAATTCTGGTAAGGAGAGGCGTTGCAAACCTTCCTCCAAGAAATGTTGTAGTTAATATTTTTGTTTTTTAAGGACCATATGAGTTCTGAGAGTGCCGTGTTAGTTCTTGTAAGTTGGTATTTAAAAGACGAATTGTGATTATAAAATCTTGCTTTAAAGGAAGTTGAAGTGGAACAAAAATAGGTAAAAGAATTAGTACCAGTTATAACCTTACATTCATACACTAAATTTTTATCAAGACATTGGTTATTAAGAGGACATTTAGTTCTAACAGGGCAATTACAATTACGATTAGAGAAATTACCAGAGTTATTAACAAGTGACCTAGTATTATTTATAGAAGGAATTGGATTGGAGAAGTTATTTACGATAGGTGCTAAAGTTTCCTGATTTACATTGGTGTTATGAACATTTGACAAAGTTAATATATATATATTTATAACGAAGGAGGTGTGGTAAGAAACCAGATGGACCATAACGCACCAGAGTACTCAATACTTAGGGTAGTATAGTGGGTAATAGTCCAGAAATAGCCGTCGAAAAGGTTTGAGCTCTGCCGTCGAGGTTAAACATTTCCCTATATATATGTATATATATATATATATATATATGTCTCTGGACTCGGCATTTAATGCAGCAAATTAGATTTCTGCTTTTGCAGTTCATATTTGCATTTGGGAATATTTTTCCAGTTTTTGTGTTCATATATTGACCAGTATGTATGAACTGACATGTGCCACATCGACTACCATTGCATTTAGATACAGTGAATGATTGGTCTTTGTTGTTAAGGTAACATTTTGCCTTTGTTAGTAATTGCTTCAAACGGTCTGTGATTAAACCTTTTAATTCATTATTTTGTGCAATGATCGATAGGTTTGCTTTGGCAGTGTTGAAGATATTCTGGTGACATGGGTTGTGTGTCATTATAAATGGTATGACCAGTTCTTGGTTTCTTCTTCCTTGGGTCATCCTAAGTTGTTGTATAGGTATTTTTATAGCCCGCTGTATGCCATTTTCTATAAGTAGAGATGGTTTTTTTGTTTGAGCAAAAATTCTTGTTTGAGCAAAATTTCTCTCAGTTCTGTTAGGCGTTTGTTTCTGGTATTTGTATCTTCTACAATGGTACAAATTCTTCTGGCTAGGCAGTATGGGATGTTATATGTATATATATATATATGTTATATATATATGTATATATATATATATATATATATATATATATGTACATATATTTATGTGTACATATATATATATATATATATATATATATATATATATATATATATATATATATATATATATATATATATATATATGTACATATATTTATGTGTACATATATATATATATATATATATATATGTACATATATTTATGTGTACATATATATATATATTTATATATACATATATATATATATATATATGCACATATATTTATGTGTACATATATATATATATTTATATATATATATATATATATATTTATATATATATATATATATATGTACATATATATATATATCTACATATATATATGTACATATATACATATATGTACATATATATATATGTACATATATACATATATGTACATATATATATACATACATATACACATATACGTACATATATATATGTACATACATATATATATATGAATATATATATATATTTATATATAGAGAATGAGAGAGAGAGATATGTATATATAAATATATGTATATATATATATACTTACGTATATATATATATATATATGTATATATATATGTATATATATATATAATATATATATACAGTATATATATATATATATGTATATATATATATATATATATATGTATATATATATATATATAATATATATATATATACAGTATATATCTTATATTATGCATACTCCAGTCCCACAAACTGTAGAGTGCTTCTTATCCGATATCTGCATTGCTTTATTGTACTACAATAAAACTCACCTCCTACATATATACAGTATATATATATATATATATGTATATATATATATATGTATATATATGTTTATATATACGTATATATATATGTATATATATATATATATATATATATATATATATATATATATATATATATATATATATATATATATATATATATATGTGTGTGTGTGTGTGTGTGTGTATATATTATCATAAACATTATTATTTTTACCCATATGTATGTTTGTAAATTATGTTTCCTATATAACATGATTTGTACAGTTTCTTTATTTCCTAATCTCAGTTTTTCCGAATTATAAAAATATATATACATATGCATGTGTATGAGAGATAGAGAGAGAGAGAGAGAGAGAGAGAGAGAGAGAGAGAGAGAGAAAGAGAAAGAGAGTGTGTGTGTGTGTCTGTGTGTGTGTGTGTGTGTGTGTGTGTGTGTGTGTGTGTGTGTGTGTGTGTGTGTGTGTGTGTGTGTGTGTGTGTGTGTGTGTGTGTGTGTGTGTGTGTGTGCGTGTGCGTGGTGTTTGTGTGTGTGTGCGCATATAATGGGTTCAAATCTAGTGATCTTAGTAGTTCAGAAAGAAGGAAGAGCTCGTAAGTTATAATAGAGTTAAGATATATTTACTCGCATAGTATATATATTCATTTCCTTACAACGCAGCGACGAAGTTTAGTGAACACTTGCTTTACTGAAACTCTCGCCAATTATTAGAGGTTGAGGATGTTTGTCCAGTAGATTTAACTTTTTATAGATACGTATGTGATGTATATAAGCTAATAAAGAATTCAATATTCCACTCGTATACCGGTCATTTTTTTCCCCACACGTTAGACGGGGCACTGTGTTAGTTGCCCCAGGCCATTTTCTGCGCTCACGTTTACATAGAGCTCTCCGTTAGTTCTGTGTCAAAATGTTGGCGTTCGTTGTAAATAATCTGTCTTTTCTTACGTTCGTTATTTGACAACGATTCCCACTATTACATGTTGGTGCCACAGTTTTTCAAATTTCTTTTAACTTCACCTTCAAACAATTTCCTTTGTCCAAATCATGTGCGCCTCCTTTCATTTAGATATGAGTAAAACAGTTGTTTGTGTAACCAACGGCCAAGGATTCGCATGACATGGTCAGCTCCTAGAAGCTGATGTCACACAATCATGTTTTCAATGTAAAACATATAAGCTTACTAGGGCATGCTGATATCCTTTGTCTGTTTTACCACTTAATGTACATGATGTTTTTGAAAAATATCTTCGGCTACAATTTATCCAGCTTCCATAGCCATATAGGTGAGTGACCTAACCATATAGGTGAGGTAAATGCCTTAGATACACCATAAATTTGGTTATTTGTCTCAGCATTGGCTAGAGCGGTAGTCAGTGGGGCTGAATAACAAAGTCGACATCTGTGGAATTTGATCGCAGATCGTAAAGTAACGTTACTATACTAAGTACCACAAAACGCTTCTCAAGCCAATTCTTCCACTGACCGCTATTAAGAAAGCAAATGAAGAATAAAAACGAAAAAAAATCTCAATAAGTCAATGGCCAAATATGATAAATGTAAAGAAAGGTCTGACAAATGGAACATTCTAGGAGAAGGGAAAAATAGGCAGTCTTTAGTATTTCTTTTGAAAGCGGTAAAGTATGATCTGTGCGATTATAGAAAAAAGGATAAATATAATCTCTAAAGTGTTTTCTTTGAGGAGAAGACTATGTAAAGTGTGAAGTAATTTATTTTCTTTATATGTGTGTGTGTGTGTGTGTGTGTGTGTGTGTGTGTGTGTGTGTGTGCGTGTGCGTGTGTGTGTTTGCGGATGAAGAGAATGGATTAAATTTAGCTTTTACAAAGCCAAAAGTACATTTGATGTTTCGTGTGTCAGTTTCTAATGGAAATTGTAATGTAAATTAAGCATGTTGAAACAAGACAGACATTTAAGAGAAACTTTTTCTACTGACAGTGGATATTAAACAATTTCTTCTCACTTATTCACATTGTTAAGTATTTTTGTACTCTTCTAATGAGATATCCGGTTGTAACAGGAAGCAGGTAGCTATATATAAGTGAGTGAATGACAGCTGTGGCAGTGCTATGTTCGTGTTCCGGCGACGCTATTTCGGTTGAAAATATGTCATTTATGTAAATATGCATACACACATATATATATACACACACAGATACATATGTACGTATGGGTTATATCGAATATTAATGATAATATTCGATTCGTTTGTAAACAAACGGCCCAATTAAAGCTGAGTCGTGCCGATGACAAATCGTCATCCATTTGTTCAACACTGGCATTGAGGAACAATCAACATGTTTCTGGGTCATTAGCCTTCCACTTTAACCGCTAATGTCATTTCAAAACGTAAGAGCGTCGCAATATTCCTTCTACTTGTTCATTCATAAATGATTTTTATTTTACTTTAGGGCACAGCCACATTATTTTTTTCATTATGATAAACACACAAGCACGTACACACACACACACATTACAACCAGCCGACATATTACAGGTTCACGTCTTAATTAATTAAAATAGATGAAAATAAGCAAACTCAGATGTATCGTGACACGTATAAACAACTATATAATAATATTATAAAGTTGTTTTGGCCTTAACACAAAATAAACGGAAATGAGTTTACGGTCTTGTCTGCGGGGCATACCCCAACACCGCCGCGCCCTAGGTCTAGAACCCATCACCCCTTTCCCCTTCCCCTCCCATTCTTCTGTGACCCTAGAGCCCTTGCCTTTCCCTTCATTTTCTGTTTTTAAATATTTTATTTTTAATGTTGTTGTTATTTGAAATAAATTTTTTTAATGATTTTAAAACATTTTTCATTAATAAAACATTCTTTGCTTTAGTAAACTATAAAAAAAAAAAAAGGAAAATAATATTTTAAACACATTTCGGGATTTCCAAGAAAAGAACATCCGGTGAGGGCATATGCATTTTTTTTTTTTTTTTTTTTTTTTTTTTTTTTTTTTGCATTAGCTATTAAGGAATATTTCTGGAGAGAGAAAAGATCAAGTCTAATAAACCATGTTTATGAATATTAAAGAAAATTATTATATTATTTAGCTTAGATTCATTTAAAAAATAAATTTAATTAACCAGACCTGTTCGACGGGGGGGGGGGGGGGGGGGGGGGAGATCTACCACTTACTTTCGGGTGGGTGAGAGATGTCTTCTCTTGTAAAAATAGGTATAATTTTCATTATGGAAAATCTCCGCATTTTACCTCATTTCTCCCCGTTTTGGGGCCCTTTATTCATGGTACACCCCCGTTTGGGTTTTTAGAGGTTGGCAGGTCTTGATTAACACTCTCGACATCACAGTCACTTTCAGCGCACGTTTATTCGCATACAACAATATACAGACATATTAGCTGTACTCGACTATTAGATAATACCATATTCAGTACTTACCCTCCGTGAAACTAAAATTTCAAGAGAATATCTCGCTGAAAAGGTTACATGTAATCATTTCCAAAGTTCAAAGCTGCACTGAGAGAAAGGGAGTTAATCATTTCAATCTTTAAATCATTATTCAGACCTAATCACATTCTGATTCGCTATTGGATCTACATTAGCGGAATTTGAACTCAGAATGTAAAGTTATGTCACTAAACACCACAAAGCTTTTGCCGGTTGTTCTACCGAATTTTATTAATAATAGTTTCTGTTTTAGGCACAAGGCCAACATTATTTTGGCGAGGAGAAAGTCAATTAAGTTGACCCCAGTGCGTGACTGGTACTTTATTTTATCGACTCCGTAAGGATGAAAGGTAAAGCTGACCTCGACGGGATTTGAACTCAGAATGTAAAGTTATGTAACTAAACACCACAAACCTTTCGCCTGTTCCTCTACCAAATGTTATTAATAATAATTTCTGCCTTAGGCACAAGGCCAGCAATTTTTTTTTTGGGGGGGGGAGGTAATTAAATCACTGATGCGTGACTGGTACTTTATTTTATCGATTCTGTAAGGATGAAAGACAAAGCTAACCTCGACGGGATTTGAACTCAGAATGTAACTAAACACCACAATATTTTTACCGGTTGTTTTACTGAATTTTATTAATAATAGAAACAGTAGACAGTAAAATGCTGGACTTGAACGTCGGATAGAATACTTTGTGGTATTCATTCCAGCTCTCTGCACTCACTGAGTTCACATCCCTACGAGGTCAACTTTGCCTTTCATCCTTACGGGGTCGATAAAAAAGTACTAGTCAAGTCCACTACTAGGGTTGATTCTTCCTCTATATCTCTTTCTCACTTCTCCTTTTTAAATATCTCTTGCTATCTCTGGAAGAAATCGTCTGTGTTCCGACCAGGAGAAGAGATTGGCTTCGCTAGGTTTAACGAGTGATCATTGCGCTCATATGATTCCACCAGAAGCTACAAATCGATATATACAAGACCAACACTTTACCAGTTTGTAGAACATTAACCTTTCATAAAATAAAAGGGGACACGTATTTTTTATAGAATTGAAAAGAAATCTAGAAATTGTTTAGAAAAATTCTCATTGCTAATATAGAGCTCTAAATGTATTATCTATTGAAGTTAGTTCTTCAAGCTTTATTTCAGTAATACAGCTCATTACTACAATAGTTCATACTTATTTGAATTGCCTGGTCCCAATTGCCTGTCTTTTTCAATAATCTCCCAGCCCATCCACATTTGCAGTTCTTTCCCCCTTGAATAAACCACTGAATAAACCACTCATCGACGAGAGTAGTATACATGGATAGAATTGTTAATCTTATAATTTATTTTATCTAAATCGATATATTTTCGAATCTAATAGTCTTCGCGAGATTTCTCTTTGCACACATGTACACGCACGTACACAGACACACAACAGGCATACACACGCACACACATACACACACTCTTTTTGTCGCTCTCTCTCTTTCTTTCTTTCTCTCTATTTCTCTCTCTTTCTTTCTCTCCCTCTCTGTTTCTCTCTGTTTGTCTCTCTCTCACATACTCAAGTACACACACACATACATACTCTCTCGCTCTTTCTCTCTTTTTCTCTCTCCCTCTCTTTCTCTCTCTTTCGCTCTTTCTCTCTCTCACTTTGTCTCTCTTTCTCTCACTCTCTCCCACACATACACACACAAGTACACATACACACATACACATATAGACATAGAATATATAAAATAGTCAAGTTATATAACAGAATACAGTCAACCCTATTGGAATATCGAGTTTCAATGTTTCCTTTCTGTATCACGATTCCGAAAACGACCGAAAAATAATCCGATTCAAATGTACTGTTGATAAAAACTCAGACAATTATATTAGTAATCCAACTGATATAAATTATTCCATTGATAATTAATCTCAGAAATATACACAATAAACCTTCTAAATATAAGGAATAAAAAATAATTGCATAATTTCTTTTTCTTTCCAGTTGCCATGGCATGGAAGCTTAAATCGTTGGAGCGCTGTACTGATATACAGTGTGTGTTGTGAATTTAAACTTGGCGGAACATATCCCCCTCAACAACAGATTTTTTTTTCCAGAGAGAGAGGGGGGCGTATGGAGAGAAAAAAATCGACTTCAGTACTTTTTCCTGTTACTCAACCTATATATTTATATATATATATATATATATATATATATATATATGTATATATATATATATATATATATATATGTGTGTGTGTGTGTGTGTGTGTGTGTATGTGTATGTGTGTGTGTGTGTATATATGTGCGTGTGTATATGTGTGTATGTGTGTGTGTGTATGTGTGTGTGTGTATGTGTGTGTGTGTATATATATGTGTGTGTGTGTATATGTGTGTATGTGTGTGTGTATATATAAAGGTGTGTGTGTATATATATATATATTCAGTTGCTTAGTAATAGTAATTATTAGAGGTGATACCCTTTTCAGCACTCAAAGCTTTTTACGTGAATTGGATATTCAGCATTAAAAGTGGGTATTAATACCCCTTTCTGCTTGTTGTTAGCGTAAGATGCAGATTGTGTATATATATATACATTCTTTGCCTGCAATTGCTTTTATTTTTGAGTCTTCATTCGAACCCCCTTACTATATAACAATAATATGATGTACAACTCTCACTTTCCATCTCCCCCTCTCTCTCTCTCTCTCTCACACAAATTCTAAAAATGTTGATATTGAATAGATATTTATAGATGCATGTTTGAGCGTACGCGTATGTGTACGTAAATGTGTGTGTGTGTGTGAGAGAGAGAAATAGAAAGAAAGAGAGAGAAAGAGAAAGGATAATAGGAGAGAATAATGGAAGAGAGCCGTGATTGAGAGAAAGAGAAAGGAGAAAAAATGAATGGGAGCACGGGAGAGAAACAGAGAGAGAGAGAGAGAGAGAGAGAGAGGAAGGAGAGAGAGATTAATTGAAGAAGTTGAAATCCATCGACATCGTGCAATGTTGTCTTTATATGTCTCCCTCTTAACAAAAGTGAAGAAGACCAATAACAAGTATCAATCCGTGAAATAATCACCATCTACATCACAATCATCAACATCATCATCAGTAATAATAACAGCAGCACCCCAACACCACCACAACAACAACAACTACCACTACCACCAGCAATATCACCACAAGATTGTTGGTTGCGAGGCGCCAATGCTGAATAAGTATTAGAATGTGATCCTAAATTTCGCATGTGCACTTGAAGCTAGTGAAACCCACTTATTGATATTATATTGCTGCCGTTGATGTGATTTACTTTTATCACTGTGGTATCTAGTTACAGCTAAGTAGACTGGGTCATTTGAGGGTATCTTTACCTCTAACACAGCGTAGTGAAGTTGGTAGGAGTACGAACCATCGACCGCTGGATGGTTCTTACTTATAAACCCTGTGATAAAAATGATATCCGCAAGCCAATTATACGTTCTATTCTAAAATAGTTGTCTAGAATAAGAAACAAACAAACAAGACAAACACATTTGTTAAAGACACAGAGACATATGTTGGTAGCTTACAGAAGAGAAACAAGTTTACACATGCGGGTGGATGCTATATAAAAATATAAAAACACAACATAATTTTTATAAGAAACTTTGAATATTCTTTCAATCTTTTTTTATCGATTAGAGTTCAGGAAAGCAGATCCCCTGTATTTTCTCGGGACCTTTGAAATCGGTGAGTTGGGGCAAGTATAATCAAGCCGATGGCTTAGATCGAATGATTGTAACAGAATGAAGACCAATAAAATTAGCCAAAGGCCATGTGGTTGTGTTAAACTGGATGACAAATTAAGCAAACCACGAGAAGATTTTTACTCAGAATACAATGAACCGGAACAAATACAAGTCCATCGATTGTAATTCTTCTTCTTCTGGAAACGATGCACCGGTGACCGTGTAGCTTGTCGCCTCGCTGTCAGAAAGAGCACATAGACAGCAGAGCAGACATAGAACAAAAACCTTGCTGAGAAGGAAGGATGTGTGTGTATGTAGGTGGTCCGTCGAAAAAGTATATCTGACTTTATTTTTTACCTTTGGAAAGTAATGAATTTAGAGTGGCGGTGATTACATTCAAGTGGGTGCAAGGATTTTGGTAAAATCGTTGGATGCATCAGTCACTGTTAGGCAGTACGATACTGCCAACAAAGATCCAGAATATCTGAATACCGAATAACTGGCGATGAGACTTGGGTGTATAGATACGACACCAAAACCAAAACTCAGTGGAAGCATCAAATATCACCAAGGGCCAAAAAACAGGTTAGGTGCAGAGTAAAAGGATTGTGGTCCTGTCTGTTTCCTTTGACTACCGAGTGAGGCGTCATTCAACATGCATGCACACCAAAATGATAAGCAATTACAAAGGAAAACTATCAGGAGGACATAAAACGTCTTCGCGATGTAATTCGGCGCTAGAGACCGAAATTGTGGGCCTCGCTAAATTGGTAGGTGCATCGTCAGAACTCATCGGCTCATTCGTAATAGTAAATCCGTGGTTTCTTGGGAAAGAAAGGCATTTTGTTCATTTGACAGCCTCCCAGCTCTCCAGAAGGGGCTTCGTTTGACCTTTGTCTGGTCCCCCAAGGGAAGATTTCACTGAAAGGTTCCCGCTTTGAGGATAGAGAGAACATCATGCGGACTACAATGGAAGAAGTGAGAGGTGTTCCGGAAACATTCCAGACGTGCCTTAAACTGGAGGTGTTCAGTCAACACGGTGTTTACTTCGAAGAGGATTAGAAAATGAACTCCACGATGTACGTAATTTTTCCTCCACCCGAAGGTCGGATACGTTTTCGTGAAACCTCGTGTGTGTATATATATATATATATAACGAAGGAAATGTGGTAAGGAACCAGGTGGACCATAACGCACCAAAGTACTCAATACTTGAGGTAGTAGAGTGGGTAATAGGAACTAGTAAGACCCGACAGCTGAGCTCAAGCCGTTTCGACGGCTAATTCTCATATTCTATAGAATTAGCCGTCGAAACGGCTTGAGCTCAGCTGTCGGGGTCTTACTAGTTCCTATATATATATATATATATATATATATATATATATGAGTCCCAGGTTCAATGGGTGGTAACCACAGTAAGTAAGGTACTCAATACATTAGTAGAGTGTAAACAACAAATTCAATATAGAAAGTTTTCCTGATGATTTCCTTCGAATGAAACAATCCTAGTCATGTAGCTATTTCTATATTAAATTTGTTATATATATATATATATATATATATATATATATATATATATATATAAACGGAAAAAATGAAACGAAATTTCATTTCTCACTCTTAGTACGGCTGTTACTTAAATATAAGTATGTATACGTACATACACATATGTATACAGACGTACAGTAGTATGCATATATATATATACATACATGCACACATATATATATATGGGTTGAACAAATGAGCAACAATGGTTGCTAGACACTGTACGGCTTAATTCGGGATGTTT
>OZ024745.1:112495110-112570110 GCA_964016885.1 Eledone cirrhosa
CACGAAGTATTTACTCACAGCATGTGACACACGCACACACACACACACGCACACACACACACACACACACATATATATATAATACATACAGAGAGAGATGGAGAGAGGGTGGGAAGTGAAAGTGAGACAGTAAAATAGAGAGAGTGGGGGGAGGATAAAGGGAGGAGAGAGAGAGAGAGAGAAGAGGGTGATATGGGTTTAGTGAGGCTGTCCTGCTATAGAACACAACATGCAGGGAGACAAAGTCTTGATTCAATATGTTGTCCTCATGACCCAATAGTTAATGGGTCACACAATGAAAACATAATGAAAGACAAACGTGCACTAAACGTACATAGAGAAGCGGTTCGAATTACACGTGCATTATATTTTTAATATAAATGTCAGGTTGTCTTTTATACGAACGAATATAAACGCCCATTTAGCAATAGTAAAAAGAAACTGTCTTTGTTACAAAATGTAGTTACCTTGCCCCTTTTGTACTTTCTTTTATACTTCCAACCATTCATTTCCTCGCAAATGTTCCTCTTTCTCTACTCCCCTTACTCAGTTGTTTGAATAAAACTATTTATTTATTTATTTTATTTATTTATATTCATTCCTTTATTTAATACTTGTGTCTTTATTAATGGTAGGGTATGATAAAATCGCTAGAATGCTCAACTTTATGCCATGCAGTATCTAGTTATGTTATTTTAGGTTCTGAGTTCAAATCCCGCTGTCGTTGGCTCTTGCCATCTTTCGTTTATTTCACCTTTTATTTTTCCGGGGTTAATAAAACAAAAACAAATAAACGTCTGATATCAATATAATAGATTCTTCCTTCTCAAAATGTCTGGCACTCTTTTTACGTTAGAAACCATAATTTGTTTGTATAATATTAGGGGCATTGATTTGCAGAATTGTTTGTGTGTCGAACGAATGCTTTGCGGTATTTAGTTACGGTTTTTACACACTGACTCCAGCTTTACCTTTCGTCCTTCCTGGGTCGATAAAATTAGTAAAAGTTAAATACCAAGTCGATATAAATCCTCTTTTTTCCTCCACTCGCTCAGATTTCTGATCGTGTGTCTACTATAAAAACTATTAATTGGAGCGGTTTATAGCAAAATCGGTAGAGGGAAGTAGTTGAATGATGTCAGTTTATTACAAAGGTTATTAATGTCGAGTATAGCTGTAGCACAAAGACATCATACACCTGGATTTTGACTCCAATCTTTCAATTATATACTGACTATTGATACATATAATCACTCATCTACTGTTTAAACATACGCTCACTCATCTACTGGTTGTTGATACACATTCATTCATCTATTCACTGTTGATTTACACAGGGTCACTCTTAATGACTGCTGATACTGTCACACATCTACTGGCCGAGTGTACAGTCACGCCCCTATTCCCTGGCGAAACATTTAGTTTCACCCATCAATTGACTGTTGATATATACAGTCTCACCTAAATTTTCCTCTAAAACAATCTGAACCCCGTTTGAAAGGCTGAACCCCGTTTGAAAGGCACTATATTTCACTTGAGTGGTCACCAGCGATAATGATGTTATGGCATCTGTGTTTAGTTACTCTATAACCAAGCTAGATCCCAGTTTACTGGTAGACTGTGAAAAATATATTGAGTGAAAGAAATGATCACTAATAATAAACAGTTTTGTCTTATCTTTTATTTTCGGATACTATCATTAATTTAAAATAGCAATCTTTACAGGGGATTTTAAAGAATTTTAAACATTGATAGATTGACAAGTTGAACAAACTGAATTGAGTTACCTTAACGTTCTGAGTTCAAATCCCACCAAGGTTAGCTTTGCCTTTCATCCTTACGGATTTGTTAAAATAAGGCACCAGTAAGTACTGAGGTCGATTTAATACACCCTCCCCCTTCTCTTCAAATTGCTGGCCTTGTGCCTAAAGTAGAAACTATTATTATTATTATTGTTAGGGCGGTGAATTGGCAGTATCGGTAGAGGGTCGGACACCCTGCTTTTCAGCATAGTTACATCCCTTTACGATCTGAGTTCAAATCCTGCCGAGGTTGATTTTGCCTTTCATCCTTACGGGGTCGATAAAATAAAGTACCAGTAATGCACTGGGTAATTGCTGGCCTTGTGCCTAAAGTAGAAACAATTATTATTGTTAGGGGGGGTGGATTGGCAGTATCGGTAGAGCGTCGAGCAACATGCTTTGTGGCATCGAGTTACGGCCCTTTACGTTCTGTGTTCAAATCCCGACATGGTTACCTTTGCTTTTCATCCTTACAGGGTTGACAAAACAAAGCACCAGTAATGCACTACGGTCAATTTAATAGTCTTTCCCCCTCCCCTTCAAATTGCTAGCCTTGTGCCTAAAGTAGAAATACCAACAGAATTATTATTGCTGTTGTAGCTCTTGTTGTTAATATTGTTATTCCTCCACAAATAAAATACACTATAGTTACTATTAAAAGGGATAGAATATAGTAGTGTTCGTGATATCCGTTGAATATTTAGGACCAATCTAGGATTGAATGAAGAATATATAACTCATCAATGTTTATTTTCTTCTTTTCCTATGTTAAGTATGGATGGGAATACAACTAAATTAAAACAAATCAGAGCAAACAGTTATTTTAGTCCTGATAATGCAGTTCTACTTCGATATATTGTTTTCCTATCCGCTCTCTTGCTCTGGAACCCTGACTCCAGCCTGACTAGGAGTAGGAAGCTGTCATTCCCTGACGTTATCTCTAGGGATACCGGAATCAGCAGACAGGACCTGGGGGCAGCGATGGGGGACAGGGGATTCTGGGGCATGAGAGTGAGATCCATCATCTCGACAGTAGTCGACGAGTGATGATGATGTGATATTGTTTTCTTTTTCTGTGATGTATTGATATCCTGCTAAACGAATAAAGCAATAATTGTTTCTACTTTTGGCACAAGGCCAGCAATTATCCCAGTGTATTACTAGTACTTTATTTTATCGACCCCGTAAGGATGAAAGGCAAAGTTAACCTCGGCGGGATTTGAACTCAGAATGGCAAGGGCCGTATCTCTATGCGTCAAAGCATGGCGTCTGACCCTCTACTGATACTGCCAATCCACCACCCAAATAAAGCAATAATAAAATTAATACCAATGACATATCAGTGCTGTTGCATCCACATTTTTTATATTGTTATAATATATAATATATATACAATCTGTTGCTTTCCGTTTACTTTTCGCGCGCACGCACACACAGACACATATATATATATATAATATCGGTTTCAACACACGATTTCAGATAAAGAATCTTGCTAAACAAATTCAGAAACGAAATATACATATATATATATATATATCCTGTGTGAGTGCGTGTGCGTGTGCATGTATGTGTGTGTGTGTGTGTGTGTGTGTGTGTGTGTGTGTGTGTGTGTGTGTGTGTGTGTGTGTGTGAGAGAGAGTGTGTGTGTGTGTGTGTGTGTGTGTGTGTGTGTGTGTGTGTGTGTGTGTGTGTGTGTGTGTGTGTAATCCACCGTTGGATTCGGAGACATAGGCCGCGAAACACGATCATCACTAACAACGAACTGGCAGAGAGAATCCCTTATGGTTGATTCCCAACCTGCTAGAAATAGCAGTCAGGTTGGTTAGCATACGTGGTATGTCTTTCTTCTTCTTTGGTGTTATAAAATTAGTATCAATAAACTTTCTTGGATATACTCTTATCCCAATCCTGTACAAACTTTCCGATTGTCACTTCGTTTTTTTCGTGTGATACGCGAAGGAACCAACCAACAAACATCTCTCTTTTATATCTCTTTTATTTGTTCATTCAAAATATTTTTCAGCTAATACTGTCGTACAATATACACCAGCAATCGTTATCTAATGTTTAAAACATATGAATAGCTGTGATATATGCACCATATCAATCAAAAACGATATGAGAATTGAATACCATACTAAAGCGCCAGTAATCTTGCTAAGAACCTGCAGAGAGAAATGTTAATAAATACAACATTTGGCTTGGGTAAACTTTAAGATGTTCTTTCATTGTAGGTTTCTTTTCTTCTTCTCTCCTTCCTCTCCTCTTCCTTAGCTCACCCTAGAGCATCCTACATACAATTGACCATGGTTTTCCCAGATGAAGGCCAGCCACTTTTAGGGTTTGACCCTGAGCTTTGTTGATTGTAATCGCGAAGCTTAGTCTCTCTGTTGCTTACAGAGCTTAGTTTTGTTTACAAACAGCGAAGAATTTGAAAATTATATATATACATACACACACACACACACACACACACACACACACACACACACACACACACACACACACACACACACACACACACACACACACACACACACACACACATCCATATTTCTTCTTAGCTTCGTACGGACCTATGATAACACACACACACACACACACACACAACCACATGCTTACGCACGTACTCAATTATAGCTCTTTTTACAAAACGTTTTTTTTTCATTTCAGATAGACGCGCTCCATCATCCACTTTTCTAAAAAATAAATCATACACAAAACGCCATCGCCAACAGTTTTGCAAGAGATGTCAACATGAATGGACCTGTTATTTATATCTAAAGACATTTTTTTCCAATTCCATCCGGTCCGTTCCCTCAATCTATCTTATTTCTCATTCTTTCTTCTGCTGAAGGACTAGCGTCCGAAACGTTAACACCCTCTTTCTGCTATATCAAGCGTTAACCTAATATATAACTTCCATATACTGTACCGATTGTGTTGTTATTTCTGTTTACCTTTTACACACACACACACACACACACACACACACACACACACACACACACACACATATATATATATATATATATATATATATGTCCCAAGGCTCTGGTACCATCAACACCATAAACACAGAGCTGGCATATCTAAGAACTGACTAACTGCCTGATGAGGTCATAGCCATTCAATGGCTATCATCGAAATATATATAGCAGTAGATAAAGGATTATGAGTTCATGCAATTGACTTATGTTTCGTCACTATATATATACATTTATATATATATATATAGTAATAATAATAAATTTGAAGACTAAAATCCAAAGAGGGCTCGATAAGGATAAATATATATCAAATATATAAGAACCGTAGAGCAAATATTTATTAAAATAACAGATTAAAGTTTAAGCAAAGAATCGCTGCTTTCACCCTTAACGGGATCTTCTGAAACTAACAAAGTCAATCTGTAAACGCAGAAGTGGATATTTCAAAAAACGTTGCAACCGGAGGAAGACAGGAAGACGATACTTTGGTTCGTGGAAACGTTCGGTGGCGAAGAACGGGAAAAAACGAATATAATACGTCATTAATAGGAGCGGTGAAAAACAATTACGCGCAAAGACTTCTGTTATAAAAGAGGTCGTAGACTAATGTTCTCTTAGGTGGTTCATAGAGACGTTCTCTGGCAATGAACGAAAAAAACGAAGATAATACGTCATATGTGGTTCTGTCTTTGCGCGTAATTGTTTTTCACCGCTCCTGACGTATTATATTCGTTTTTTCCCGTTCTTTGCCAGGGAACGTTTCCACGAACCAAAGTATCGTCTTCCTGTCTTCCTCCGGTTGCAACGTTTTTTGAAATATTTACTTCTGCGTTTACAGATTGACTTTGTTAGTTTCAGAAGATCCCGTTAAGGGTGAAAACAGCGATTCTTTGCTTAAACTTTAATCTGTTATTTTAATAAATATATATATATATATATATATATATATATATATATATATATATATATATATATATATATAAGATACAGGGCTTAGCTTTGTTTATAAACAGCGGAGAATTTGAAAATTATATATACATACACATACACATACACACACACACACACACACACACATATATATATATATATATATATATATATATATATATATATATATATATATATATATATATATATATATATATATATATATATATTTGCTCTACGGTTCTTATATATTTGATATATATTTATCCTTATCGAGCCCTCTTTGGATTTTAGTCTTCAAATTTATTATTATTACTATATATATATATATAAATATATACACACACGCTTAGTATTGAGGGTCAGGAGAATTGAGTACGAATTGCTATAGTAACGATTAATATATTCTTTATTAAGGTAAAGTTATATATAATTATTTAATATAGAAACAGGGCTAGAACTGTTTCTTTCATACGAAGCACTTCCAGTCCTGTAGAAGCCATTTCTATATTAAATAATTGTTTCTAATTTAGGCACAAGGCCAGCAATTACACAGTGCATTACTGGTACTTTATTTTATCGATCCCGTAAGGATGAAAGGCAAAGTCAACCTCGGCGGGATTTGAACTCAGATCGTAAAGGGACGTATAATGATGTTTACAATCTGCTAATGTATTGAGTAGCTTTTAAAACACACACACACACACACACACACACACACACACACACAAACACACACACACACACATATATGAATGTGTGTGTGTAGATCGCGAGTATAATCGGATGTAAACACAGTTTAAAAAGCTACTCAATATATATATATATATATATGTGTGTGTGTGTGTGTGTGTATACACATAATGAATATTTGGTACAAAAGAGTTGTACAAGACTAGAATTGTTTCATTCGTTTGAAATAATCCTGATGAGTTCAAAAGAACGAAACAGTTCTAGTCCTGTAGAATTTCTATATGAAATAAATTTGTACCATCCATGCTAATATACTGGGTACCTTATTTAATGTACTTCGTACATTCTAAGCTAATTTACTAGGTACTTTATGAGGTTCTCTTACGCTCCTCTTCCGAAAACCATTTCTTATCTGTACAAGGGAATAGCAAAGTCTGATACAGCTTGGCAATAGTGTCATTTAGACTCATTTTTATAAGCTGAGTGGATTAAAGAAACATAAAATAAAATATCTGGCTCAAGAACACAACATGCTGCTTGATCTGGAAATCAAACTCTTGACCTTACAATTGAGAGCCGAATACTTTTACCACTTGACCATGCACCTTTAAGTCTAGTTTATCATCACAATTCTGAATTGAAGTCCTACAGGTGGTTACAACATTTTAATGCATTTCTTATCTGTATGTACTCACGCGCGTACACACATATGTATTTGTATATATACATATCTATAGAATATAAAAGTTTGGTAGATATGTAAGAAATAAAAAGATAAAAAAATAAAGCTAAAAATATGAAATGTTGGTAACTTTGGGAAATATAGAATCTTGAACTGTTTGCTTGGTGTTACAGTATCAGAATTTCGTCGCCACTTCTATCAGAGATTTTCTGCGAATTGTGTTGTCGGTATTTTCAGCCTTTCAAATAATTGTTTCTACTTTAGGCACAATGCCAGCAATTAACCAGTGCATTACTGGTACTTTATTTTATCGACCCCGTAAGGATGAAAGGCAAAGTTAACCTCGGCGGGATTTGAACTCAAATAATTGTTTCTACTTTTTGGCACAAGGCCAGCAATTACTCCGTGCATTACTGGTACTTTATTTTATCGACCCCGTAAGGATGAAAGGCAAAGTTAACCTCGGCGGGATTTGAACTCAGAATGGCAAGGACCGTAACTCTTTGCTAATAAAAAAAAAATAGTAACGGTGATTCTACAATTAAAGCCGCAAAGTATATCAAATTATTGGCAAAACATGAAGGCCAACAGTGACTGCGCACTGTATAGGAACAAAAACCATTGTATGTGTAGTATATTCTTCGGAGTAAAGAACCTGATGTAGATAAAGCTCTCACCAATCAGTGGTTGTGGGGTTCTGGGCTAAAAGCAGAGAGTCAGGGCTTCATTTTGGCTGCACAAGACTAGTGTCTCCCAAATGCATAACTTTGAAGCAAATGTGTTCAGAAATGGAATTGGCCGAAAGTCTCGATTCTGTGATGATCGTGTTGAGACCATTGACCACCTGCCTGCAAAGTATTAGCTGGCCAGGAATATAAAACGAGGCATGATTGAGTGGGGCAACACTTACAATGGGTAATGTGCAAATTTTATGGTCTGAAAACGGAGGGAAAAGGTACAACTATCATCCAGATGCAGTAACAGGAGGTTAGAACGTAACAATCCTCTGGGATTTCCCTGTAAATACTGACAGAACAATCAAAGCCAGCTGACATGTTTCTTAATTGACATAAACATTCCATCAGATCGTAACATCTCCTCGAAAGAATTCAGAAAGCTCAGTAAGTATAAAAAGCTATCAATTGAAATTGAAATTGAGAAAATGTGGCATCATAAGGCCTATACAAACCAGTGATAGTCGGCGCAGATGGAATGATAAAAAAGGGTACTGAAAAATATTTGGACCGGATACCTGGAAAGCCATCTCTACAAGGGATACAGAAAATAGTGCTGACTGGTACTGTCCATGTCCTGAGAAGAGCATTATCAATTTAAATACCTTGCAAAGACATTTACTGTTGTTTGTACCCCTGTGGCATCAATTGCATGACAATTGATTGTAAAATGTGTGTATTATCAAACTTTGCCTCAGGCGCCATGTTGACACTGGGGATGATTTGGGAAAGAAGCAGAACTCAAAGGAAGTTTCAAATTATCATAATAATAATAATAATTGTTTCTACTTTTGGCACAAGGCCAGCAATTACCCAGTACATTACTGCTACTTTATTTTATCGACCCCGTAAGGATGAAAGGCAAAGTTAACCTCGGCGGGATTTGAACTCAGAATGGCAAGGGCAGTAACTCTATGCGTCAAAGCATGGTGTCCGATCCTCTACCGATACTGCCAATCCACCGTATCATAATAATAATAATGCCTTCTAGTATAGGCACCAGGCCAGTAATTTCGTGGGAGGGGAAAGTTGATTACATCGGCCCGAGTGTATTTTAATGAACTCGTAAGGATGAAAGGGGAGATTTGAACTCGGAACGCAAAAGGCCATTACTCTATGCCGCAAAGTATGTTGTCCAATTCTCTACCGATTCTGCCAATCCATCGCCTTCACTATCATAATAATAATCTTTTTGTACCATCATAAAATTGCATATAACAATAAATATATATATCATATGAATGGATTGGAAGAGAGGAAGAGATCCGCTTTGGCAGAGCGTTTAAAAAATGAATCTGGAACACAGCATCTTTAGAATAGAACAAAGCAGAATGATTAAAGAAAGAAAAATCATATCACGGGAAATGAATTTATGGCAATTCCTATCTTTTATCGCTCGACATATATCGCTGACATAAGCCGACCCGATATAAATTAAAATGTTCATTTAATTTTCTCTTAAATCCTTCTTATCCGGCTTCAGTTGGCAAGTTTTTCCTGAATTCTATTTCAAATCCTTAACAATATGACATACGTGCTATTTATTTTTTTACGTTGAAATCAGTTTCCTAGAACCATTTTAATTGATGCTGCCAGCTTTTATTCTATGTTTGTTTCATATTACATTTTCACTGTGTTTTCAAATACCCAAAGGCACATTAATTCTGAATCTGAGCCCATTGCTGTGCCTCTTCCTCCTTGGCAACTTCTACACACACACACACACACACACACACACACACACACACACACACACACACGCACACACACACTTTCTCTCTCTCTCTCTCTCTCTCTCTCTCTCTCTCTCTCTCTCTCTCTCTCTCTCTCTCTCTCTCTCTCTTTCTCTATATCTCTCTCTCTTTCTCTATATCTCTCTCTCACACACACACACTCACTCTGTCTCTTTCTCTCTCTCTCTCTCTCTCATACGCACACACTCACATAAACACACACACACACACACACTCTCTTTCTCTCTCTCTCTCTCTCTTTCTCTATATCTCTCTCACACACACACACACTCACTCTGTCTCTTTCTCTCTATCTCTCTCTCTCTCTCTCATACGCACACACTCACATAAACACACACACACCCTCTCTCTTTCTCTCCCTCTCTCTCTCTCTCTCTCTCACACACACACACACACTCACTCTCTTTCTCTCTCTCACACACTCATACAAACACACTCACACAAACACACACACACACAAACTCACACACAGAAACACGCACACACTCACGTCCATATATCCGCGCACACACACACAGGCTCGCACGACTATCCACATACACACACGCACGTATTCACATACACATGCACATACGCAGACACATACACACGCATGCATGCACACACGCACGCACACACACACACACACACACACACACACATGCATGCATATCAGCACGTACACGCACACATATGCACACGTATCAGCACTTACACACGTAAATGCATACCCATTGTTCTTTTTTTCTGTCTTTCTTTCACCAGCACGCTTCCAAGTATGATGATGTCATCAAGATGTCGTCTGATTGTGCAGGACAATATTATTGAAACAGAAATATAAGCTTTAGGATGAAAAACAACAACAAAAACAGACTAATAAATAAATAAATAAATGTTACAATAATAATTGTTTCTACTTTAGGCACATGGCCAGCAATTATCCCAGTGTATTACTGGTACTTTATTTTATGTTACAATAATAATAATAATTGTTTCTACTTTTGGCACAAGGCCAGCAATTATCCCAGTACATTACTGGTACTTTATTTTATGTTACAATGATAATAATAATTGTTTCTACTTTTGGCACAAGGCCAGCAATTATCCCAGTGTATTACTGGTACTTTATTTTATGTTACAACAATAATAATAATTGTTTCTACTTTAGGCAGAAGGCCAGCAATTATCCCAGTGTATTACTGGTACTTTATTTTATGTTACAATAATAATAATAATTGTTTCTACTTTAGGCAGAAGGCCAGCAATTATCCCAGTGTATTACTGGTACTTTATTTTATGTTACAATGATAATAATAATTGTTTCTACTTTAGGCACAAGGCCAGCAATTACCCAGTACATTACTGGTACTTTATTTTATGTTACAATGATAATAATAATTGTTTCTACTTTTGGCACAAGGCCAGCAATTATCCCAGTGTATTACTGGTACTTTATTTTATGTTACAACAATAATAATAATTGTTTCTACTTTAGGCACAAGGCCAGCAACTATCCCAGTGTATTACTGGTACTTTATTTTATCGACCCCCGTAAGGATGAAAGGCAAAGTTAACCTCGGCGGGATTTGAACTCAGACCGTAAAGAGGCGTAACTCTATGCTGCAAAGCATTGCGTTCGACCCTCTACCGATACTGCTAATCCACCTAAATAAATGTTACAATAATAATAATAATAATGATTTCATTTATTAGCCACAAGGGCCGACATGTAGGGGACAATAATAATAATAATAATAGTGACAATCATAATAACGGCAATAATAATAATAAAAAAAAGGAAACAAAGGGAAAGAAAGAATAGGGAAATATAGAGAAGAAAGAGAAAAAAGAAAGAAGAAAAAGAACGGGAAGGGGAGGGCATTGCAAGAGCTCTGGTGTCGCAGAAGAGAGGGGATAGGTGAAGGGGGAAGGTGAATGGGCTTTGGGCCTAGGGCAAGTGGGAAGAAGTGCTGCACCCCGCGGACAATACACTCGCTGCAACAGCCACCCAACCTCGTGCGGCTCCCTCCTCAGACGGGCCGCCGACGTGACGACCTTGCGGAGGAACCCGGCAGTACGGGGTCCAAGTACTCCTGAGGTCTCGACGGTGACAATAAATAAATACATAAATAAATACATAAATAAATAAACGAATAAATACATAAATAACTTCCTACCAACGAAATTATAGACTATAAATACTATACATATCGTTAACTGGAGATGTCCGACTGTCAAGGAAAGATGGCTGCTGCTTTGAAACCCGATCTTGTTCTTGTAGATTCTGCAGTCTTATTCTATATTTACCGTCGTTTCTCTACCTTCATATTGTATTAGTTGTTGTTGTGATTGTTTTACCTTGCACATCACTTTACTTTTCCTTTCCCTTATAATCTACTCGCCTTATTTTCTTTGTTATCACACGTTTATGAAACAAACACTGAATCAAGGAACAAACGTTAACACATACAACGAAGCTATATTTAAAAGCGACTTCCAACGACATATTTATGAATTCAGTGAAGATTATGTGCATCACAAAGAATATATTTTATTGAAGTATATTTTAACGAAAAGCAATGCAGTATATCGTATATATATAACATGTGAAACGTTAAGAACCTGCTATATCAAGCGTTAAACTAATATATATATATATATATATATATATATATATATATATATATATATATATATATATATATATATATATATATTTCGTTTCTGAATTTGTTTAGCAAGATCCTTTATCTGAAATCGTGTGTTGAAACCGATATTGGTATACTTTGGGAGGGTCATGTTGCTAATAAGAAACACACGCACCAGTTGCTTTCACTTCAATTTATTATATATTTATAAATTTATAAATTTATAAATCTATACATTTCTGGTTGGTTGGTTGCTTCCACAACCAGATAGTTGTTTATATATAGTCATAGTTCTTTCGTCACACACTCTGTGACCTCTTCAGTGACTGGGGATTCCTTTCTTTGTTTCTGTGCCTCTCCTTTGTTCTGTCCTACGCCATTTTGTTTCTGTGTGTGTGTTGTGTGCTCAGTCTGCGCATGCGCCACATCCGGGTGTCTGTGTGTGTTTATGTTCATTTATTTGTTTGTTTATTTACATGTTACTGGTTGGTTGTTTGTTCTATGTGTGTGTGTGTTTTCATTTTGTCCTTAATTGTAAGTTGTGATGTTGCTGTTCCACTCATATTTTCTATTTAATTTTGGTTGTAATTCTTTTATGTTTATTGCCTCTGTAATTTGTCTAAACATTGCGTCTTTTCTGTGTGTAGATTCTATTTTTATTTCTATGTTCTCTAATTTACCCTTGTGTTCTATCTTAGCATGTTGGTAGAGTACAGATGATTCTTTATTATCTTGAAGGTCTCGCCAGTGTTCATTTATCCGTTCCCCTACACTACGAGCTGTCTCACCTATGTACACTATATTTTTGTCTCTACATTGTCCTTCAGTACATCTTATGCTATACACTACATTTCTAGTTTTACAGTTAATATGGGGGCTTATTTTACAGGTTATACATTTCTTATCTATACATGAGGGTCTTTGAAAAGGGTATGTCTTGCTAATAAGTGTTTTTACGGAGGTACCTGGTCTTTCTACTATCTTAATATTGAGTTTATGTTTATTTAGGGCCCTTCTAAATTTGTAAGCTAATTCACCTCTAGGGGTTGTATTGATGAACATTACACTCTGGTATTTATTGCTATCATACCATGAGTTTATTCTATTAGCCTTGTTCCTAGTTCTTTCTATTCTATTCTGGAATAGAATAGAAACGATCGTTTCATTATAAGTTTTCTACAAGCTGGGAAAATAATGTCCAGATTATGTAGAAGCCTACACATAGTCTATAGGAATATATGCAGGTGGGCACTTATAAATTATCAGTAGATGCCCAACAATATCGATATAAAAAAAACCCTACCGATATTAACATTCAGCGATGGTACCCGTCAGTGTTAGAGTGACCGCCAAATTTGAAATTCCAGCAGTCACACAAAGAGAAATCTCACACCGTATATACATGTATATATACATATATATATATATATATATATATATATATATATATATATATATATATATATATATATATATATATATATATATATATATATATATATATATATATACATATATATATACATATATATATATACACATATATATATATACATATATATATATATATATATAAATATATATATATATATATATATATATATATATATATATATATATATATATATATATATATATATATATACACATATACACATATATATATACATATATATATATATATAAATATATATATATATATATATATATATATATATATATATATATATATATATATATATATATATATATAGTAAGGTGCATTATTGGTCCAATAACCTTATGTTAGCAATATTAAGTTCTCCACGCTTTTGTATATCTCCAATTCCATTCAAGGGAACAGCTAGATGATGTAAAACGGAGTATAAGTATCAAAATGAAAATCCGAAGGCAAGGTAAAATTCCAATCATTTAATCACGACACATGTTTCAATAAGAGATAGATCGATTGTGAAGCCATGATCGATTATCACTGATCTCATCAGGTGAAAATGAATTGTCTTCAAATTCTTGATATGAGGGAGAAAAAAAACGATGTTCTCTCACAGAATTCATTCCCTCATATCATATATATATATATATATATCCCTCATATATATATCCCTCATATATATATCCCTCTAATTTTTTTTTACTAACCTCGTATATATATATATATATATATATATATAAACGAGGTTAGTAAAAAGAAATTACCCCCACTTTTGCCATAACCTTACTTTAGGTTTGTCACACTACTTTCTGCTCAAGCGTGCTTATAGTTGGTACTATTGAGGTCTGGTGATCGAAGCTGGAGCTTGATCGCGCCAGTTTTCTTACTATTGTTACAGTGTGAATTTGGTCGCTCTGCTAGCAATTAATTCTACCAACTATAAGCATGAGCAGAAAGCAGCGTGGCAAACCTAAAGATATGTTATGGCGAAAGTGCGGATAATTTGTGACTTACCATCGTATATGAGAGGTTTATGTGTAATCACATAATGTCGAGTTAGATCCCACCGTATGGAAAATTGAGTAAAAGTATTTTACAAATGCCTCGGGTCGATTGTGATTGAGATTGAATGAACAAAAAGTATGTGGAAGTTCGTCTGATTGACTGAACTTGTCATCCAAGTTTGTCACATACTGTGTCATGCTGATTAGGCTTGATAATTATATTTAAGGTTAAACGTGTTTGTAGAATACTTGGCCACTTGGACACTAATTTAATGAATAGGTAGTGGAGTTAATCAAACATGTGATCACGCATAATCGAAACTGCCGGAGATTAATTTAAAACTCTTAATTTAAAGGAGAATTTGTTGAGTATCTATAAGTTCTGTTGCTGTTCGGAGTAAGGACAAAATGACGCCCGTCTGCAATTTAACCTATTGATACTCAACGAACTCACTTTGGGATTTACTATTACTACAGCTGCAATGCAGACCCTCACTGGTTTATTACCCCTACAAATTTTAGTGAGTCAATTGTTTTGCTTTTGCACCTGTTCCACGAAGCCTGGAATTTATCTTGTTTTCTTGGACGTTTGGTAACTGAGAGTACTAGACCCTTCCTTCGGTGGGACGTTAATGCCGCTGGAGCTTATTTTTAGTTGAGTAAACTATACTAATGTGAAACGAAGGGCTTTGTTCAAGAGCACAACGTATCATTTGGTCTAGGAATCGAACCTTATGATGTTGGGCCCAACACCCTAACCACAATGCCACGCGATTTCACACTTTGTGTTCACTTTGCTCTATAATCATTAAGTTTAGAAGCAAAATAATAGAGAATCATCTTGTGAAGTTCTAAAATTACAAAACCAAACCATAAGAAGGTACAAACATCGATTATTGAAATTCTCTGAATTCAATAAATGAGTGGTGCAAGAAAGAGTTAAACAATGCAGAACAGCAAAACGTTCTGTATATGACTGAAGTTTTTGTAGTTTTAAATAACTTCAAAAGCGTTTTGTCTGTTAGAAACTGGTTTTTGTTCTGTTGATTGAAGCTGGACAAAATAAAGACGTTAAATATATATGCAAACAGATACTTAAATAGATAGAAAAATAGATATGTTTCTTTATTAGCCACAGGGACACAAAAGAAGGGGACAAATACAAATAGATAGATAAATAGATAGATAGATAGATAGATAGACAAACAAACAGATAGAGAGACAGACTGGAAGAGAGAGAGATAGATAGACGGATAGGAAGACAAACAGAGAGAGAGGGAGAGTGAGAAAGAGAGGGGAGGAGAGAGATAAGTAGATTCACACGCACACATATGTATGCATATTGATACGCATACAATTATATGCATACAAAACGTACAGAAGCGCTGGTCAACCCCACAAACACACACATATACAAATCGTTACACATGTATGCGAAAGTAAAGGGATAGTCATAGGCTTCGATAAGTATTCCAATTTATCGTTCAACTAAAATATAGTGCAATTGGCTGAGTATTCCACGGACATGTATCATCTTATGGTAATTTTCAGATAGAATCAACGTTACACAATCTAACCAATTGAATTACATGTACAGTCCATCTAACGGAATTTCTTAGTTTCTGCCTACCCACAAGATCGACCAGGGACTATATAAAATATATTTGCCTATCATTATACGATCTAACACAGTTTCTACATCTCAAATGAGATGTAGAAAAATAAGTGTTGAGGTAAGTGTTGAGTTTTATGCTTGGATCCTAGAATATGAATTTATTTCTATAAACCGGAATCCTACTTAACTGAAAAGCTTGCATCAGCCATACTTTACGCACTTCATTTGTTGACACATGAGTAATATATATAAAAATATCTTCCAGTTCCGTGGTGGTAGACCCTACATCTGGGATGTTACATATCCAGACAGATTCTCCAGTGGAAATCTGGTGCATTCGGCAACTGATCCAGGCTTCGCTGCTCCTCAGGCAGAAGAGGGCAAACTGTTCAAATATTGGTAGCAACACACACACACACACACACACACATACATACATACATATATATATATATATATATATATATATATATATATATATATTTGTTTCTACTTTTGGCACAAGGCCAGCAATTACCCAGTACATTACTGGTACTTTATTTTATCGACCACGTAAGGATGAAAGGCAAAGAAGTTGACCTCGGCGGGATTTGAACTCAGAATGGAAAGGGCGTCAAAGCATGACGTCCGACCCTCTACCGATACTGCCAATCCACCTGGTTATATATCGAAGTTGTAGCTGCAATACAGCAGGTACTAACTGAATTGTTATATATATATATATATAGAGAGAGAGAGAGATAGATAGAGAGAGAGAGAGAGAGAGCAAGAGAGAGAGAGAGAGAGAGAGAGAGAGAGAAATGAGGTGTTAGAAATATGAAACATGAATTATAGATAAAGACTAGGTAAATTAGAAACACAGTTATGATGTAGTTTACGGAAGACCCAGATGTTATACAAGTAGACCCTAAAAAGGAGCATTAACATTAAGAAAGGCATGAACGAAACCAGATCTTTTGGGATTTCGATTTTGAAAGTAGGTTTATAAGTATTAAATTACATAAGTCCATTGTAGTTCGATTGGTGGCCGAGTGGGGTGGATTAGAGTTGGTGGAGATCCTGGTCTGAGGTTCGATCTTAGTCAGGCGATACCGGTAGGTTGTCTATGAAACATTTTAATTTTCCTTTTACAAATCTTAGAAAACCTGGCAAAAGTTTAGTGAGCACCCAATGTGGATTTTATATTTTATTTCATTTCATATTTCATATTTTGTGTTTAAATTTGATATTCTAATAGTTTATTATTGACATACCATTCTGTAGGTGTCCTGGTGGCTTAGTTACAGCTGATATGGTGTAGTTACAGGTTCAATATTTAGCTGAGATTGTAGATTTCCTTTTATTTATTATTTTAACAAATGATATATATAACGTCAGTCATTGTAAGTTCTAATCTGACATACAGTCACATATATATGAATATGAGAAGACCAAATGATAGTTAATTCAAATATCACATACGCAGAGAGAGAGGGGGGAGGTGAGAGACAGAGAGAAATGAGGTGTTAGAAATATGAAGCATGAATTATAAATTCAAATAAAGACTAGGAAAATTAAAAACAAAGTGAGGATGTATTTAGGTAGTGGGTGAGGTTTGGGTTTTCGTTTACTATTATTCTGTTGTTGAGTAGAGTTGTGAGAAAATAGACACACACACACACATACACTCACACACACACACACACAGACTCACATATATAAAGAGATACATGTACTCACGCGCAAACACACTACACTTAGGAAATATCTGAGTAAATTCCCAATTAATCGTTTGGGGTGCTAACTATATTGTATTGTGTGGATAATTGGCTGTATTATTTCATATGAGATATATCAAATATATCATTTCCCAGACGACTCGTTTCATTATAAGATTTCTACAAGTTGGGTGAAATTTTACCAAGTTATGTAGAAGCTTGTATAAGATCAACAGATACTTATTCAAGTGGGCTCTTATAAATCTTCAGTGGGTGCCCAATAATACTAATATTGATAACTAAATCAACATCAATATTTAGCGATAATAACCATCAGTGCTTGAGGGAACTGCTAGGTTGTTAGTCCAACAGTTCTAAAGAAAATCTCACACTGTCCCGAAAATGGGAGGAAGGAGGCAACCGCCAAAAACAATACATGCGCAGGTCAAGAATTCAAGCCACGTGCTAAGAACTCAATTGGATATGAAAAAATAACCATATGTGCGCATTGTTTTAGGACACATAGATATTTTCTCGGGCAATATATATATATATAGCTGTCGAAACGGCCGGAGCTCAGTCGTTGGGATCCTAACTCTTTTCCCATTACCCACTCTACTAACCAAAGCATTGAGTACTCTGGTGCGTTATGGTCCACCTGGTATCTTACCACACCCTCTTTATTTTATATATATATATATATATATATATATATATATATATATATATATATATATATATATGTGTGTGTGTATATATATATATATATATATATATATATATATACAGAGAGAGAGAGAGAGAGAGAGAGAGAGAGAGAGAGAGAGAGCAGGATGTAGTTACGGAAGACCCAGACGATATAGAAGTAAACCCTAACAAGGAGCATTAACATTAAGAAAGGCATGAACGAAACCAGATCTTTTGGGATTTCAACTTTCCTATAACCATATATAAATATATATTTATAAAACTTTGTATTTTATCTGATGAAAGCGTACCAAAGTTTTGGTACCCTTGAAATATATATAATAGAATAAATATGGTTATATATATATGGTTATATATATATATATATATATATATATATATATGTATATATATATATATATAGTATGTTTTATATATGTGTGTGTATCTTTTTTTTCATCGTATCGTTTATCCTGAGTTTTACAGTTTGACCCCTCCCTTTTTTATATTGATATTGCTGAAATTACACACACATGGCACAGGTCAACTTGAAGCTGCAATAGAAGACACTTGCCCAAGGTCTCACGTTTTGGGACTGAACCTAAAACCGTGTGGCTGCAAAGAGAACCCCTTAACCACACAACCATGCTTATATATGCACACACACATACACACACACACACATACACACATAGATATATATATTGGGTATAAATCGAAGTTGTAGCCGCAATATAGCAGGTAGTAACCGAACTGTTATATATATATATATATATATATATATATATATATATATATATATATATATATATATATATATATATATATATATATATATAGAGAGAGAGAGAGAGAGAGAGAGAGAGAGAGAGAGAGAGAGAGAGAGAGCAGGATATAGTTCACGGAAGACTCAGATGATATACAAGTAGACTCTAAAAAGGACCAATAACATTAAGAAAGGCATGAACGAAACCAGATCTTTTTGAATTTCGATTTTGCAAGTAGGTTTATAATTATTAAATTTCATAGGATTAATGTATCGGTGTCGATGGCCGAGTGAGAAGTATTAGAGTTTGAAAAGGTCCTGGATTTGAGTTCAATCCTGGTGCTGAGTTACATTTAAGGTGTCTTAATAAACATTTTTAATTGTCACATTACATCTCTTAACAAAACTTGGGAAAGTTTAGTGAGAACCCCAATGTGCATTTTATTTAATTTCATATTTTATTTAATATATGCCCCATCCCCAAATAATTATATTTTTCTCCCTAAACTACCAAAACACACATCTACTTGGATATGCGCTACAATTTATATACATGTCATTTTTATCGCATATCAAAGTTTTCTGACCATTTTTGAGTGAAAGAGCTAAACTAATCACTTCACCTAAATTGACCAAATTTGCCCCAAATTCAGAGATACTTCCATCGCCCCAGTTTATTTCATTTAAATTGTTTTCCTGGTGGACAGTCTGTTAAGGGATGTATGGACGAGAGCCGTCGAGTATGATGGTTATGTGCGTAAGGTTTGTTAGTTAAACGATTAAGTTCTTTTCAGAGAATATGGTGATAATTTAACCTGTAACCACAACCGTTGGCGGAAACTTGACATCTAGAGCGATTGTGGCCTGATGAAGTTGCCATATATCTATGAGATGTTTTAATTTCTTTTAAATTCATTTGAGAGAGAGAGATGTGAAATAGCAGTTAAAGAGAAAATGAGAATTACACTTGTTTGGAAAATGAAGGATGGAAATTGAATAAAGGGAATATTTTATTTAATCTTTTACGAGCATAGATAAGTGTTACCAATCATTTGAAACACTCGTTATGTCAGGCTGTTGGCCAGAATATACGATAAACAGATCTTAAGCGAAGCTCTACAATTAAACTACAAGGCCGATCAATTATTATTTCTAAGCTTACAACATGTTACATTATCTAAAAGAGATGGTGCTGATGGTGATGATGGTTGATTGTAGGAATTGTGGTGATGTTTGAGATGGTGTCATTTCGTATTTTATGGGGTATTGCTTCAATGATTTTAGTAGTTATGGTCACAGCCGTGGCGGTCATTGAACTAGCTGGTGGTCATTGCGTTGCTTACAGTGGCTTTGTTTGTATAGTAGTGATATGCTAAATTCGGGAATCCAAGGAAAATGATGATAGTATATGTTGGCCAAACTTGGTGCATAAAATATAATATAGATGAGTGCAATAAGTGTTTGCCACGAGAAGTGAAGACGTTAATGTTTCGGCTCTTTGGCCCTCGTTTAAGAATAAAAATGAGATATAAAAAATGTGTTGACGTTTTGGTTGTGAGCATATAAATATTAGTTTCGGGCAACAATTTTGAGGTATGGTAAAATCGACTAGATCGCCCCAGTGCGTTACTGGTATTTTATTTTATCGACCATGTTAGGATGAAAGGCAAAACTAACCACGTCAGGATTAGAATTCAGAACGTAAAGAGCCATAACCAAATACTACGAAGAATTTTGTCCGGCTCTTTAACTATTCTGCCAATCCCCTGGCATAGAGCTTTCAAAAATTAGAAATAGTCACGGTGGCCTAGATTATACTCGATTTACGGCTTTCTTCTCGTTGAACTATTTGTTGTCTGTCATCGTAATTTAGTCTCAGGTCAGCTTTATTTCAGTGTACCCAGAAGCATCCCAGCTATTTTGGAAACTTCTTCTTCTTCTTCTTCTTCTTCTTCTTCTTCTTCTTCTTCTTCTTCTTCTTCTTCTTCTTCTTCTTCTTTATCCCTTGGAGTGTCTTAGGAGGGTGGTGGAAGCGGACTTTTCAAGCATGCCTTCCAGCGGGTTTTGTCAGAAGCAACTGTCTTCCATTGATCCGGGTGTATCTCCAAGAAAGACCAGCAGACTGATTCTACACTCACCAGTCTTGATATCACTTTCAACCCGGTTGCGCATGTCAATCATGTTCATGAAGAATTATTACCTAAGCCGCTCTATTTTACTATATCTAGAATCAGAGGTGTTCTTGTCGGAACTATCTCAACTCTTATTGAAACTTATTGCATATATTATCCAGTGTGTCCTTTATTTCAAGACGGTGAAATTTGATTCACAGAATATTTGCTTGCTATTTCCAGCGATCACATATGTCTGCTGACTGTACAGAAACTTCCTCACTGGGGCGACGATCGGGAGTGTACTGATGATAAAAGTGGGAAAGCATATTTGTAATAATGCTATTTGCGGTGGTCGTAATGCAAATAATTAATACTGGTCATTGCGGAAGATGCGTCTCATTGTGAAGTGTTTGATTGTTTTTGTTTCATCATATTAGATCTTTGCTATGATATCAAAGTTTGACAAGAGATTAATTGAAAACGAGACGGAGTGAGATGTGGGTTTCAAATAAAGTTCATTATTATTTACATAAATGAGTTTATCTAAATAACATCTCTTATCTTGGTGATTGAAAATTATTTCCGTTTCAATGATTGCACGCTTTTAATCCTTTTTTAAATTAAATGTCTTTCAAATAGGAAATTACAATTGATCACTAGATGATCTCTGACAATAACCACTTTCGGTTTAAAACGATGTTAGACAAGTGGTGTAAGAAAATGTAAATTGATTCTTTGGAAATGAAACGAATCTTGGAAATTGCTTTAAAGTAGGTTTAAGGCTAGGTTTCTTCTTGTTACCCAGTACAACCTGTTTTATGATTGAGTGGTCGGATATTAAACCGGCTCCCTCACAAGAATTTGGTCCGCTGAGGAGAGTAAGTGATATCGCAGCAGCATAAAACGCAAGAACTGTAAATAAAAGTGGATGAACTCCTCGGAGTCAACGGTGATCCACTCCAACTATGGGTTAAATAGCTCCACTAACCCACAATTGGCCAATCGTGGTGAGTACGGCTACACCCCTGATATGACCAAAACCAAACAGAAAGCGGTAGAGGTTAACCAAGGCGGGATTCCTCCAAGAGGCATGAAAAGGCCCTGGATTGGATTAGATTGAAGCTTTAAGCCTGGAAGTTCAAGCCCAATGTTATTTGCTATAATACTGCATGCATTACGAGCAAAATAATTCAGAACAACTATTTCTACGACTTCATTTTACCTTTGTAATTATTTCAATTCAACTTTTGTGATATTTGTGGTATTGTGGTTATGTTATTGTAATATGCATGAATGTTCCACAATCTCGTTTATCTTAGCTTATAAATCTGATGACAGCATCTTTGATGAATTTAAATAAACTATCCAAGTGAAGAGGAACAATGCATATGATGTTTTCAGGCTCTTTTAAAATCATGATATTGATACAGTTGATGTTCAGCTTGAAGGAACAACTGGTACTGTTGAATATTGACTTTAGATGAAGGTACATCTCCAAATGTATTCCAGCCACTTGGAGAATAAAAAAGAATGTTTCATACAAAGACAGAATATTGAGGTCAATCATGAACATTTAACATATTTAAAAATAACGCAAATATAAATTTGATAATTGTTTCTACTTTTGGCACAAAGCCAGTAATTACCCAGTGAATTAGTGGTGTTTTATTTTATCGACCTCGTAAGGATAAAAGGCAAAGTTGACCTCGGTGGGATTTGACTCCGTAAAGGGCCATAACTCTATGTTGCAAAGCATGGCATTCGATGCTCTACCGATACTCTACCGATACTGCCAATCCATGCCATTCAGTAATGATGAATTAGTAAACAATTAACGATGGTAACGTTTTGAGCCAGTTATTAGACTAGTCTAAGTCTAAAGTCGGTGTTAAGTCTTATCTCGGTTTCAAGGCGTGAAGCGACTGAGAGCACAAAACTTCCCCCGCCCCCCTGGACAGGTCGCTAATCCATTGCAGGGTTAAACCCCCACCTATTGCTGGTACCTCTACAATAATGTTTAATGTTCGCAGTCCATCAATTCAATATAACAAGTGAAAGATTAGTTCTAACAACATCAATATCAACAGTGAGTGGCTAGAACTGAAACTTAATTGTATATATACTTATGGACAGAAAAAAACACTTCAGGCAAACAGATATGATATGAATAGATAAATATTTTTTTCAGCAACCGGTTGAATCCTTTGTGTTATTTACTATGACTATATTACGAATTCATGAAGGAGCGTGGCTTAGTGGTTAGAGAGCTGGTTTTGCAATCGTGAGGTTGTGAGTTCAATTCTCGAATCGGGATGCGTTGTGTCCTTGAGCAAGACACTTTATTTCACGTTGCTCTTTCTGCCAGGAGTCGCGACCGATAGATAGTATCAGCACAAGAGCACAAAATACTAATCTATATATATAAAACTGATGATGTGTGTGTGTGTGTGTGTGTGTCTGTGAGTTTGAATCCCTAAAATGTGTATTACTTATGTTTCAGGGAGTGTTATGCATATAAAAAATTCAACTTTTTGATCCCCTAGGGCCCGCATTAGGTGAAAAACTGCGTTTTTTTCCAGCTTTTTAGTAGGGGTTTGAGGCGCTACGTCAGACCGATTTCCTTGAAATTGTAACTATGTATTAGTCAGTCTCTTCTTCATACCGTGAGCAAAGAAAGTCGAACTTTTTTTTATTGTTTTAAATACAGAAAAGCTGTAGACTTAAACATCAAATCCTTTGTTTTCACTTCTAAACATTGATCAGAATGCAGGTCAGAGATCAACAAGGAATTCGATTACATAACACTCTATCTCACTGTATTGTTGATATGCACATTATCGATTTCGGGCAAATGAAAAACGAAAGCCAGTGTGAAATAGCGTGAACTCATTTTTACAACCTCCTCAAATTGTATCCTATTACCAAGCCACTAACTTTTCTGTAACTCACATCTGAGTTTCACACACTACCGTAAAGTGTTTTCTCACATTTCAATTTCTGATAGCTGTTATTACATACGGTTTTATCGCTTAATCAGCTGGAATAGTAGTTAAATGGAATTACTCAATCATAAAGTAGTTTGTTTATTATTGATCTGTGTGATTTGCCGAACAGACACACATACTCACACACACACACACACACACACACACACAGATATAGACACACACATAGAGACATAAAGACACAGATACACACTCACACACACACACACACCCATGTCACATATATATGAATATATATTGAGTTTGGTATTAAATCTTTAACTTAAGAGAGGATATTAAATGTTTATTTGTTCCATATGTAGTAGTACAACTCAGCATTGTTACAGCAGGGGTGCGGGCGGCTTGGACAGAATGAGGGAGCCTATGTGTAGATCACCTCGTGGTCGCAGCGGACCGAATGGAGAGAACATTGACCCGGAGGATGGTGAGGGAGGGGAATAGTCATTCTAACTCGCTGGTATCCAACTCCGCCCCAATCGTAGTAAGTAGGGATGTGGCCAAGGGGCCATGAACACCGGGAGTCTCCACAGCTTCAGGTTCGACCACAAACCCATCGAAAAGCGACCGATATTTCGATAGTTTGTCCAGTTCGGCCTGACGAGCAGCGAAACCTGAGTTAGTTGCCGAATGCATCAGGTTACTGTTGAAGGTGTCACTGCACGTAGCATCCCAGATAAGGGGCCTACCATCGAGGAACCGGAAGATTGTTATGCCATTTGGATTTTTGCCGTCTCCTCGGTCTAGCACTGCTGGCTGGAGTTGGGCAGGGAAGCCTGTGACATCCAAGTCATGCTTTATGATCTCGTTGAAAGCAGCATGATGTAGGATGCGGCTAACACTATAACTGTATGCTAGTGAGTGGAGGCCAAAAGAGTCCATAGTGGTTTCATAGCGGCATTTGTGTGGCTCACAAATCTGGAGGTCGAGGCTCTGGGAAACACCAATAGGCAAACAGTCGTTGTCTAGCTGAGTACCTGTTGAAAGCGAGGTACATCATTAAGTCAGGTGCCAGTGTGGTGTTGGGATGCCGAGCGAAAACATTCCAGACGGTACTGGTCAAGCTGCCGCACTAGCCAGACCGAGGCCACGGTGAACTAAATAGCGTCCTATTTGCTTTCGGTGGTCTGGACGTCTACAGAGGGGAGAGGAGGAAACGGAGCTGGTTCTAAGTGGTTAACTTTGCCTTTCATCCTTATGTACCAGTAATGCACTGGAGTCAATTTAATAGACTTTCCCTTTCCCCAAAACATATGATTATGATGGTGTTGGTGTTGTTTGTTGTTGTTATTGTAGTTGTAGCAGTAGTTGTTGTTTTTGCTATAGCGTAGGTGATGATGATGGTGTTGGTTGTTGTTGTTGTTGCTATTATAGTATTGGTAGTAGTAGCAGTAATAGTAGTAGCTATTCTTGTTTTTGCTGCAGTGTAGATGATAGTGATTGTGTTGGAGTTGCTTGTAGTAGTAGTAGTAGTAGTAGTTGTAGTAGTAGTAGTAGTAGTAGTAGTAGTAGTAGTAGTAGTAGTAGTAGTAGTAGTAGTAGTAATGATAGTTACTGTAGTAGAAGTAGTAGTAGTTGTTGTTATAGTGTAGGTGATGATGGTGGTGTTGGTGTTCGATTGTTCTTTTTATTGTTAAGAGATCGAAGATATCAGAAGTGTAAGTCAGACTGGATCTCTTTTGTTGTTTGTTTCATTACATCTAAACTAGTGTGTAAAGACAATTAAACAAATCTCCACTAAACGCCTGTCGTCTGCTCAACCAATCTTTGAACGTCAGTCGTCTATCGTCTGTCGTCTGTCGTCTGTCGTCTGCTCGTTTGGCTATAATCATCGTTTCTTTTCTCGTTGGTCGCGTATTTAAAACCAATCATGTCAAACAACAATGAGAAGACAATTATTTAAACAAGTAGTAGATCGCTAAAAATGTTGAGTAGTTTGAAACACACATACACAGACACACACACACACTTACACACACACACACACACACACGCGCGCACTCAAGCACACACACAAACAAACACTCACGCATATATATACATATACACACATTCATACACACATATACACACACATATATACACACACTTCTACACAGACACACACACACACGCACTCAAGCACACACACAAACAAACACTCATGCATATATATACATATACACACATTCATACACACATATACACACACATATATATACACACACACTTCTACACAGACACACACACACACACACACACACACACACACACACACACATATATATATATATATATATATATATATACATAACATTCATACACACACATAAGCATGCACACACATACATAAACATGCATACACATCTACATACACACACACTTCTACAATCACACACACTTCTACACACACACACATTTCTACGCACACACACACATACACACACACACACACACATATATATACATACATTCATACACACATGCATACATACACATACACACACATACACACACATACATACACATACATACACACACATACATACACACACATACATACACACATACACACACATACACACTCATACATACACACATATACACGCATGCATACACACACATACACACACAAGCATACACACACTTATGTGACATATAAGAGATAGAAATGAATAAATGAATAAATATTCTAATCTCTTAATTAACTATTAACTTATTTGAAGTAAACAGAGTGAAGGAGAGTTTCGGCTAAAAGTGTTTTACAAAAGTCGCTTGCCACAATAAAAATATAATAAATCAAACCAAACGAGTGGATGTTTACGTGGTCGTTTAATCTGCTAGAAACAACGATCCAATCGTCTTTAATGTATAGTGAAGTTAGTTAAAGTCTGTTCTAAGCCGAAGGCTCATCAGGCCGATGCTTATCCCTGGTTTCCTTGGTGCTAAGCGACTGAGAGTACATACTCTCCCTAGACAGGATGCTGGTCTGTCGCAGATACCCACTCTCAGGTGAATGTACTGGAGCAACGTGAAATAAAGGGTTTTGCTCAAGAACACAACGTAGTCGAGAAAACCAAGTGCCAGTAACGCACAGGATTCTATTTAATCGACATTCCTCTTCTCTTCAAATTGCTGGCCTTGTGTCAATTGTAGAAACAATTATTAATTGTTTCTACTTTAGGCACAAGGCCAGCAATTACCCAGTGCATTACTGGTACTTCATTTTATCGACCCCGTAAGGATGAAAGGCAAAGTCAACCTCGGCGGGATTTGAACTCAGATCGTAAAGGGACGTAACTATGCTGGAAAGCATGGCGTCCGACCCTCTACTGATTATTAATGATAGGTGATGATATAAAAGTAATTTGGCTGCTGTTGTTAGCAGGCTGAACCACCTCAGAGAGGCTCCTTCATTGGTTCATTTCTTGAAAACAGAAAATATTAGTAAGTATGTGTAACAATCCACATTAAAAAAGTCTTTCCCGCTTACAATTTGAGTATCGATCACGAGGGAAAAAAATCCTTTGTCTATTGCCATGACAACTATAAAACACATGATAATGTCAATAATCGTATTTCAATTTCCTGCTCTTTTCGAACCGCTGAATAATTTCGGATATTATAATATAAAATGAGGATATTTTTTTTGGCTAACAATCAGTTCCTAATTCAACTTCATTCTTGTCTCTGTCTCTATTGTAGTAATTTAAACACTCTTACATAAAAACACACGTTTAACTTAATTTCTCTTGAACAGTTTTTAACTCTATCTCCAACATATATTCAAAACTAAATAACTTCCAGATAATATATATAAAAAAATGAAAAAAATATTCTTATTCTCAATTAAAGAAGAATTGAATGGCTAACCAAATAGTCACCACAATCTTTTATTTAACAAATACTATTTAACACTCCCGTAGCAATAAAGTCTCATTTTATTGCGAATTTGTATCAGTTTATTAGGAACCCACCATATCTTCAACTCAAAGCAATATCATATTCCACAAAAATGATCAATAGGTGTGATAGTTTAAGGTTGATCTGCGTTGGTATGGATCAGATGGAGGGAAAAACCAGATGATGCATTGGTGTGCTACAGGAACCTAATACACCTAACTTGGCTGTTGGGTACCTTCAGCGACATTTACTTTGTTGCAAGCACTCGGATCAGATTTCCGCCATGAAAAACAGCTTGGTATCTGTGTGTTGCTTTCTGATTTAATAACTCCAGACTCTGAATTTCATCCTCCATTTACTTACCTAGCATCATAGGCCTCTAAAAAACTCAGGAATGCGGCCCTTCCTCCCTTGACTAAACAATAAAAATAGACATCACTATTGTTTCAGGTTGACACCTTTGTTATGACTGGGGTCTCTTGAGGAGAAGAAAACGTTTTATTTTCTCGTTTACTACGGTATCCTACTATAAACTACATTGTAACTTTTTTTTTTAAATTAAAATCTTCCATGGTCTGACCATAACTTATCCTGCAAGTCAACTGATTTTCCTGAAAAATCTATTTTAACGAATGAAATTCAAGTATCCACACAGTGGGCACTCGACTGTGATTTCTGTAACGTGAGACATATTCTACTGGATAAGACATTGGACTAGGTGCAGTACCTACACAGAATTACTAAACCACTGCTAGATAGATGTTCAGGACACAGATACATAGATATCAAGACGCATTTTAGAATACTTAATACATTCAGCCATACTCATTCTTGACTAAAGTTAACATTACATTTTCAATAGATTTAGTAGTGCAATTATCATCTTTCACATTATATAAAAATGTTTTATAATATTTCTCCAGAGACACGAAAGCAACCGTCCTCTTACAAAGTTTTCTCATTGATGTTTCAAAATTAATATCTGCGTATAATCCCTTGATGTGAACATTCTATATATGTTTACAGCTCCTATTTGTCTGAGAACTCCATATTTTGAAGGCGCCTGTTCTTTCTTTATTTACACACACACACACACTCATATATATATATGGGTGTGTGTGTGTGTGTGTATATATATATATATATATATATATATATATATATATATATATATATATATATATATATATATATACATATATACACATATATATATATATATATATATATATATATATATATATGTGTGTGTGTGTGTGTGTGTGTGTGTGTGTGTGTGTGTGTGTGTTATGCATGTATATTCTAGTTTTATTTCATATATTTTCACCAATATAGAGTCGGTTTTTAACATATAAACAAAACTCTTTCATTGAAATTTAGACATCAACTAGGTAATTATATATGCATGGCTGCATGTGTTTGTGTGGGTGCGTGCAGGTTTGCGTGGATCTGTATGTGTTGAATTATATGTGTACATGTGCATATGTTTCTGTATCTATATATGTGTAAATGCAGTTATTATATGCTGAATTTCTGAAAGGTTTTATTTACGTTTTATTTACGTTTTATGAAATCGATTCTGCAGTAGAATTTTACGAAATACTAAACCGAAAAAGGTCACCGTTTTCTAACAAAAGAAATAAAACCCTTACATTGCGAACCCCCTGTTCTAATACTGGGGTTAGTTATTTCCCCCTCTTCTAATAAACGTTTAATATATAGAGGCCCCTCTTGATGACCAGGGCAATCAAAGTGTAAACTATCATACAAGCCTTCATAATCTGCATTTTCAAACTTGCATATCATCAACATTGCTATTTCGCTGTTAATAAACAACGCTTTTCACGTCGCTCCACTTCTCATTGTACGCCGTCCAGCCCCAAGTGCATATTTTTATTTTACAAGTACAATCCATTAATGGTACAGTAAAAATATGTAAAACATTCCAAACATTCTTCTTTTCACTAATCCTTGATATTATATTGGCATCTGCTGGGCAGCTAATTTCCACTACTGTCCATGCTTTCTTCTCTCTGTCCCATATCATAATATCTGGTCTGTTATGCCTGCATTTTATTGGGGTTTTTACTGGGACATTCCACCAGTACTCTTTCATATCATACATGGATGTCTTCCACATTGCTGTAGCTTTTAATGTGTTTATTATCGGGGCTATCTTTTTTACGAACTGCATTGTACAGTGTTTTGGCCACTACATCATACCTCATAGGTAGATAGTACCGCGATGACATCTTTGAACAGCTGCTGATGACATGGGTGATATCCTCGATGATAGTTCTGCAGAGTCTGCACTTGTTATCACATCTAAGTGTTTTGCCTGCATCCCTATCTTTTTTGTGAATCAGGTATTTCGTGCTAATCTCCTGTTCTTGGATTGCAAAAGCGTATCCTTCAAAGTGGGAGCCAATATAGCGGTTGTTGGTTCAAGATAGACTACTTTCCTTATCTATATTACACTCACTCTGGAGCTTCCTGGCAACATATCCATGCAGGATTTTTTGCTGATAAGCATGCAGTTTTTCATCCATGGATTCACTGCGATACTGCTGAGCGACATCCCTGGGTGTGAGTTTTTGATTATCACACAGGGAATATCTCTCGAAGAGTTCCTTCCCAACTCTAATGATCTTATCTCTTTCATGCTCAAGAAACGGGCTCCTACGCTTCGAGGTTCGTAGATGTTGTCGGAGAGATATGATGCGACATTCAAATATTGTCTGGACTGATGTTAGGCCTCTGCTTCCCTGCTTACGTTTCAAATAAAGGCAGTCTATGTCACTGTTCATATGGAAGTTTCCGGTGTTGTTTAGTATTTTTCGAATTCCAACATCAATTGCTCGGATTTCGTCTATCGTCCAAATGAGTATTCCAAACGTTGGTGTTAGGACAGGCACAGCAAACACATTGTGAGCCACTGTTTTGTTTTGCGCAGAGAGTTCCGATGACCAGATCTTTCTTAATCGGGTGTAGTATTCCCTGGTTACGCGTTCTTTATTACAGATACCATTATAGGATATGTTCTCATCTATCCCCAGGTATCTGTAGCAGTCCTCATCAGATATCGGTGAAACAGTTAGGCCATTGATGACAATGTTGCTAGATTGGGTTGTTGTTTTTCCCCGCTTTACAGTCATGTATGAGCATTTATCTTGGCCAAACTCCATTCCTATATCCTTTGAGAACGTTGTAACCAGGTCAAGATTTTTCTTCATCTCATCCATGTTCTTGGCATAGAGTTTCAGATCGTCCACAAAGAAATTATGGGTTAGGTTCGTATTTCTGTCCTCCTGTAAGCCAATGATGTATCCCTCGCATTTCTTGAGCAGAAAAGACAAGGGGTTTAATAACAAGATGAATAATATCACAGAGAAACTGTCACCTTGAAATATACCCCTGCAATATTTTATTTTATCAGTGAAAATAGAGTCCTCCCTCTCTGTCTTTAACCTTGGGATAGTAGCCCAAGAAGAAGACAGCCTCTCTATGGCTCTGACAATAATGTCTGGGACTTTAGCAAGTTGAAGGGCCTCTATCATCCAAGAGTGGGGAACAGAATCGAAAGCTTTCCTGTATTCAAGCCAGACTGTAGCCATATTCCTCCTAAGTTGTTGCACCTCCGACATCGCAGTTTTGTTGATTAGGAGTTGTTCAGCACATCCCAAAACCCCTTTCTTTCCAGCTGCTTGTTCATCTGTGATGATGTTATTATTTTCACAGTGATCTTGGAGGAATAGGTTCAGGCAGGCTGTATACATCTTATACATCAGGTTCTGGCATGCAATGGGTCGGTAGTTTTTTGCCAAGTGGGTGTCTTTTTTCTTGGGGACCAGTAATATTTGTGCTAATGTCAACCATTCTGGTATAATTGTATCTCCCTTAAGAACTTGTTGGTAGAGGTCAGTAAGATACCGCCGATAGAATATTAGTTTTTTGTACCAGTAGCCGACAATCATGTCTCTTCCTGGTGTTTTCTTATCTTGGAGTTTTCCTATCACAGTCTCAAGGGTACCTTCACTTATTTCGTATGTTTTTGTTGCAGTGTAGGAGCAATAGTTCTTTCGGATTTCTCTTAGCCACACTGCATCTTGGTTGAAATTCTTCTTTTCACCCCATATTTTGCTCCAAAAGGAATCTGTCTTTCTGGGATGGGGCCTCAGTGACACTTATCATTTTGCCCTTCATATCTCTATAGACTGATGTTTGGTTTGGTCTGAATCTTTTATTAAGCTCTTTTCTCTCATCTACCTTCTTCAGGTATCGGCGTTTTTCGGTAACAGCTCTTAATTCTTGTTTGAGGGTGATCAGCTTATATTGGAGAGTTCTGGTTCTACTGTTACCAAACATCGTCTCTATTTTATTTTTCACTCTTTGTTGGTGAAGAGTGAGGTTTTTTGTGTTTGTTTGCATGTAAGGAGCATTGTCACATATCCTGTTTTTTCGTAGGTCAGCAATCTTTTTTTCTATTTTAGTTATATATGATGGTATTTTTGGTGGTGTTCTGTTCTTGTTAATATCTCTGCTATCACCAAGATAATGCTTCACTGTCGTTGCTAAGGCATATAAACAGGCGTTGATTTGCCAAAATGTTGGGGTTTTTATCCGTCGTAAATATTCATCCCCTATTTCGTCAATAACACATAATATTTCATTATTTGGTCTTATCGGTAGAGGGTCGGACGCCATGCTTTCCAGCATAGTTACGTCCCTTTACGGTCTGAGTTCAAATCCCGCTGAGGTTAACTTTGCCTTTCATCCTTACGGTGTCAATAAAATAAAGTACCAGTAATACACTGGGATAATTGCTGGCCTTGTGCCAAAAAGTAGAAACAATTATTTGGTCTTTTATTAAACATTGTCGTTTTAATACGTTCAGCAAGAGAGATATTTATACATGAATTAATTTCTCTCTGGAAGATTTCGTTGAGGGAAAATTTCAATTGTTTATACTTTTGATTATTATCATTATCGATAGTATTTTCCACAACAGTCGAGGTAGACTCGGATGGTACACATGGTGTCAAATTTCTTCGATTATTATTATTATTTCTTCGATTATTATTATTATCGATAGTGTTTTCCCCAGCATTCGAGGTAGACTTAGATGGTACAGGTGGTGTCAAGTTTCTTACAAGCATAGTTGTTTCAAGGCACTGTTCGACCTGGCTGCTAGGAAGTCTAGTAGCATGGCGACCTGTAGCACGTGTTGTTGATAACATGTTTGTTGTGGGGACTTACAATTAAAAATATTTATCTTATTTTTACGTTCAACAAACATCGCTTGTTGGCGTAATTGTTTCGCTGTGAAATAATTTAGCTCTGGGTGAATTTTGTCCCAGTGTAGCTTCATTCTGTTCATATAGCCAATGGAGGGTTTTTTTTTGCCATTTTATAACAATTAAATAAATCATTATTAAGTTCGCAACTCCAAGAGAAATGTGATTTATAATTTCGGTTTCTTCTGTAGCTACAACTCAATAAAGTTTGTTTACCTTCCTTGCTATTTGTCTTCGGTACTTCCTTAATTTTGTTATTGATGTGTTCAGCCATGCTGTTTGTAGCAAATCCTTGTAAAATGAATTATGTATTTAGTCGGATATCTCTACGAATTCGAATAAAAGGTGTCTTCAGAAGATATAGTTAAAAGAATAACCAGTTATTCAACCTGGCTGTAGTTATGGCATTACTATCGTAGATAGTATTCGTCTTAAATTTAATAAATAGTCTCCCATGCCAAAATATGCGACTGATCACGTTATGTATGTATGTATTATGTATGTATTATGTATGTATGTATGTATGTATGTATGTAGTCACTATCGAAATACGAATTTCTCAGACGAATACAAGAGGTAAGGCGATATTTTATATTTCTTAATTTCCTAATCGACACACACTTGCACACACACACACACACACACACACACACACACACACACACACACACACACACACACACACACACACACACACACACACACACACACACACACACACACACACACACACACACACATTCATATGTGCGCATCAAAGTTATCAGTTCACTATACGCGGCGCCTGTCAAGTGAATGACAGTTATTCCCTACTGAAAAGTTTTCGTTATAACAGTAACATAATATAAAAATATACGTAATAGATAAAATTAAATTGCCTTGTTTTGTATGTAGTATGCCATCTAAACTTTCTCCATTTGGTCATATGATATCAGACCTTCATGTTTAACTGACTCTCTCTTCTCTTTCTCTTCATATCATTACTACTAAATTACTTCATTCGATCCCCTCAGTTTTCTGGTATAAATAATTGTATAAAATAATTGTTTCTACTTTTGGCTCAAGGCCAGCAATTACCCCAGTGCATTACTGGTACTTTATTTTATCGAACTCGTAAGGATGAAAACCAAAATTAACCTCGGCGGGATTTGAACTGAGACCGTAAAGGGGCGTAACTCTTTTCTGCAAAGCATGACGTCCGATCTTGTACCGATACTGCCAATAACAATTTAGGATATACTAGCAGAATGGCCCGGCGCTGCTCGGGATTTGCTCTAGGGTTCTTATATATTTGATATATATTTATCCTTGTCAAGCCTCGTGAAATAAATACGTTTGTTTATATTTTGTTATTGTGTATGCAAAAATATCTGTACACGAATATATAATTATATATATATATATATATATATATTAAAATAACAGATTAAAGTTTAAGCAAAGAATCGCCGCTTTCACTCTTAACGGGATCTTCTGAATCTAAAAAATTAAATCTGTGAACGCAGAAGTAAATATTTCGAAAAACGTTACACACTATATATATATATACACACACTATATATACATATATATACACACACACACAGCTACCTCATAACGTTGTAATGCAGACAGCCAGGCATACAGACAGATATTATAAGGGCGCAAAGTTATATCTATGTATCTATCTAAAAAGAGAAAGACTAAGAATTATAGAGAGAGATCGCTAAATCACCTAATGCGGTCCCTAGGGCATTGAAAATTCGAAATACTTTTTGCTCAAAACACTTACAGGACCATAAGTATTACATGTGTAAAGTTTGAAAACAATGGGTTGGGTGGTTCTCGAGTTTTAGTCATCGGACAGACAGACAGACATTCTCTGTTTTAGATATATAGACTAGCAGAAAACCACCCAGTGGGCGGTTTTCTGCTAGCAAATCTAGTGTATATACTGATATTGTTGAGATTTGGATGAGAAATGTTTTCGGCACCACAGGTTCACCGTCTCTCGGTGTGTCTTTTATGCATGTATAAATATATATGTTATCTATACGGTGAAATCTTTGAAATAAATATATGTTAAAACGAAAAAGGAGAAAAAGAGATTAGTGACGGAAATATAAACGTTATGATACATAAACGTTATGATATAACGATGGAAATATGTAAACGTTTACGATAAAACGATGGAAATAGAAACGTTTATATATAATGAAATGGCGAAACACTCGTAAGTCGAAACACTCGTAAAGCGAAACGTATAAATAAAGATTAATGTAATGAATTTGAAAAGCATAGAGATTTGAAACCGCGTCTATTTGTTTCCTTGACATTTTTTACAGACGGACAGACAGACAAACAAACAGAGAAATGCCCATTATATATTATACGTAGATTCAATGACAACCTTCTTCAAATGGTCCTTATTATCAGCAGCAACAACCACAAATTCAATGGCAACCTTCTTCAAACCACAAATTCAATGGCAACCTTCTTCAAATGGTCCTTGGCATGGTGTCAAGTCAGAACCGCCTCGAACTGGTTACTTCTGGCTTGTGCAAGGTGTCTCTATAGCAACCAGCGATTCCCTCGGCCTCAGTGACCAAAGTCAGTGGAGAGGGGAAGGTAATGTTTCTATAGCGGCAGTGTTTCTCTTGGTAGTACCAAAGTGGAGAAAGGAAGGGGAAGATAATATTTCTGTAGCACGTGTTTTAGCGTCTATTTACTCTCTCTCTCTCTCTCCCTCTCTCCCTCCCGCTATCCCCCTCTCGTAGTCTGTCTCTTTCTTTCACTCTCACTCTCTCTCTCTCTCTACGCGTGTGCAAAAAACATTCGCACGCGCGCACGTGTTTCCACTGTCGGACAGACAGACAGAGAAATTGCTGGTTATATATATAAGTAGATATATTCAAAGGCGGCGAATGGGCTGAGTCGTTAAAACATCGGATAGAATGCTTTGATGCATTCGTTTCGGCTCTCTACTCTCTGAGTTCAAATCCCGCTGAGGTCAGCTTTATCTTTCACCCTTTCGAGGTCGATAAAAATGTTCTAGTTGAGTACTGGGATCGATTCTTCCTCTATATCTTCTCACTTTCCCCTTTTCTATCTTTCCCTGAAAGCAATCTGCTGTATTCAGACCTGAAAAGGAGATTGGCTCTGCCAGGTTTTAAAATGCCCTAATTTTGACGACCAAAAATTTGAAAAAAATAAAATAAACATCCTTCAGCCTCCAGGACGCATGGTAGATTTTCGAAACTTATTTTAGGGAGAAGGTAGCGTCTTCGACGCCGGGAAATATGCTATTTAAAAAGTGAATGGAAGTATCCAGTGAAAATTGACTTTGATCATTAGCTACTAAAATGAGAACTTTGTGCATGTTTCAGCCATATTAAACCTCCTCCTTGAATTATAGACTTAATCGTATTTCCATTTATTATATAATTGAATGATAAAAGGGTTTGAGTAAATAAATACTGAAATGTGTAAGAAGTTAAAAGAATACCTTGAGAAATCACTTATAGGAAACCTAGTTAGCTTTCTACTCTTGCTGTTGTTGTTGATGCTCAGGTTATTGTTGTGGGTGTTACACTATTAGTTATTGATGTGATAGTAACAGTAGTCGTTGTGTGGTCATTGCAGTAGTTGTTTTGTTAATGTTCTGGTGGTAGTTGTTACAGTGGTGATTGTTGTGGTAGTTGTGGTAGTTGTGGTAGTTGTTACAGTGGTGATTGTTGTGGTATTTGTGGTAGTTGTGGTAGTTGTTACAGTGGTGATTGTTGTGGTTGTTGTTGCAGTTGTTACAGTGGTGATTCTTGTGGTTGTTGTTGTAGTTGTTACAGTGGTGATTGTTGTGGTTGTTGTTGTAGTTGTTACAGTGGTGATTGTTGTAGTAGTTGTGGTAGTTGTGGTAGTTGTGGTAGTTGTTACAGTAGTGATTGTTGTGGTAGTTGTGGTAGTTGTTACAGTGGTGATTGTTGTGGTAGTTGTGGTAGTTGTTACAGTGGTGATTGTTGTGGTAGTTGTGGTAGTTGTTACAGTGGTGATTGTTGTGGTTGTTGTTGTAGTTGTTACAGTGGTGATTGTTGTGGTAGTTGTGGTAGTTGTGGTAGTTGTTACAGTAGTGATTGTTGTGGTAGTTGTGGTAGTTGTTACAGTGGTGATTGTTGTGGTAGTTGTGGTAGTTGTTACAGTGCTGATTGTTGTGGTTGTTGTTGTAGTTGTAGTTGTTACAGTGGTGATTGTTGTGGTAGTTGTGGTAGTTGTGGTAGTTGTTACAGTGGTGATTGTTGTGGTTGTTGTTGTAGTTGTTACAGTGGTGATTGTTGTGGTAGTTGTGGTAGTTGTTACAGTGGTGATTGTTGTGGTAGTTGTGGTAGTTGTGGTAGTTGTTACAGTGGTGATTGTTGTGGTAGTTGTGGTAGTTGTGGTAGTTGTCACAGTGGTGATTGTTGTAGTTGTTGTTGTAGTTGTTACAGTGGTGATTGTTGTGGTAGTTGTGGTAGTTGTTACAGTGGTGATTGTTGTAGTAGTTGTGGTAGTTGTGATAGTTGTCACAGTGGTGATTGTTGTAGTTGTTGTTGTAGTTGTTACAGTGGTGATTGTTGTGGTAGTTGTGGTAGTTGTTACAGTGGTGATTGTTGTGGTAGTTGTGGTAGTTGTGGTAGTTGTTACAGTGGTGATTGTTGTGGTAGTTGTGGTAGTTGTTACTGTGGTGATTGTTGTGGTATTTGTGGTAGTTGTTACAGTGGTGATTGTTGTGGTATTTGTGGTAGTTGTGGTAGTTGTTACAGTGGTGATTGTTGTGGTAGTCGTGGTAGTTGTGGTAGTTGTCACAGTGGTGATTGTTGTAGTTGTTGTTGTAGTTGTTACAGTGGTGATTGTTGTGGTAGTTGTGGTAGTTGTTACAGTGGTGATTGTTGTAGTAGTTGTGGTAGTTGTGATAGTTGTCACAGTGGTGATTGTTGTAGTTGTTGTTGTAGTTGTTACAGTGGTGATTGTTGTGGTAGTTGTGGTAGTTGTTACAGTGGTGATTGTTGTGGTAGTTGTTACAGTGGTGATTGTTATGGTAGTTGTGGTAGTTGTGGTAGTTGTTACAGTGGTGATTGTTGTGGTAGTCGTGGTAGTTGTGGTAGTTGTCACAGTGGTGATTGTTGTAGTTGTTGTTGTAGTTGTTACAGTGGTGATTGTTGTGGTAGTTGTGGTAGTTGTTACAGTGGTGATTGTTGTAGTAGTTGTGGTAGTTGTGATAGTTGTCACAGTGGTGATTGTTGTAGTTGTTGTTGTAGTTGTTACAGTGGTGATTGTTGTGGTAGTTGTGGTAGTTGTTACAGTGGTGATTGTTGTGGTAGTTGTGGTAGTTGTGGTAGTTGTTACAGTGGTGATTGTTGTGGTAGTTGTGGTAGTTGTTACAGTGGTGATTGTTGTGGTATTTGTGGTAGTTGTTACAGTGGTGATTGTTGTGGTATTTGTGGTAGTTGTGATAGTTGTTACAGTGGTGATTGTTGTGGTAGTCGTGGTAGTTGTGGTAGTTGTCACAGTGGTGATTGTTGTAGTTGTTGTAGTTGTTACAGTGGTGATTGTTGTGGTAGTTGTGGTAGTTGTTACAGTGGTGATTGTTGTAGTAGTTGTGGTAGTTGTGATAGTTGTCACAGTGGTGATTGTTGTAGTTGTTGTTGTAGTTGTTACAGTGGTGATTGTTTTGGTAGTTGTGGTAGTTGTTACAGTGGTGATTGTTGTGGTAGTTGTTACAGTGGTGATTGTTATGGTAGTTGTGGTAGTTGTGGTAGTTGTGGTAGTTGTTACAGTGGTGATTGTTGTAGTTGTTGTTGTAGTTGTTACAGTGGTGATTGTTGTGGTAGTTGTGGTAGTTGTTACAGTGGTGATTGTTGTGGTAGTTGTTACAGTGGTGATTGTTATGGTAGTTGTGGTAGTTGTGGTAGTTGTGGTAGTTGTTACAGTGGTGATTGTTGTGGTATTTGTGGTAGTTGTGGTAGTTGTTACAGTAGTGATTGTTGTAGTTGTTGTTGTAGTTGTTACAGTGGTGATTCTTGTGGTAGTTGTGGTAGTTGTTACAGTGGTGATTGTTGTGGTAGTTGTGGTAGTTGTTACAGTGGTGATTGTTGTGGTATTTGTGGTAGTTGTGGTAGTTGTTACAGTAGTGATTGTTGTGGTAGTTGTGGTAGTTGTGGTAGTTGTTACAGTAGTGATTGTTGTGGTATTTGTGGTAGTTGTGGTAGTTGTTACAGTAGTGATTGTTGTGGTAGTTGTGGTAGTTGTTACAGTAGTGATTGTTGTGGTATTTGTGGTAGTTGTTACAGTAGTGATTGTTGTGGTATTTGTGGTAGTTGTGGTAGTTGTTACAGTAGTGATTATTGTGGTATTTGTGGTAGTTGTTACAGTAGTGATTGTTGTGGTAGTTGTGGTAGTTGTGGTAGTTGTTACAGTGGTGATTGTTGTGGTATTTGTGGTAGTTGTTACAGTAGTGATTGTTGTGGTATTTGTGGTAGTTGTGGTAGTTGTTACAGTGGTGATTGTTGTGGTATTTGTGGTAGTTGTGGTAGTTGTTACAGTAGTGATTATTGTGGTATTTGTGGTAGTTGTTACAGTAGTGATTGTTGTGGTAGTTGTGGTAGTTGTGGTAGTTGTTACAGTGGTGATTGTTGTGGTAGTTGTGGTAGTTGTTACAGTGGCGATTGTTGTGGTAGTTGTGGTAGTTGTTACAGTAGTGATTGTTGTGGTAGTTGTGGTAGTTGTGATAGTTGTTACAGTGGTGATTGTTGTGGTATTTGTGGTAGTTGTGGTAGTTGTTACAGTAGTGATTGTTGTGGTAGTTGTGGTAGTTGTTACAGTGGTGATTGTTGTGGTAGTTGTGGTAGTTGTTACAGTGGTGATTGTTGTGGTATTTGTTGTAGTTGTGGTAGTTGTTACAGTGGTGATTGTTGTGGTAGTTGTGGTAGTTGTTACAGTAGTGATTGTTTTGGTATTTGTGGTAGTTGTGGTAGTTGTTACAGTAGTGATTATTGTGGTAGTTGTGGTAGTTGTTACAGTGGTGATTGTTGTGGTAGTTGTGGTAGTTGTGGTAGCTGTTACAGTGGTGATTGTTGTGGTATTTGTGGTAGTTGTGGTAGTTGTGGTAGTTGTTACTTTGGTGATTGTTGTGGTAGTTGTGGTAGTTGTTACAGTAGTGATTGTTGTGGTAGTTGTGGTAGTTGTGGTAGTTGTTACAGTGGTGATTGTTGTGGTAGTTGTGGTAGTTGTTACAGTGGTGATTGTTGTGGTATTTGTGGTAGTTGTTACAGTGGTGATTGTTGTGCTATTTGTGGTAGTTGTGATAGTTGTTACAGTGGTGATTGTTGTGGTAGTCGTGGTAGTTGTGGTAGTTGTCACAGTGGTGATTGTTGTAGTTGTTGTAGTTGTTACAGTGGTGATTGTTGTGGTAGTTGTGGTAGTTGTTACAGTGGTGATTGTTGTAGTAGTTGTGGTAGTTGTGATAGTTGTCACAGTGGTGATTGTTGTAGTTGTTGTTGTAGTTGTTACAGTGGTGATTGTTGTGGTAGTTGTGGTAGTTGTTACAGTGGTGATTGTTGTGGTAGTTGTTACAGTGGTGATTGTTATGGTAGTTGTGGTAGTTGTGGTAGTTGTTACAGTGGTGATTGTTGTAGTTGTTGTTGTAGTTGTTACAGTGGTGATTGTTGTGGTAGTTGTGGTAGTTGTTACAGTGGTGATTGTTGTGGTAGTTGTTACAGTGGTGATTGTTATGGTAGTTGTGGTAGTTGTGGTAGTTGTTACAGTGGTGATTGTTGTGGTATTTGTGGTAGTTGTGGTAGTTGTTACAGTAGTGATTGTTGTAGTTGTTGTTGTAGTTGTTACAGTGGTGATTCTTGTGGTAGTTGTGGTAGTTGTTACAGTGGTGATTGTTGTGGTAGTTGTGGTAGTTGTTACAGTGGTGATTGTTGTGGTATTTGTGGTAGTTGTGGTAGTTGTTACAGTAGTGATTGTTGTGGTAGTTGTGGTAGTTGTTACAGTAGTGATTGTTGTGGTATTTGTGGTAGTTGTTACAGTAGTGATTGTTGTGGTATTTGTGGTAGTTGTGGTAGTTGTTACAGTAGTGATTATTGTGGTATTTGTGGTAGTTGTTACAGTAGTGATTGTTGTGGTAGTTGTGGTAGTTGTGGTAGTTGTTACAGTGGTGATTGTTGTGGTATTTGTGGTAGTTGTGGTAGTTGTTACAGTGGTGATTGTTGTGGTAGTTGTGGTAGTTGTTACAGTAGTGATTGTTGTGGTATTTGTGGTAGTTGTGGTAGTTGTTACAGTAGTGATTATTGTGGTAGTTGTGGTAGTTGTTACAGTGGTGATTGTTGTGGTAGTTGTGGTAGTTGTGGTAGCTGTTACAGTGGTGATTGTTGTGGTATTTGTGGTAGTTGTGGTAGTTGTTACTTTGGTGATTGTTGTGGTAGTTGTGGTAGTTGTTACAGTAGTGATTGTTGTGGTAGTTGTGGTAGTTGTGGTAGTTGTTACAGTGGTGATTGTTGTGGTTGTTGTTGCAGTTGCAGTGGTAATTTCACTGGTAGTTTCAGTTGTCGTTACGTGGTTAATGGAGTAGTTATTTTGTTGTGTTCTGGTATTGGTGGTAGTTGTTACAGTGGTGATTGTAATGGTTGTTGTTGCAGTTGCAGTGGTAGTTTCACTGGTAGTTCCAGTGGTAGTTTTAGTTGTCATTACGTTGTTATTGCAATAGTTGTTGTTGTTTTGCATATGTTCTGAAGGTGGTTGCCTTAGCAGCAGATAAGATGCTATACACTTGTGGTTATAACAGTAATAACATTCACATGTGAATTGTTAATGTCTGATTTATCACTTTTATGTTTACACATAAATATTTTAAGATGGCGGCTTGAAATGAAACGAACACTTTATAACGAGTAAACACTGAGGTGTAAACAAGAAAAAGTCAATAAACCATTCAAATTCAATTCAGGTCCATCTCACTCCCGTGAAGGAAGTCCTCCCTGTTTGACCTCCACTGCTTTCTGTTTGGTTTTGGTCATGTCAAGGGTGTAGTTGTACTCACCATGCTTGTCTAATTACAGGTTGGTGAGGCTATTTAACCCATTGTTGGAGTGGATGGCCATTGACTCTGAGGAGTTCATCCGCCCTTTAGCAAGTTTTGTTTTTATGCTGCTAGGGTTCTGCTTACCTTCCTCATCAGACTAGAGTCTTGTGGAGGAGTCGATTTAGTCACCAAGCACTTGACCATGAAGGAGGTTGTGTTAAGTTGCATGGTACCAGTAGCAGACAGAAGCCTGACCTGACCATAAATATACCATTGTTAAAGCTTACATCCAAAGGTATTCCAAACTCTAGAAATAATATAGTAACTCTGTACCATATCTATATATCTAAAACAGAGGATGTCTGTCTGTCTATCTGACTTCCTAAAACTCGAGAACCACCCAACCACAGAAGCACTGAGTGCAGTGTCAACTCTGGATGTCGGTGAGCATGTCCAGTTCGTGAGTTTTAACAGGCACTCACAAATAAAGTTTCCCATTGGAGGTGTTATTACCAATCTTCTTACCCGTGCAACGTCGGGATACACTGCTAGTGTATATATATATATATATATATATATATAGTATGTAACATTTTTCGAAATATTTACTTCTGCGTTCACAGATTGATTATTTTAGTTTCAGAAGATCCCGTTAAGGGTAAAAGCAGCGATTATTTGCTTAAACTTTAATCTGTTATTTTAATATATATATTTTAATATATATATATATATATATATATATATATATATATTATATATATATATATATATATATATACATATATATATATATATATATATATATATATATATATATATATATATATATACATATATACATATATATATATATATATACATATATACATATATATATATATATATACATATATACATATATATATATATATATACATATATACATATATATATATATATATATATATATATATATATATATATATATATATATATATATATATATATATATATATATATATATATATATATATATATATAGTGACGAAACATAAGTCAATTGCATGAACTCATAATCCTTTATTTACTTACTGGTATATATATTTCGATGATAGCCATTGAATGGCTATGACCTCATCAGCCAGTCAGTAAGTTCTTAGATATGCCAGCTCTGGGTTTTTGGTATTGATGGTATCAGAGCCTTGGGACATATGAGCTTGTTAGGGATAATTTAATGTTGTCAGCAGGAATAATCTTAATTCTCATTGGTCAGTTTGTAGATGCTAGTAGGGTTGGTATTTGACCTCAAAGAGGTGATTATATATTCGTGTACAGATATCTTTGCATACACAATAACAAAATATAAACAAAGGTATTTATTTCACGAGGCTCGATAAGGATAAATCTATATCAAATATATAAGAACCCTAGAGAAAATCCCGTGCAACGCCGGGCCATTTTGCTAGTTATTTCTAAAGTTGGGAACACTGTCACATCTGGTATTACAGTTGATGTGATTCGTGTTGTGGCTTGTGTTGTGGTTGTCGTAGTGGTTAGTGTTGTGGCTGGTGTTGTAGTTAGTGTTGTGGTTGGTATTGCGGTCGGTTTTGTAGATGTTGTGGTTGTTGTAGATGTTGGTGTAGTTGTTGTAGCTGGTGTAGCAGTGGGAGTAGTGGAGGCAGTGGAGGTAGTGGGGTAGTGGAGGTAGTGGAGGTAGTGGGGGTAGTGGAGATAGTGGGGGTAGTGGAGGTAGTGACGGTAATGTGGGTAGTGGAGGTAGTGGGGTAGTGGGGGTAGTGGAGGTAGTGGGGTAGTGGGGTAGTGGGGGTATAGGAGGTAGTGGGGTAGTGGAGGTAGTGGGGTAGTGGGGGTAGTGGAGGTAGTGGGGGTAGTGGGGATATGGGTGGTAGTGGGGTAGTGGAGGTAGTGGAGGTAGTGGGTAGTGGGGTAGTGGAGATAGTGGGGGGTAGTGGAGGTAGTGGAGGTAGTGGGGTAGTAGGGGTAGTGGTGGTAGTAGAGGTAGTAAGGTAGGGGGTAGGGGGTAGTGGGGTAGTGGGGGTAGTGGAGGTAGTGGAGGTAGTGGAGGTAGTGGGGGGTAGTGGAGGTAGTGGAGGTATAGGGGTAGTGGAGGTAGTGGAGGTAGTAGAGGTAGTGGAGGTAGTGGAGGTAGGGGAGGTAGTGGAGTTAGTGGAGGTAGTAGGGGTATTGGGGGTAGTGGGGGTAGTAGGGGTAGTGGAAGTAGGAGGGTAGTGGAGGTAGTGGGGGTAGTGGGGATACTGGTGGTAGTGGGGGTAGTGGGGGTAGTGGGGGTAGTGGGGATACTGGTGGTAGTGGGGGTAGTGGGGATACTGGTGGTAGTGGGGGTAGTGGGGGTAGTGGGGTAGTGGGGTAGTGGGGGTAGTGGGGGATATTAAAGTTAGTAGTGATAGTTGCAGATGTTGTGAGATGTGTAGTATTAGTAGTGGTAATGGTGGTAGTAGTGGTAATGGTGGTAGTAGTGGTAATGGTGGTAGTAGTGGTAGTGGTAATGGTGGGAGTAGTGGTAGTGGTGGTAGTAATGGTGATGGTAGTGGTGATGGTAGTGGTAGTGGTGGTAGTAGTGGTGATGGTACTGGTAGTGGTAATGGTGGTAGTAGTGGTGATGGTAGTGGTAATGGTGGTAGTAGTGGTAATGGTAGTGGTAGTGGTGGTAGTAATGGTGGTGGTAGTGGTAATGGTGGTAGTAGTGGTAATGGTAGTGGTAGTGGTGGTAGTAATGGTGGTGGTAGTGGTAATGGTGGTAGTAGAGGTAATGGTGGTAGTAGTGGTAGTGGTAGTAGTGGTAGTGGTAGTAGTGGTAATGGTAGTGGTAGTGGTGGTAGTAATGGTGATGGTAGTGGTAGCGGTAATGGAGGTAGTAGTGGTGATGGTAGTGGTAGTGGTGGTAGTGGTAGAAGTGGTAATGGTGGTAGTAGTGGTGATGGTAGTGGTAGTGGTGGTAGTGGTAGAAGTGGTAATGGTGGTAGTAATGGTTGTAAAGGCGGTTGTAGTTTGTGTGGTGGAGGTAGTGACATTGGTGCGGCGTTGGTGGTGGTGGTGGTGGTGGTGGTGGTGGTGGTGGTGGTGGTGGTGGTGGTGGTGGTGGAGGTATGTGAGGTAGTGCAGATATTGTGGGTGGTGGCGACTGGTGTCACTGTTCAGGTGGTGCTGGCAGTCAACATTGTCGTGAGTGGGGTAGTAGAAATATGCGGTGGGGAGGGGGGTTAAAGTATGGGAGGTAGAGAAAGAAAAAGAGAGAGAAAGAAAGAGAGAGAGAAAGGGGGGCAGATAGAGGGGGAGAGAGGGAGAGAGAGAGGGGGGGAGAGAGAGAGAGAGAGAGAGAGAGAGAGGGAGAGAGGGAGAGAGAGAGAGAGAGGGCGAGAGAGAGAGAGAGAGAGAGAGAGAGAGAGAGAGAGAGAGGGAGAGAGGGAGAGAGGGGCGTGGGGGGGGGGGGGGGGGGCTGTGTATGTGTTTGCGAGTGTTTGTAAGATAAAGAATAAGTGTAGGCATGTTATGAGTGACAGGGAATGTGAGAATCTATGTATGAGGGAGAAATAACGATATATAAGGATAAAAGGATAAAGGCTACCTTCGGCCACGAAGGACTATGGGATTTGCTGCACCTAGAAAGTTCCCCACCGAGGCACAACACCGGGCAAGGTTGTTTGTGGAAGACCAGCATTCCTCCATGCATTCCAGCCTCCCTGCTCCACGCCACCGATGTGTTGTCCAAGGGAAAGGGTAAGGACCGATACAGTTTGGCACCAGTGACGGCGAAATTCATTTCTACAGCTGAGTGAACTGGAGCAACGTGAAATAAAGTGTCTTGTTCAAGAACACAACGAAAAGCCCGGTCCGAGAATCGAACCCACAACCACGCGATATATATATATATATAGTAATTGTTTCTACTTTAGGCACAAGGCCAGCAATTAACCAGTGCATTACTGGTACTTTATTTGATCGACCCCGTAAGGATGAAAGGCAAAGTCAACCTCGGCGGGATTTTAACTCAGATCGTAAAGGGACGTAACTATGCTGGAAAGCATGGCGTCCGACCCTCTACCGATACTGCCAATCCACAATAAATTTGAAGACTAAAATCCAAATCAATGCAGCGATTCATTGCTTAAACTTTAATCTGTTATTTTAATAAATATATATATATATATATATATCATGAGGTTGTGAGTTATATATATATATATATATATATATATATATATATATATATATATATATATATATATATAAATATATATATATATATATATAAGAAAAATGGAGCGCTGCGTAGTTGCACATGGGTTACATATGAATAAAATTAGTCCTTCATCGGTGATCTTCCAACCTTCATTGGTATTTCATCGCTTATCATGAGTTTGTGTTATATATATATATATATATATATATGTGTGTATATATATGTGTGTATGTATATAGGGAGAAAGAGAGTGAGAGAGAGTAAGAGAAAGAAACAGAAAGAATTAAAGAGAAAGAGTTAAAAAGAAAGGGAGAATTTGAGACAGAGAGTAAAAGCGAAAGAGAGGGAGAAAGAGAAAAAGGCATAGAAAGAGACTAAGGGCGAGAAAGAGAGAAAGGAGAGAGAGAGAGAGAGAGAGAGAGAGAGAGAGAGAGAGAGAGAGAGAGAGAGAGAGAGAGAAGAGAGAAAGGAGAGAGAGAGAGAGAGAGAGGAGAGAGAGAGAGAGAGAGAGAGAGAGAGAGAGAGAGAGTGAGAGAGAGAGAGAGAAAGAGAGGGAGAGAGAGGGTGAATATGCATGTGAAAGGGTGCATACGTTCTGATGGTGTCAGAGAGAGCCGACGAGTGTCATGTTAATCAGTGCTCAACGTCACGATAAGTAGTCCTAGTCTGCTGTAGTGAGAGTATTACGTGTTAATGTTAGTGTGTCAAGGATAACAATGACAGTGCTAATCAATAAGACCGCTAAAGTAGACATTCAGTCACAAGAGGAAGTCAGATGTCAAAGCTGTTCTTTCAGGAATAAATGTGATTGGCATAGCCAGCTAGTCAGATGCCTGCTTAAACCTTCTTTCTATATATATACACTCTCACATATGTACAAAGACCACACATACGCAGCGCATATATATATATCTATATATATATATATATATATATATATAGGAAAAAGTATGACCCCGACGGCAGAGCTCAAGCCGTTTCGACGGCTATTTCTGAAATAGCCGTCGACGGCTATCCCAGAAATAGCCGTCGAAACTTGAGCTCTGCCGTTAGGGTCATACTTTTCCCTATTTCCCACTCTACTACTCTAAGTATTGAGTACTCTGGTGCGTTATGGTCCATCTGGTTCCTTACCACATTTCCTTTGTTATATATATGTATATATAATATAATATATATATATATATATACAAAATTTAGTACAGCATCATCGAAGTTCTGGTTGCAGCCAAGCTAACGAATACAATCTCGGTGTGCAGCTAAGCACTCAATAGGGTATATTACCCTAGAGTTATAACATTACGTTTAGACAGCTTTGCAAATTGAAGACAGCGTCCGATAGACGGGCCGCAGTGACCATAGCGACGAAAAAAACTGAACTCAGGATAATATATATATATATATATATATATATATATATATATATATATTTATCATGAGGTTGTGAGTTATATATATATATATATATATATATATATATATATATATATATATATATATATTTATCATGAGGTTGTGAGTTATATATATATATATATATATATATATATATATATATAACGATATATTAACAAATGGAAACTATATTTATAAAACCATATTTATTTCATTATACATATTTCAAGGACACCAAGTTAAATTATGGTGTGCTTTCATCAGATAAAATATAATATAGAGCAGTTTTATAAATAAATATTGACATACCCTTAAAGAATGCGACCATTTCTGTTGGAAGCTCCCGGGAGCTTCCAACAGAAATGGTCGCATTTATATATATATTTATATATATATATATATATATATATATCCTCTGTCCCACATGTCACCTCCACTTCGCTCACTCCATCCTTCGCGATGAAGGACTGTGTCTAAAACGTTGAACCCTCCTCCACATTCTCCAATCGTAAACCTAATATAATTGTGTATTTTTGCATTCCTGTGTTTTGTTTCACTTATAAACACAAACTCTCTCTCTCTCATTATATATATATATATATATATATATATATATATATATATATATATATATATATATAAAATTATAATAATTATATATATAATAATTATAATAATTGAATATAAAAGAAAGATATAAACATATAAACAGATATAAACATATATGTGTTCAAATCGCAAGGGACCAGATTCGCTATGGTGAAAAAATACTAACTATTAACAATAGGGTTTGCCAGACTCTACTTAAAATAATAAATCAAGAAAAGAAATACAAACCGATATTGGGTAACTGCCAGACACCCAGACAGCTTATGGTAGGCTGTTTCGCAATTTTAGCGAAGGGAATTACCAATTCTTTGTTCATCAGCGGGTGTAAAATTAGTAAACCCTTCTTCACTTCTAAGTACCTCAGGAGACTGAATAGTGTGCGAATATAAAATAACGCACATGACATCAGAGCCTAGCGTGTCTCATAAACATACACTACTAAAAATAGTAGCCAAGTTTACACGACATTTAAGTTAGCTCACCAAAATTGAAGGAGCCGACTATATCAAAGGTATATATTGAGATAGAAACTCAAAATAGTCTCTTACAATTAAATAGCTCAAAGAAAGAGGTTTTTCTGAGCCGTGTAATATAATTGAATATAAATTAAAGATAAACACAGATATAAACATATATGTGTTCAAATCGCAAGGGACCACATTCGCTAGGGTGATAAAACACTAACTATTAAGAATAGGGTTTGCCAGACTCAATTTAAAATAATAAATCAAGAAAAGAAATACAAACCGATATTGGGTAACTGCTAGACACCCAGACAGCTTATGGTAGGGTGTTTCGCAATTTTAGCGAAGGGAATTAACAATTCTTTGCTCATCAGTAGGTGTAAAATTAGTATTTTGAGTTTCTAACTCAATATATACCTTTGATATATATATATATATATATATATATATATATATATATATATATATATATATATATATATGTGTGTGTGTGTGTGTGTGTGTGTGTGTGTGTGTGTGTCTGTGTTTCGATACTAGACGATAAAAAGTATTTATTCTCATCCGGTATGGTGACGGTTTATACTACCTACAGTCTACTTTTTTTAGTATAGAGTACTATGTCTTACTGGTCATAATTAATATACCCCCCCCCCCACACACACACACACTCATCCATACACACATATGCCAGATTGTAGTTGATACTTTAACCTCGTCTATATATATATATACACAGTATATGTATATATATATATATATATATATGTGTGTATGGATGAGTGTGTGTAGGGGGTGATATTAATTATGACCAGTAAGACATAGTACTCTATACTTAAAAAAAGTAGACTGTAGGTAGTATAAGGATGTTCTTCCAGATAGATAGATAGATAGATAGATAGATAGATACACGGTGGAGGCACGTGGCCTAGTGGTAAGAGTGTTGGGCTTACGATCATAATGTCGTGGGTTCGATTCCTGTGTTGTGTTCTTGAGCAAATCATTTCATTTCACGTTGCTCCAGTATACTCAGCTGAAAATGAGTACCAGCAATAGCAGGAGGTTTAACCCTGCGATGAACTGGCGTCCTGTCCAGGGAGGAGTCTTGTACTCTCAGTCGCTTCACGCCATGAAACCGGGTTAAGAACCGGCCAAATGAGCCTTCTGACTTAAGACAAACTTTTTTTTTATATATACACAAGTGTACATATACAGACATTTTAGATATATATTGTAAATACGATTTTTCTAGTTTCTTATGTTAATCAATTATTTTGCATACATTTTTTATATCGATCATTAAGGTTTCTATACCTTTATAGTTAAACACAGTGATGTTAGTGTCTCTGTATAGCAAACAGATTATAAATGAAAGTTTATACGGAAACTTGCCGAAGAGAACAACTATACAATTGCTCAACGACGGTCACGATTTGCAGGACATTGCTGGAGAAATAAGCAGTAAGTTATACACAAGTTACTATTGTCGGAACCAACTGAAGGGAGACAAAGTAGAGGAAGACCTGCTCGAACCTTCATCGATCAACTCTCAGACGATACAAACCTCAGTAAGGGGCAGTTGCGAATTGTGGAGTCTTTTTCAGAAATGTTCGACTGTGATCGCAATGATGATAGTAAGCAGAGCAAATGTAATGTGTAGAAATTATCACTGGAATTAGATATTTGACAGATTTATGTTATCTGTCAGTTGCTTACTTTTGTTTATGACTGGTGAATGTTGTTTGTGCGTATATTTTAGCATTCTTCTAAGAGTATTATTGTCATGAGTGTTGCTTCAATAATTGTCTATTTTCTGTGAAATTCTGTAGAACGCAGATGTGGCTGGCACTGGTAAATTATTTAAATCTGAAAGTCAATTTTTTTTGGGTAAATATTTTATCTTTTTGTAAATTGTATAGCCGTTTTCGTGATTTAGTTAGAGGAGAACGGGAAGCACTCAAGACCATTACAGGTCCTTCTAGTCAGGACAACGGAATTTACCCTCAGATCGAATAGATGACTCAATGTTTGTAATAGAGTCGAATCCATTAAATTTATCAAAGGACTTGAGGGTAGTGTTACACACCAGGTGAATGATTAAGTAAAGCAGGTACAAACAGTTACTGTACCAATGTTGGACTTTCACGCACCTATCAAAATGTCTGCACACGTTCTCATATGACTCAACGTAATTTAACAGGAAACCACATTGAAGCCAACTTTTTCTAGTTTTATATGAGCAAATGACTTGAGTGGTTAATGGATCAAATACCATGTTGTTATTGTAATATTATGTGTATGTTTTATTGTAATAAAACATACACGTGCATACGCGAAAACACGCCATGCATGCATATATATGCACGTACACATAAACACGCGCACACGTACGTAAACCGACGCGACACATATACCCGCACACATACGAATGTATACACGTGGTTATGTGTACGTGCATGTATGTACCTGCATGTATATGCATGCATGGCGTATATATATACTAGCACAGGTACCCGGCGTTGCTCGGATATTAAATAGCAGTTGTGTATACCATTTATGTCAATACTTCAGTGCTGCTTCGAAAACTACACTTTTACAAAATCATCGGCTTTTTCCAAAAGGGGGTTCCGACCCCAGGAGTCCCCTACCCAATATGTGCCAATTCTGCGAGTTCACATTCATCTGTAGGAAAAACGTAGCCCATGTGTTAAGTTTTGTGAAAATCGGTTGCGAACTCCAGAAGTTATGACGTTTTGTTGCATTGCACTGCAGTGCTTCAGTCGACTCCAAGGAAGTGGTTAAAGTGGTTAAAGGGGTTATCTGCCGGGTGGGGGGGAGGTATAATCAATATCTGGAAAAATGACAGTGCCCATGACCATCCGGAATACATAAGTAACCTATGTCTTAAGTTTGGTGAAAATACTGTCGAAATGCATAAGGTTTATACATACGCGCGTGCGTTCGTGTGTGTGTGTGTGTGTGTGTGTGTGTTTGTGTGTGTGGGGGGGGGGTGTATGTATTTGTGTGTGCGTATGTATGTGTATGTCCGTCTGGGCATACGTATGTACTGGCCTAAATCTTCACTATTTACTTTTACTATCTTAATAACCTGTCATTTTCGTTTTCAATTTTATTTACATCATTCTTAAACTCCGGGGCTGGAAATCATTCTGTTATTTTAAATAGAATATTAGTATAACGGCTCCAATTATACCATAAACTTGGTCTTGTCTTTGCATGAAATTGTTCTTTACGCTCCACATAACGACGTATTATCCTCGTTTTTTTCCCGTTCATTGCCAGGGAACGTCTTCACGAACCAAAATATCGTCTTCCTGTTTTCGTTCGGTTGCAACGTTTCTCGAAATATTTACTTCTGCGTTCACAGATTACTCTCAGTTCAATTTGAATGGGAAATTCATGTTTCATCGATTTTCTCCGTAACCACGGAAACTTGTAGCTTGAAAGTCGACCCAACGCCTCCTCGGGTCATTCTGCATAACTGTGTAAATTTTCGCTGCATTCCACCAAGCCATTTCGACGTTTATCCGACTACACCTACATATACAACGTCCGACCACTTCCAATTTATATAGTAGATTTGTTTATATATGAATGACAAAAAGAAAAGTACAAAACTATACATGAATTGTTTCTACTAAACCTTCACTTTAAGACGCAACCTACATATTTGATAGGACTCCAGCTCACACCTTCTTCTTCTTCTTCTTTTGCTCCCCCTGGAACATTGGGCTGCGAGCCACCCCCACACAACGCCATGTCCTGAGTCTGCTTTTCAACTCCACCGTGATGCACGGTGCGTCTTTATGTATCTAACCATTTTTTTAGGTCTTACTACGGCTGATTTCTTCCAGAGAGAAAGAAAGAGATGGAAAAAGGCAGAGAAGATTCATCCCCGGAGGAATAATAAAAAATGTTTACACTGCACATTTCATTTTTTCAAAGCTAAAGCTTCCGATCCAAAATCAGTAATTCAACTCCCTGAAAACTTTCAAATATATGCTGTTCTAGCATGAATATTATGCTAAGGGGCAGCTGTCCACAAAGTAAGATTTACTTGCATATCCCCGCTCATATAAACACATAAATACATGCATACATACATTACAGTTGATATTTTTTTTTATTAAAACGTTTTCATATTATATATATATATATATATATATATATATATATATATATATATATATATATATATATATATATATATATATATTGGTAAACGGAAAAGAAAATGCTGACAAATTGTTCACAGTGAAAAATAGTTTAATTAGGAATAAGTGAGAATTAGTAATAGTATTGGTTAGTATTCAGTTTTGGTTTTTAAGTTTTACCGGTTGCGCATTTCTAATGCTTTTCAAAAATAATTTTGAGATAGTCTCAAAATTATTTTTGAAAAGCATTAGAAATGCTCAACCGGTAAAACTTAAAACCAAAACTGAATACTAACCAATACTATTACTAATTCTCACTTATTCCTAATTAAACTATTTTTCACTGTGAACAATTTGTCAGCATTTTCTTTTCCGTTTACCAATATATCATAACTTGTGTGTTACACCTCTATTCTTTTAAATATATATATATATATATATATATATATATATATATATATATATATATATATAGTGACGAAACATAAGTCAATTGCTTGAACTCATAATCCTTTATTTACTGCTTTATTTGTATGAAATTGTAAATAAGACAAAAGTATTAGAACAGGGGGAAATAACTCATCGAACGCGATAGTAAATATACTGTTTTGGGGCCCCAGGGACCACATTTTTCAAGTTAGAGATTTGAAACCTCATCTATTTGCTTCCTTGGCACTTTTTACATAGGTGTGTAAATTTTCATGTCCGTCCGACCACGTCTACTACCATTTAACCGTGCACAACTGAATTTCAACCACCACCCATTTCACAAATATATATTAGATATATATTAATTCAAAATATTAATAAATGTAGACATTCACTTAATCAAAATATATTTTATTATATATATTTAGGAGGTACTGTGCTGTTTTTTCAGTACGTCCTCATCAGATAAAATACATAAATTGATGTATGACATACCTCAACTGTGCTGATGGTTCAATTCCAGTCTTGGCAGTGATTAATTACAACAAAACTCAATATTTATATACCATAAGTACTAACGTGACAAACTAAATATAATGGAGAGGGTGAGTAGGAGAAAGTGTAGAAAAATAAATAAATACATAAATAAAATAAATAACTACATAAACATATAAGTACATAAATGTTAAATATTTAAATAATTAAATATGTAAATATCCATATTAGAGAAAACGTGTGTTGAAACCGATATTGTTATACCTTGGGAGGGTCATGTTTCTTATTGGCAACATGACACTCCCAAAGTATAACAATATATATATATATATATATATTGTTATACTTTGGGAGGGTCATATTGCCATGATGAGGACAAAATGAAAACACACACACACATAGAACAAACAACCAACCAACATGTAAATAAATAAGTAAATAAATAAACAAATAGATAAATGAACACAAACACACACAGACACCCGGATGTGGCGCATGCGCAAACTGAGCACACAACACACACACAGAAACAAAATGGCGTAGGACAGAGGAAAGGAAAGGCACAGAAACAAAGAAAGGAATCCCCAGTCACTGAAGAGGTCACAGAGTGTGTGACGAAAGGACTATGACTATATATAAACAACTATCTGGTTGTGGAACCAACCAACCAACCAGAAATTTATAAGTTTGTAGATTTGTAAATTTATAAATTTATAAATATATAATAAATTGAAGTGAAAGCAACTGGTGCGTGTGTTTCTTATTGGCAACATGACCCTCCCAAAGTATAACAATATCGGTTTCAACACACGATTTCAGATAAAGAATCTTGCTAAACAAATTCAGAAACGATATATATATATATATATATATATATATATATATATATATACTACCCTATTTCTATGTGAATCTAAATAAATGTTTTACAAACATTCCATACTCATTGAAACTACAAAATATCCGAAATAAAATCTACTTGATAGAGACTCTACAAATAAGTATTAAAATATTACACTTTTACCATAATGTAGTTACTTTATTATCTTCGCGATTTGAAAATTTGAGCTTAATAACTAAGACATTGAAAGTTAGTGACGTCGTTCTGTCTGCTTCTGGACATAAGTATGTTTAAGTTGTGTTGTTGTTATTGAATACAACGAAGTAGTTATTTCGCATAAAGTTGTTGTTGGAAACGGTAAGAATAATTCTAAAGCTTTTGCTCTTAGGGAAGGGTACTCCATTAATATTGCAAATTAAAATGTTATCATTTCCGCTTGGAATTCTGATTTTAAGGTAAATCTCCATTCTTTTATTTCTCGTAAAAGATTGGTTAGGTTTGTCTGCAAATGGGATTTCAACCCAAAGCTAGCTTTTATTTTCAGCTGGAAGATACTCCGCTATTGATTTACAAATATCAGACTGATGTTACAGAATTGCACCATTTGTGTCCTGATTTAGTGAAATTTTCTTCCACAGTAAAAAGTTACTAAGTCTTTTCTAAAACACTGAGCATCCTTCTAAACAATATAACCTACTCCCGAGTTTTAGAGCATACTTAAACATTTTCATTTTATTTGGACTTTGAAACATGTTGTTCGTGGTATCCTGCATCGTAAGATCAACCTCCGCCGAATAAGTGAATTTACAAGAAAGATATACCTTTATTTCCGATCCAACTTCAAAAGAGTGTTCAGTTAGAATTAACCTAAATTCTTCAGTCAATTTTAAAGCCACGTCAACACGTTACCGCACGATAACCAATGAACTTAAGTACGTATTAACAAAGTTACATAACTGAAAATTATTGCACTTCTTACTTCTTCTTCATCTTCTTCTTCTTTAGCCCTTTTTGCTCATTATGGAGCAATGGATGACAGCAGATCTCTATTTCACATGGTAACAAACCCTGTCATGGGCTTGTTTTCAGACCAGGCACATTCCTGCTAGGTCTTTCTCCAAAGATCTCAGTCAGGTTTCAATGGGTCTCCATTCACGGGTGGATGCCATTAGAGAGAGGTCTTTAATGGTCTGTTCGTAGATATGCGTAGCACAGAACCAAGTACCTTCGTCGTTCTACCCTAATAATATTCCATGGATTACCCAGTCGCGCCATTTCCATGATCTCATTGGTGATGTGATCCCACCAAGAAATCCTAGGCACGGTTCTTAGGCAACGTCTATGAAAGTAAACTGCAATTCTGTAGATTCTGCAAATCCTTTTCCATATCTCGTAAGTTATTCACAGATCATGAACCATATATCTCAGTTGATGATAAAAACAACAGGGTATACTTTCAACACTTGATTTTCCTATTTCATTCTGACAATAAAATCAAATATTTTCGTTACTATAGCTGCAGCCTTATCTCCGAAAATACGTGAAGTAAATGTTCAATATTCAGCACATAATCAACTTGGTTCATTATAACACTCTTTCTTGATATATTTTAGCATTCCTGTGATTATTTCTAGCAAAATAGCAATGTAATAGGAAGAAAACAAAAACAAAACAAAGAAGCTATCTCAGTTACAAAAGAAAAGAAAACAAAACCATCAACAACAAAAAACAAACAAAAGAATAGTAAACAAAACAAAGAAATCCAACAGTTTTCCTTTATTTGTAATAGAAGGGAATATTCTGAAATATACTCCAGTAGTAACCGTTAAGTAATTTTCGTTTTGAATTAAGCATTAAGCCTTAACAGATGCGAGAATAAATTAATTTCCGGCTTTGCTTTTTCGCGACTATGATCTAATTTTAAATTATGCCCAGAGCAGGAAATTCACGTAGACTTTGCATTGCAGCAAAAGTAAAGAATAAAAATGGGTCTTTTGCAAAGAATATTGTGTATACAGAAATTTTTTGGAGGTCATTAGTTTATAATGTTGTATATTAAATAGAATTTTCTTTTATATATTTATTTATATTATATACAAAATAATTATTTCTACTTTAGTAACAAGGCCAGTAATTTGAAGGGGAGGGGAAATTTGATTAAATCGATCCCAGTGCATTACTGGTGCTTTATTTTATCGATCCCGTAAGGATGAAAGGCGAAGGAAACCTCTGCGGGATTTGAACTCAGACCACAAGGGGCCATAACTCTATGTTGAAAAGTATGGTGTCTGACGCTCTAGCGATACTGCCAATCTACCGCCCTTGAAATTTTTTGTAAAATGTATAAAGACCTATCCGCTCGAGGCGAGAAGAAACCAGAGTATTATATATGAAATAATTGTTTCTACTTTTGGCACAAGGCCAGCAATTATCCCAGTGTATTACTGATACTTTATTTTATCGACCCCATAAGGATGAAAGGCAAAGTTAACCTCATGGCGTCCGACCCTCTACGAAACTGCCAATCCACCGCTCTTATATATATAAAATAACTGTTTCTACTGTTTGGCACAAGGCCAGCAATTATCCCAGTGTATTACTGGTATTTTATTTTATCGACCCTCTACCGATACTGCCAGTTAATGTTGATAAGACACATAATGACCACATTAAAAAAGTTCGCATGCAACTTTCTACGTCCGTATGACGGGAATTAGGCAAATAATACAAATAGCTACATTCTACACGTGCGGGGATATGGAAATACTTAGTTTGGTGCCTGAGCATGTGGTCAGCTCATCGTGAGTGAGAGACACCTGCTTAGGACATCCTACCAGGAGAAGGAAAACTGATTGAAAACCTGCGACTCAATGACAGCCAATGATATTGACCTGTTCGTCTTTTTGGATACCTGTTACCGTTGTTCAGACAGTGGGGTTGGCCCAATACAAGAGCTTTCTACACTAAATGTAGACTAGTTTAATCAAATACTTTTAGACAATAACACTATTGTGTTATTTTAAAATCGAAATTTAAAAAAAAAAAGATAATTTAAGTAATCGCTGAACAGATTTTATTGATAAAATCAACCGCCACGAGACCCAGGAGTTGGCACCGAGCAAGATGGTTGAATAACATCCATGAGCTTGGCTGATCTCGCTTGGGGATCCAGCTGGATCAGTTGGAGACGGTTGCTTTTGACAGGACCTGCTGGAAAGAATGTTTGAGGACTCTGCTCCTACGACCCTCTCAGGAATAAGCGGGAGAAGAAGAAGAAGAAGAAGAAGAATGCATCTAATAGTGCATTAGGTGAAACTTTCTTAACAGATACCGGCAAGATAATTCTGACTATAACCAGTAACACTATACTTCTAAAATGCTTTGAATAGTAAAGTAAACCTGTCATAAATTACAGTTTTACATAGAATTAAAAAAAATCTGTTTGTCTCTCGTGCATATTTTATTCCTGCTTCAGACTTATTTCACCGAAAGTGGCAGGTGCTTTTTCAGAAAGTGTGACCCAATAGTTTCTCACAAAACAATTTATCACATATGCCTATTTGACAATTCTGATTGAGTAGTATTGTTGTTGTTTTTAAATTAAATTATCAAATTAAACTGCAGAAATAAATTAATTTCCAAATATAACTTTAAAATAAATTTGCATAAACACATATAGAAATTTACATAGGAGACCTATATATAATTTTGTATAAACATTTAGTTGACTTTCGGAGTATTGGAAAATATGAAATTTGAAAATATAGTCGCCACAATGCAAATAACTATAATAATTGTTTCTACTTTTGGCACAAGGCCAGCAATTACCCAGTGCATTACTGGTACTTTATTTTATCGACCCCGTAAGGATGTAAGGCAAAGTTAACCTCGGCGGGATTTGAACTCAGAATGGCGTCAAAGCTTGGCGTCCGACTCTCTACCGATACTGCCAATCCACCGCAAATAACTATAATAATAGTTCATAATCATAAATAATAGTTGACTAAATTGCGTAAAGTGCCTCTGAAGAAGAAAAAAGTGTGAATATTGGGTAATAATAGCAAAACCTTACAGCGCCCTTAACAGCTGACACTAGGTTGTCATGACCACCCGGTTGGAAATCTCTGCTTGGAAAGATAGCAATGAAATGCAATGAGAATGAAATTCTAAACTTTCAATATCATCTCAAAAATTGCCATTTTAAATTAGAATAGCTTTGCTATAAGCCGTGTTTATTTGTTTATTCTGAATATACATAAATACAAATAATTTTGAAAAAATTTTTTATTTAGATTATGTTCAAATATATTTAGAAAACCGCTGTGCCGCAGGTTTCAGTCTCTATAATCAGCTACGAAATCAGTAATAGATGATGCGACACCAGTAAGCTAGAAAAGCTCTGACCCACAACTGAAACTACCTCAACTCTACAGAACTACTGACACAAAGATATGTATAGAAAATAATTGAAAATTCAGGAAAATCTCATTTGGGGCAATGTTAAATCTTCAGAAAAGATTATAACACAGTTTATGTGATTATATTTAAATGAGATACCTTTAAGGAAGTGTTCATGCTTTGTAGGAAAACAAAGAATGATGAAAAAAAAGTAATATAAAAAATTAAAAAATTAAAATATTTTCCTTCCTTATTTAAAAAAACAAATCTCCTTTTGAGAGATAGCCTTTAGTGGGGTTTTTTTTTGTGTTAGGGAATAAACATTGTACTAACTCAGAATATTAAAGAGGAAAATCTCCCCGTGCATGACGCTTTCCTGTTATGTCCCTTCATGTCAAGTGTAACACATGATAGGTGAAATGTCTAAAAACAGGAACTTTGCAAATTGTTATACTAACCAAGAATATTTAATTTATCATGTTCCCAGACTTTTAATTTATTCTTGTTTATTGAAACCTTTGACCGTATTAACACACACACATACGCACACCCAAACACACATTTAAACATACACACATACATCATATATATATATATATATATATATATATATATATATATATATATATATATATATATATATATATATGTATATATACACACGTTTGTTTTGAAACAGCGAGCGAGCTTGAAATAGAAAATAGAAGCTTCCGCCGTATTTTTGACTAAAAATTTAGCCTGAAGCTAAAATTTCTTTAGTCAAAAATACGGAGATAGCTTCTATTCTCTCTCTCTCTCTCTCTCTCTCTCTATATATATATATATATATATATATATATATATATATATATATATATATATATATATATGGTTAGTACACTTTAATATATTTTTCTTATTGATTTGTATTCAACATTCCCTCCGTAGGAAATATGTTCGTCACTCTGGTGGTTTTTGATCCCCTATGGTTGAACACATATCTCTACGTGTACTTCTCTCTATGTGTTGATTTATAAAGAGCCTGGAATCTATTCCTTTGATCTCATTAAATTATAAAGGATTAATGTGAGTTTTTAACTCCGTGTTTTAATGATATATATATATATATATATATATATATATATATATATATAGAGAGAGAGAGAGAGAGAGAGAGAGAGGGGGGGGGGACAAACCAAGTTTGTTTATGAAAGAGCGAGTGAAGTTTAAAAATAAAGTAAAAATATAAGCTTAAAAAATATAAGCTTATACCACATTTGACTGAATGGAAAAACGATGAGTACATGTACCTCAATACTCATCCTTTATTACAACTATATACAAAGTCAATAAATAGCTGTGCAAGACAGACCTTACACCCTACGTAATACGCGTTCAATTCAATAGCGCAACTCAATATACTTTCTGCACAACACACATAGTACAGACTCTATAGTATAGTGTTTGTATGGTATAGAGTCTGTACCATTTCCAGTCAATAATATAAGTACACAAAGTACACAAAGTACACAAAGTACACAAAATACACAAAGAATATTCGAAACACCACTTAATTATATAGCACAACACGTGCAATATTTACATAATTGACAAGCAAACACTCAGCCAATAACTTAAACAACCCATATTCTACAAGATTACCAGCCTATAGTATACCACAATTTATACAGTACTTACTCTCCACAATCACATCCAACATAATAACACAAAATAACTCTCACAGTATACACGAAACATAATCCCCACCCAACAAAAATAATGCAATTCATATATCGCATATACTACATAACAAACAGACAAAATATTAAAATAACAAATAGAACAAAAAACTTACAACAAGAGCAAAACATTAAAGGGTGGTCCGAAAGTCTTGTCACCCCCTACCAAAAAGAAAATTATATTATTATTATAATTAATTGTTTCTACTTTAGGCACAAGGCCAGCAATTACCCAGGGCATTACTGGTACTTTATTTTATCGACCCCGTAAGGATGAAAGGCAAAGTCAACCTCGGCGGGATTTGAACTCAGATCGTAAAGGGACGTAACTATGTTGGAAAGCATGGCGTCCGACCCTTTACCGATACTGCCAATCCACCGCCCTTATACATTATAATTAATGATATTATATATGATATTATTAAAACAAAAAATAATAAAGTTAAAGCAATATGTAGGGGTGACAAGACTTTCGGACCACCCTGTATATAGACCCAGTTCTACATACAAATGCAACTGGGGACAAAGTTGAGATTCGTACAAAATTGTGGCCCCCTCTACACACACATGCACGTACACCTTTTCCATCGAAATTTCTAGAATATCCCCGCTATTAGCCCCCTCTTAAAATCCTATTACTTCGTTCACCAAAGCCACCAAACAGAAAAAAGTGGCTGCCATTTCATGCAAGCAAATGCAGCGGGATAACAGTTCGACTGGGCTGACAGCTGGATCTGTCCGACCAAATTCAAAAGAAGTTCAATAAAACTTTACAATACAGAAATGTTTGGACACAAACCATATGTAGTAATAACAGTTTCATCACAAATTTCGGGATATCCTGGCAGACCGCATTGCTATGGTTGTAGGAAACTGGCAATACACTTGGGCAGTGCTGTCAGGCCAAGAGGTTATCTATATAACCCGATCATAAAGTTTCTCGGAAAAGCCAACTCTGCTTGTTCTCTTCCATACACAAAATATCTCCATAACCATAATTAATCCTCTCGAGAATGCAACAAGGGGGAAGAAACAACAAAGTATAAGGGAGAAGAGAATAAACATATATGCTGAGGCATTTCTAATTTTATCGCTACCACACACATTCCTAAAATACATCATAAAACAGCAATTAATGCTACTCACGAAACGGAGAAGAGATAATTTGACAGAATCAAAGTTCAACAATCAAGAATAAATACACTACACCCGGGGCAGCAAATCTATAGCACGCATGCCCAAAGTCACACACGAAAACCTTTTATTGGCACGCTAGAACTATTGCTTTTTGTTAATGATTTTATTATTTTTAAACCAGTAACCTTTACTTTAGGATGCACTGCTTCGAAAAACAAAAAATAAACAAAAACAACAACAAACAAAAATAACAAGACAAAAAATCACACAAAATAACAAACAAACAAAATAAGGATATTAAAATGTTCGTTAGTAAGAAGTGACCATCTGTTTAAGACAGTATTATGTGTATTAATGTAACCTCTGAGTTTACTGGTATTGCTTGTGATCCTCAAATTATATATATTTATCCATATGTCGCTCGAAGGGTGTTTGGAGGAGGTTTACTCTGATCTAATGTACTATAATTTGGACATTTGATGGAGTTGTTAAAACAACACTTTGATAAGATAGAAAACAATTCAATGATGTGAAGTATATAAATGGTTTACAAGGATTTGTTAAACACATGATGTTATGTTTTGATATAAAAAATAGCTTTGAAATCAGAGAAAAATATTTTTTCAACAACGCGTCGACAATTTCCCCCAGAGTTTGAAAAAATAAAGTAAAACGAGAAAATACATTCAGAACAGCCAGAAAAAAATTATTGAGCATCATTGAGTCAAATACTGAACAATTTTCTTTAACATTTACTAAGTTTTAGTCATTTGAAAAAAACTTTAAAATTCATTAAATGCATCAAGAGTGTAACTCTAGATGAGATGAATTTGAAAATCTTGGAATGGTTGATTTGGATAACTTAGAAGTGAATTGCTTTGATTTAAAAGATAGCTAAATTTGGAGGACTGAATTAGATAACAATAAAATCACACAGTGGCAGGAAATAGCACAAGGAATGCAGAAAATGAAGATTTAAAACTCTGAGATTCAATTCTTGAAACTTGCCAGTCTAACACATCTTGTGATAATATTGCCAATATTTTCATCAACATACTTATGTGAGCCGTAGATTTCAGTAAGGAATTTGGTAAAGTATAGTTATAGAAGTAAGCTAATTAATGAAACCAATCTTGATCATAGCCAGACCTATCACCTTTCCCCGTCCGAGATCTCCCACCCAGTTTAGGGTGGGTGAGAGATGTCTTCTCTTGTTAAAATGTGTATAGCTTTCATTATGTAAAATCTCCTCATTTTGCCTCATTTCTCCCAGTTTTGGGGCACTTTTTGGCATGGTTCTCCCCGTTTGGATTTTTAGAGGTTGGCAGGTCTGATCATAGCTCTGAAACAATCAAATACAATCCTCATATAAAGTATCTATAGTCGGTACCATAGACGCAAAAGTCTCACGGAGTATAACATGTATATTTCCCTTTCCTTAATTTTTATTAGTTTAATAAATGTTCACATTTCGTCTTTCTTATTATTAAGGCCTTGTGTCTAAATTAGAAATCATTTGGATTGACAATATCGGTAGAGCGTCAGACACCATGCTCTGCAGCATAGAGTTATGGCCCTTAATGTTCTGAGTTCAAATCTCGCCGAGGTTAACTTTGCTTTTCATCCTTACAGGGTTCATAAAATAAAGCACCAGTAATGTACTGGGAATAATTGCTGGCTTTGTGCCAAAAGTAGAAACAGTTATTAAGTTACAAAAGTTAAGTCCCTTTGTAGTGAGAACTGACATGTGCGCAGGATCGAAATTGTCCCCAGGGAAAGCAGCCACAATATATCTCTTGCAATCGTGCAAAACAAATATTCTGCAAATGGTCTCAAAAGACTAAAGATGATTTTCCAAATGTTTGGACATTTCAGAAGAAAAAAAAGAACGCTCTTTTTCTGATTTGCTTGTTTAAAGAATAGAAACAGAAAGTGAGAGATGGGGAAGAGATAGAAGAGAGAGAGAGAGAGAGAGAGAGAGAGAGAGAGAGAGAGAGAGAGAGAGAGAGAGAGAGGAAGAGAGAGAAGAAAAAGAGAGGGGGTAGTAGTGAGAAAGAGAAAGAAAGAAAGAGAGAAAGAGAGAGAAAGAAGGTGGTAGAGAGAAAGAGAGGGAAGCGAAAGAGAAATAGAGAGTGGTAGAGAGAAAGAGAGAGAAGCGAAAGAGAAAAAGAGAGTGGTAGAGAACAAGAAAGAGAAGTGAAAGATAAAGAGAGAGTGGTAGAGAGAAAGAGAGAGAAGTGAGAGAGAAAGAGGTAGAGAAAAAGAGAGAGAAGTGAAAGAGAAAAAGAGAGTGGTAGGAGAAGCGAAAGAGATAGATAGAGAGAGGGTAGAGAAAAAGAGAGAGAAGTGAAAAAGAAAGAGAGAGTGGTAGAGAAAAAGAGGGAAGTGAAAGAGAGAGAGAGAGAGAGAGAGAGAGAGAGAGAGACGAGAAAGAAAGAGAGAGAGGTAGAGAGAGTGGTAGAGAGAAAGAGAGAGTGGTTGAGAGAAAGAGAAAGAAGTGAGAGGAGAGAGAAAGAGAGAAAGCGAAAGAGAAAGATAGAGTGGTAGAGAAAAAGAGAGAGAGGCGAAAGAGAAAGAGAGAGTGATAGAGAAAAGAGAGAAAAAGCGAGAGAAACGAAAGAGAAAAAGAGAGAGAAGCGGAAGAGAAAATAGAGTGGTAGAGAGAAGCGGAAGAGAAAATAGAGTGGTAGAGAGAAGAGAGGAAAAGACAGAGAAGTGAAAGAGAAAAAGAGAGTGGTAGGGGAAAAGAGAGAAAAGCGAGAGGGAAATAGAGAGGGATGGAGAAAAAGAGAGAGAAGAGAAAATATACCGAAAGAGAAATGAGAGAGAATTCATTATTTTTGTCAGACGTGATTTTACCTGAGTCTTCACAAGGAAATAACAACATATAAACAAATAAATAATGTAAGATAAAAAAACAAAAACAAAACAAAAATAGAACATACTAAGTCATGTAAATCATGTTATTTTCTAGGTGTAAATAAAAGTTGGCTATATGGTATTTATCAACATTCCACTGCTTCTTGTCATGGTGCTAATATTGACAAACGAGAAACTGGACCGTATTATATTAGCAGCAGCTAAAAGGGCGGTGAATTGGCAGTATCGGTAGAGGGTCGGACGCCATGCTTTCCAGCATAGTTACGTCCCTTTACAGTCTGAGTTCAAATCCCGCTGAGGTTAACTTTGCCTTTCATCCTTACGGGGTCGATAAAATAAAGTACCAGTAATGCACTGGATAATTGCTGGCCTTGTGCCTAAAGTAGAAACAATTATATTATTTAGAAGCAGCGGATTGGCCGTATCTGTAGAACGTCGGACACCATGTTTTGCAGCATAGAGTTATGACCCTTTACGTTCTGGGTTCAAATCTCGCTTTGCTTTTCATCCTTACGTGGTTGGTAAAATAAAGTACCAGTAATTCACTGGGGTATTTGCTGTCCTTGTTCCAAAAGTAGAAACAATTATATTATTTAGCAGCAGTGTATTGGCAGTCTCTGTAGAACGTTGGACACCATGCTTTACAGCATAGAGTTATGACCCTTTACGTTCTGGGTTCAAATCTCGCTTTGCTTTTCATCCTTACGTGGTCGGTAAAATAAAGCACCAGTAATTCACTGGGGTATTCGCTGTCCTTGTTCCAAAAGTAGAAACAATTATATTATTTAGCAGCAGCGGATTGGCCGTATCTGTAGAACGTCAGACACCATGATTTGAAGCATAGAATTATGGCCCTTTACGTTCTGGCTGGGTTCAAATCCCGCCGAGGTTAGCTTTGCCTTTCATCCTTACGGGATCGATAAAATAAAGCACCAGTAATGCACTGGGGTAATTGCTGGCCTTGTGCCAAAAGTAGAAAAATTAATTATATTATTTAGCACCATGTGCTGAGAGACAGTCAAACAAATACTGACACACACACACGCGCAGGCGCGGACGCGCACACAGAAACTTAAACATTTGCCCAATATTTATTTTAGTTGTTTTAAAGGTAATGGACACCTCAAAGTACATATATTGTGATTTTTTTCACCCCTATTTTCCCCCCTTTCCTGTCCCTGCGTCTCTCTAAGGAAGAAGAAGAAGAAGAAGAAGAAGAATATTTATATATTTATATATGTGTGTTTGTGCGTGCGTGTTTGTGTGTATATATATAAATATATATATATATATAGGAAAAAGTATGACGGCTATTTCTGGACTCCAGAAATAGCCGTCGAAAGGGCTTGAGCTCTGCCGTCGGGGTCATACTTTTTCCTATTTCCCACTCTACTACCCTAAGTATTGAGTACTCTGGTGCGTTATGGTCCATCTGGTTCCTTACCACAATTCCTTCGTTATATATATATATATATATATATTATGTATAGAACTGATTTCTACAGGACTAGAACTGTTTCATACAGATCATCAGGTGATTTCACACGATTTACCTGCTTCGACGCAGTTTACTTTAAGCTAGCACACATTCAAAATTCATATTTTGCTCAATGGTCGGTAAGTATGATTCATTGTTTATATATATACATATAAACATGCATAGATACGTTCATACAGTCACAGTATTTCCTTTACCTTAACACACACACACACACACACACACACACACACACACACACACACATATATATATATATATATATATATATATATATATATATATATATATATATATATATATAAAATAAAGTTAAATAAAAGTCAAATGATTAAAATTTAGCTTCGTTTATTACTGCTATATATATTTCAGTGACAGCCATCTTTGGCTGTGACCTCTTCAGGCAGTTTGAATTAGTATGGTATAGACAAGTACATATGTTGTTTAGGTGTATGATATTGTCAATACTCTGATATGCCCAGTTCCTTGTTGGGTTGTTAATTCACTGGGGAACTGGAGTCTGATATGACTCCAGTTCCCCAGTGAATAAACGAAGCTAAATTTTAATCATTTGACTTTTATTTAACTTTATTTTACACTACTCCGGAGTAACCAAACCAACCTGCGCACTTCGTCGAGTGCTCCAGCCTGCATACTGAGGTGTTGGTATACAACCAACATAAACTCAAAATCTATATATATATATATATATATATATATATATATATATATATATATATATAATAGATATAGATATAGAGAGAGAGAGAGACAGAGAGATCTCAATACATTTCCGTTATATGATATAATTCCTGAATTAATCTCTGAATATACAAACACACATACGCACACATACATACACGCACACACACATTTCGTGGCTTATCTTATTCAGTTTTCCCCCTCCCCTTTCTAGTTTTTATTATCAGTAAAATGTTATCGGATGGTCGATCATTAAAAAATATATAAACAAACAATATGAACGTCTTATTATTCATTGCAAATTAAGTCTGAAGAATATGGTGCTGGAAAGAATGAGGCTTAGAATGATGCTTATAATAATAATGATAAAACATTGTCATTCTTCGTCTTCTCGATCTGGAGCTTTTATGAAGTGTAATGGAAGAAAATCCTAAGCAAATTATACGAAAATTGGTAAAATTGTTCAATACATGCCACAAGTTTATTGTAATACAACTACACGAAATGGAAAAAGTGTCTAAACTTGGTCAGTTGGTACCACATAATCTGACTGTTACTCAACTCGATCAAAGAGTTGCCCTTTGCAATTTATTAAAGAGTAGACTTGCTGATGACCCATTTCTGGGCAGAATACTAGCCAGTTATGAAAAGTGGGTACAGTACAGTAATATTCAAGGAAAACGACAAAGGTTATCACCCAATGAAAAGGGGGAAGCGCCACCCAAACTAGGACAATGCCCAGTAAAGTTTATGCTTTGTTTGGTGTATATGAAGGGTAGCATCTATTATAAAATGTTGAACTCAGGCGAGACAGCTAATGTTGATAATTATTGCCACCAACTGGAATCATTACATTAAAATTTGCAGAAAAGGCGACTAGCATTGGCAAATTGTAAAGGTGTGTTACTCCTATACGAGAATGCAAGACCACATATTGCCCGAATTACACAGAACAAAATTCTTACTCTTAATAAGAAAGTTTTGCGTCATACTCTTTATTCACCTGACCTTTTTTCATCGGATTATCATCTTTTCAGATCCTTGCAACCATTTTTTAAATGGAAAACAGTTTACCAATCGAAAAGAGGTAAAAATAAACATTGAATCCTCCTTTGCTTTGCAACTTAAAGAATGTTATACTAGATGGATCAACAACTTGCCAGCCAGATGGGATTATGTTATTAAAATGAGTGGAAATATTATCCTGATTGAATGTATCCATCATAACAAACTAAACATCTTTTCCTTTTCGTGTCTAAGATGTGACACGACTTTGTATTTCAATCTATTAAAGATGGAGGAGGAGGGGGGCAGCAATTTCCTCTCCACCCTCAGGAGGCTTGGCTGAAGAGGAATATGTCTATTGTTAGTCCTTTCAGTCGCGTCCACCACACAACCTTTTTCGCTACAGTCACTAGACCGAGGAAATCTGCCTGCCCTTTCCGACCAAGAGGAGGTGGTGGGGAAACCTTCACGATGGATTTGTATACCAGCCTCTCCTATCTCTCTCCATTGAAAATGCCAATAAATGTGTTTAGTTTATGATTTTTTTATAGCGAAAATTATCAAGAAATTTAAAATTGAAATTGAACTTATAGTTTTGCGTGAGACCACAGAACAAATTATTCTGAAGGTTGAAAATAAGGGAAGGAGGAAAACGGTGTATCTTATCTATCTATCTATCTATTTATCTATAGCTATATATATATATTTATATATATATAAATATATGTATATATATACATATATATACACACACATATACACACGCATACATACATACCTGCATATATATATATATATATATATATATATATATACATAGGTAATATATATATATTACATATACCTTTCAATCAAATATTGTTACTCTAATAATTAGTCACTCTATGGGAGTCCAAGTTTCAGTTATTTTCTTCTAGTGACTATCCGTTCGCAAAGACTTGTAATTCTAAAACAAAACAAAACTAGAAAAGATATTTAGATTCCTATTAATTAAACAGTTATATATAAGTCATGTAAACATTGGGAGTTTGTACGCTTAGCTGAAGCTATATCAAAACAACGAACGAATCTTTAATTATAAATATATTTATTTAATTTTTACTCTAATACCATTGTTATACAAATAGCAAACTAGTTAACAATAAACAATACATCTACACGTGCATACACACACGCGCGCACACACACACACACACACACACACACACACACACACACACACACACACACACACACACACACACACACACACGTATATATCTTTATACATATATAAATCTTTATACATATATATAGTAACAATTGTTTCTACTTTTTGGCACAAGGCCAGCAATTATCCAGTGTTTTACTGGTACTTTATTTTATCGACTCCGTAAGGATGAAAGGCAAAGTCAACCTCGGCGGGATTTGAACTCAGATCATAAAGGGCCGTAACTCTTTGCTGCAAAGCATGGCCTCCGACTCTCCACCGATACTGCCAATCCACCGCCCTGCATATATATATAGTAATAATAATTGCTAAGACCAAAATCCGACGAGGGCAGGAATAGCTTATCTTCACGGAACGCCAACCGAATATTTTATTGTACCTATGTTTGGAGGGGTATTATTTAATCTTGTACCTGAGGTGGTTATCTAAAAGGACCTTGTTATAATAGGAGGCTGCCTTATCAAATATCTCCTTAGTGTATGATAGATTCGAAATCCTACAGCTATTATTAGAGACTAGATTTTAAAAAAACACAGAGAGATGGGTTGCCGGGTCCTCGGTTTATATATTTAAATTTTCCGTTATGTTTATGATAGGTTTATACGTACCTGAAGCTAAGTCTAAGTTAACATGGTGGAAATTGTCATTAGAAAGGTTCAATCTATTATAATATTAAGTCCTAGTGTGCGAAGGACTTTAATTACATCTTTACGGACAGTGTCTGGGGTATGGACATTGCAATTGTGTAATAAACAAAGACCTTCGTCTCGGCATAGTCAAAAAGGTGGTTGAGGAATTGATACTTATGTACACGAAGCAGTTGTGATCCGAACAGGTCGCACACATCAGCGTGTCCTAGATCCTATTAAGACGTCGAATGAATCTTCTAAGTCGGAGTTTTTAACCCATGTATTCCTATTTTTAAACAAGAGGGTAAAACTTCGAGCGAATAAAGTTACACTAACAAAAGATTTCAAGCTCGAGGAGGTTAAAATATTTGAAAAGAAAACGAATCAACTCCCGAGGAGTATAATCCGTACTATATAAGGGATTAAACGTTGAGTAAACAAATCCAACATAGTATTATTACAGATGCACAAAGAATTTAATTACTAACGGATAGAAAAACGAAATAAAAACATCTACAGCATTTTATTTGCTTTATGCATGCTTCAAGAGTGAAGAGATTAAAAAAGGGAATGTTGAAAGGTTTGTTTCAAGCTTCATTATTACGAGCGTCGGACACCATACTTCGCATAATAGACATAGAGTTACTGCCCTTTACGTTCTGAGTTCAAATCCCGTCGAGGTTAGATTTGCCTTTGATTCTTACGGGGTCGCACCAGTAATGCACTGGGTCGATTTAATCTACTTACCGCACCCCTTCAAATTGCTGGCTTTGTGCCTAAAATAGAAACAATTATTACGAGTAATATATATAGAGATATATCTATATATTAGAATCAAAGCATTGACTAAAGGAATTTAACTTTAACCATTAATTTTACTAAATCTTGTATCTTCAGATACTTTATAAAAATATAGTAAAATAGATAAACAGGTAATTTCAAGCAACAATTCCAAATATCGCAAGAATTTCATGTCTGCAAAATACCGTATATAACCAGACCTGTATAGCCACGCGGTATATTTAAAGAACACAACATTATTATATTTAATTTAATGTAAGATATAGAGAAAGAAAGATAGAAGGCAAATATGTAGCGTCATATACGATATATATTACAATGATAAATATGCGCAGAATATTTGTGAAATTTTAACATACTAAATAAATAATTATTTCTACTTTTGGTACAAGGCCAGCAATTACCCCAGTGCATTGGAGGTACTTTATTTTATCGACCCCCGTAAGGATGAAAGGCAAAGTTAACCTCGGCGGCATTTGAACTCAGATCATAAAGGGCCGTAACTCTATTCTGCAAAGCATGGTGTCCGACTCTCTACCGATACTGCCAATCCACTAAATAAATAATTGTTTCTACTTTAGGCACAAGGCCAGCAATTACCCAGTGCATTACTGGTACTTTATTTTATCGACTCCGTAAGGATGAAAGGCAAAGTTAACCTCGGCGGGATTTGAACTCAGATCGTAAAATAAATATAATATTAGATGTGAAGGTGTAATATAATACTTATGTCTGTATATATATATATATATGTATATATATATATACATGTATATATATATATATATACATATACATATATATATATATATATATACATATACATATATATATATATACATATTTGTACATAAAAACGTTAAAACAGTAATTGTATTATTAGAGAGCATTAGATTATGCATGTATGTATGAATATATATATATATATATATATATATATATATATATATATATATATATATATATATATATATATATTCATACATACATGCATATTCTAATCTCTCTAATAATACAATTACTGTTATAACGTTTTTATGTACAAATGCCTTGTAGAAAATGTATGCAAATAATGTAACTATTCATTCCTTTCATTGCCAAATTTCTAATGAAAAATACTACCATTTTCGAACTAATCACGAATTTGGAGGTATTTTGTAATACAACTAAGTTTCTTATTATTAACCTGATGTTTGGAACATATCTTTACAAAGGTTCTTTATGGTGGTAGATTTTTACATGAACAATTAAAGTTTTGCAGTGTAAAGATAGGCGTGATTCAGGCGGTTTGATATCAATTTAAATAATCTGGGTAACATAGAATCTACATTTAGTAAACATTAAACAAAATGTCCAAAAATATTTCATGACATCCAACAAAGGATCTTGCTTGTTATCAAGTTCATCAAGAGAGGGGCAGACAAATCCCGTTCCACTGAGGATTTGGGTACAAGTGTAACATTGGCCCAATGTCAGGACATATTTTATTGTGTATTTTGTTAAATGTCTACTAGTGTAGATTTCGTTGTTCCTCATAATATCTAAATGTAAGCACACACGCGCAATTACGTACACATATACGCGTGCAGGCACACATACTTATATTTATTTCACAGACTTCTTCATTTAGTCTTAACGCTAATCCCTACATCTAACCACAAACATAATCTTAAACAATAACCTAACCCAAATCCTAAACCAAATATCTAAACTCTATCTTTAAACCGTAACCCTAAAACACATAGACCCTAAAATATAACGTGATACCCCCCACCCCCCACCCCCACCCTAACCACTAACATAACATTGTACCTTAAAAAAAATCTGTAAATCTTAACCATAAACATAACTCATAACTCTGAAGACTAACACTAACTTCTGCTAAGGCCTTAAAACTAATTACAATATGTTATATATTTTTGTCGAAAATATTTATATTTATAGCGGATGCACACAGACAGACCAAGCACATATAAAATGTTAATAGACCCAGACACGCATAAAGACCACCAATACAATGTATACACCACTTCAACAACCCATTGGCACATACACACAAAGAAGAATTAAAAACAACATACACACTCACATGACAGCATGATTTTTTTTTTATCCTTTTCTAATTTCTGAACGTCCTCTTTCTGCTTTCTACTTCCTCTGATGAAGGAATAACGTCCGATACGTTGAACTTTCCTTTCCTTCTGTTTCAAACGTGAAGACTACCTGCTATTGTATCTCTGTTTGTCTTTTGTTAACTATATATATATATAGATGGATATACATCCTTATGTGTTGTGTGTGAGTGTGTGAGCATGCACCTGGGTGTGTCTCTGTGTGTGTTGTGTGCGTTTAGGTGTGGGGTCCTATTGTCTGTAGATCGTTTTTAATTTACTTAAATAGTAATCTAATATAATATTCAATAGAATTCTTACCTTCAAAATTTTAAATTAAAATTGTAAAGTAGCAAGTAATCTAAATGCTTTAAACAAACAAACAAAACCACGAACAAGAACAACGATAACAACATCAACAAAAATAAAAATAAAACACTGTACCCCTACAGTCCTGAAATATAGTGTAGTTTAATAGGTTTTACGCAATCTGGCAACAGCCAAACACATCCAGACGAGATATTTGAAATGCAGTGAAAACCAAGACAGAATACGATTCGGTCGTATTATTTTTTCAATTGGCAGTATCGGTAGATGGTCGGACATGCTTTCCAGCATAGTTACGTCCCTTTATGATCTGAGTTCAAATCCCACCAAGGTTAACTTTGCCTTTCATCCATACGGGGTCGATAAAATAAAGTACCAGTAATGTACTGAGAATTTGCTGGCCTTGTGCCAAAAGTAGAAACAATTATTTTTTCATCAGAACCTAAGCAGACATATACTTATATATATACTATACACACATACATAAATGTTTTAAAGAAGTATTGAGACCAACATTTCGTTTTAATAGAAAACCGTATCCGTGAATAATATAGAGATAGAAGTCGAAAAAAAAAGAAAGAAAAAAATTGACTATTTATATTATGCATACAAAAAAACGTGTTTTTTCTTAATTTTTGTTTTGCCATCCATTGCGTTTGAATAAAAAATATTCTGACTTCCAGCATGTATGATTTTTAATTTACTAAATCTATTTTCGTTCATAGAAAATACTCATGCGTCATCCCCGAAACGCTTTTCAACATTTCTGTACAGTGGTAGGCAAAAGTAGTTAAAAAGTTCAGTTTGTAATTACATGGTTTTAGCTTTAGTCCCAAGGTGTGACACCTTGAACAAGTGTCTTCTACTACAGCCTTGGGATGACTAACGTCTTTTGAGAAAAATTTAGAAGGCTTAACCCACGTGAAAGCACGCCAAACACACACACACACACACACACACACACACACACACACACACACACACACACACACACACACACACACACACACACACACACACACACACACACACACACACACACACACACAGATGTATGTATGTGTGTATGTATGTTATTCTGGTTTTATAATTTTATAACATAGACACAAGACTCTTTGATGTATATGTATGTATGTATGTATGTATGTATGTATGTATGTATGTATGTATGTATTTATGTATATATGTATGTATATATGTATGAATGTATGTATGTAAATAGGGCAGTGCCCCAGC
>OZ024745.1:112577610-112580110 GCA_964016885.1 Eledone cirrhosa
CAGACAAACAAAAACAAAATACACACGAAGATAAATAAACAGATAGGAAGTTACAAAGACGGACTTCTAGAGATACAGAAGCAGGCAAAGATTGGGGAGATTTTGATATCAAATAAAGGACACTAAGAGAGAAATCTGTCGGAATTTTGAGCTAGCAAGATGAATGAGGGACGTATATAATTTTAGCTGTAAGATGCATATGTCTATTTGTCTGTATGTCAACTTATATATATATATATGTGTGTGTGTGTGTGTGTGTGTGTGTGTGTAGGCAAAATAAATAAATGAAAGAGTTACAAGCCGTTAAATCATATCTTTATAAAGCTCTTACACATCTTTCGCCCAATGGGGCTCGTCTGAGGAAGATATTAAGGCAAAGTTTTAATAATTTTACATCACAGTGCACATTAAATATACTTGGTTAAGTATAAAACACGGTGGGAAGAGATTAGTATGCTAAGGGAGGTAATTACCGGTGCTAGTAAAACGTTTCTTCTCTAACTCATGACCTTTACCAGCTATGTAAAATGTTTTATTTTATTATTTAAAAGGAATTAACCTAAGTAAGGTTAGTCAACTCAGTGTAAATGAGGCCGTGTTAAGGTGTGAGTATGAATAATTAGTAAAGTTGTTAAAGACCACACACAGGTTTAACTAGTGCAATGGGGCACGTTAGGTGCGAATCTGAAGGCCTAGGAAAAATAAAGTCAATTTGGATATAATTTGTATATTCATATGATCGATTGTCTAAGAAATTGCTTGGGTATAGGCAACAGTTCTGTAAGATTACCCAAAGACCCGTCTGGCCAAGTGGAAGAATATAGCGGGGTAGGCCTGGCTGAACATACGCAGTGCAGCTTCCTGGTGGGAAAACAGAGGGTGGATGATGGTGTTATTTCACGTTGTTTAATGGTAACACACAGACACCCACACACACGCACATACCACACGCACACACACACACACACGCACACATACATACACACTCGCACATACTCAATGGGTTTTTTTAAAAAATATATACGAATATACTACCCCACAACCATGTTCATACTTAGGTAAATATATACATGATCTCGGTATGATTGTCATCATACTTGCATACATCTGTGGCAAATCAAATTTGCTTGAAAAATATATTTTCCTCGTAGGTATATTCACTGCATAGATTATTGTTGTATATTCACTGCATGGATTATTGTTGTATATTCACTGCATGGATTATTGTTGTATATTCACTGCATAGATTATTGTTGTATATTCACTGCATGGATTATTGTTGTATATTCACTGCATGGATTATTGTTGTATATTCACTGCATGGATTATTGTTGTATATTCACTGCATGGATTATTGTTGTATATTCACTGCATGGATTATTGTTGTATATTCACTGCATAGATTATTGTTGTTTTCGATGGTTGGTCCCAAGTGAGTTCTAATCTAATAGACCTATAAGATTTCCAACCATGACTTTCAATAAGAGTATTTAAGTCTAGATTGCCATTATATCTTGTTTTTAAGGTCGGGAAATGTGACTGTTACTTCTTAATGATGTAGCTACCACGTAGATAGTCTTTCACTGATTCGAGGCATTGGTAATGTTGGTGTTGGGATATTGTATTGTGATTCCATGTCAGCTCTAATCAAACACAAACCTTATCAAATGCCCCCACCCTGCCATTGATCATTTCATCGTTTTAAAAATATAGTGTAGCAAGGAATGCACTCTCAAATATGTGTATGTATTTCTTTTTAATGATAAAAGAGTGAATTTTGAGAAAGATTTACTGCTATTTCTAGCAGGTTAGTGAACACAATGTTTCCTCCGTTTGTGCTCATTGTTTTCAGAATGAAAAATAGATTTATTTTCAAGTATGTTCCATTATCAACAATTCCAGTCTTACCATTTCAGTCTCGTAGAAACCTGGCATAACAGACTTACATAACACCTTCCAATTCTATTGTCTGCATTCTTATCAGCAACTCAATAAAACATCAGATATAACCAGCCATTCCAATCATCAACATACACACTCCACATATACTACGTACAAAAATACTAGGTAAGGAATTACATATAGCAACTCTACAACATCTACAGCACATACAGAACGATATTTGGCTAAATCAAGTATACAAACAATACAGTCGATCCATTATAGATTACGCTAGTCCTTTCATCACTGCCAACCACTTTGCAAAGAAATCCTAACAAACGACAAAACGAGCCAAGCAGGGAAACGCTATAATAACTCGATTTTCTAGAAATAGCAAACGAATCACTACCTAATCACAGTCAAACATTAAAAAAAAGAAGAACCCATTGGAAAATAGGGATCCCTGGATATACAAAAAATGTGAAATGGTCATAGATGGAACGCCTTGTTCTATTCGATGAAGACTACACAACTCTATCCATTCACTGTTGTTGTTCCAGTTGTTAACACCTAGGTCAACCCTATAATTAAGTGCATTCCATCCGTGACCACCATGCAG
>OZ024745.1:112585110-112592610 GCA_964016885.1 Eledone cirrhosa
TGGTTGTGGGGGTGACAATCGTAGTAGGGCTATGGATAATGGTAGTAGTGGCCAGTGGTATGGCTAGTGTTGTTGTTGGTCCTGGTAGTTGCATTAGAAGGGATTGTAGTAGTAATGGTAGTAGTGGTTGTGGTGGTGGTGGTAATCGTAGTAAGGTTATGAATCGTTGCAGTAGAGGTTGAGGTGGTGGTGTTGGTGTTGGCAGTTACAGTTTTGGCTGTAATGGTGAAAGTGATGCTTCTGGTGAGGCCTATAGTAGTAAGGTTATGGATCGTGATAGTATGGTAGTAGTAGTAGAGGTAGTTATAGTGATTGTCGTAATACAAGAGATTATTCTACAAAGCAAAAGATAGGCTGCTAAGCAAGACCTAATCGTGTTTACACAAGGATAAACATTTATTTCGTGCAGATGTGGATGGATTCATTATAGAGGCAACGTTCTGATTTATTATAGGGGATTCAAGATCTGTAAGAAATCAAATCATGGATCGAAAGTTTCTACAAATAAGGTCACTTAAGGCCACCTTATTTAGATGATTCACCACCAACACAATTGAAGTTTCAAGAAAAAGAAAGTGCATACATGCATGCATGGTCTCATAACACATGAGAGAGTCGTAGGGGCACCGTAGTCACCAACGGCATCTTTAAACCTGGCGGAGCCCAGCTCCACTCCAGGTCTGAATACAGCAGATTTCTTTCAGAGAAGGATAGAGAGAGTGAAAGAATGGGGATGGAAAAGCGTTATAAAAGAAGGATCACCCTCAGTACTAGACTGGTACTTTTTTTTATCGACCACGAAAGGATGAAAGGTAAAGTTGACCTCGGCGAGATTTGAACTTAGAGAGCCGGAACGAATACTGCAAAACATTCTATCCGACGTTCTAACGACTCTGCCAATTCGCCGCCTTGATAAGACAGTTTCCTATTTGCTGTCTACAAGTTTACAACATCTCCATCTAGTGGATTAGCATTGTCGTTTCGGAAAGTCAACCTGGCGCATGAGTTATCTTTAGAGACTTGACTCGTAGCTCGGTAGTTCTAAACGAGAGTAGGGAGACAATTTCTCAATCCGGAGAGCCAATTCCGGTTCAACTGTAGTCCCTTTAACTAAGAAAGGCTTATGTCAAAGTTGAGTAGCAGTAGAAGGTTGTTGAGTCCTATTTACTGGTTACTGTACCCTCGAGGCATACACTTAGCAGTGGCGTAGCTAGAGGGAGTGCCGTTCGGGGTAGCCCTTGAATTTGCCGATCCCTCGGATCACACATACTTAAAATATATCTAACATATTGTAAAGTGCAGCCAGCATAAAAGTTTCGCCTGAGGCCCATCGCCCCTTTCTCGCACACCACCACACCTAGCTATGCTACTGACTCATAGCTAGATGTTTAATGCAGCAAAAGTTTTTTCATCTCGCTATCAGAATCTGGAAGTAATCCACTAAACAGACACTAATACACCAAAGACGTCCAGTATTAATGTTCATCGATATTTAGTCCCCAAGAAGAGTAAGTTCCAGTACATATCTCGGATATTAAATAAAGCTAAAGTGTCTTTCTGGTCTATTTTGTTTTTACGTGACATAGTTAGTAATAAGAGCCTCCTTGCTTAGGGCAAGCGGGTCATCTTTGACAAGTTGAAATATTTTTATTTGAAACACACAAAAATATTTATGATTGCTTAAGTGCGGGTCAAGAATATTCCCCCAAATCCTAACCTTCATGAAATTGCACTTAATCCGCTTCAAGGATAAAATGCGGACGAAACTGTAGTTAAGCATACATTTTGAGATTTACACTTTCTAAACCTCAACTATTAAAGATGTTTACATTTTACTGGTGTTGGAGTGTTTGAGGAAAACCGATTATACACTGTTAATGTGACATTGATTAATTCTTAGTTAAGAGATTCTTCAACATCAGATCGATCAACTTCATGTGGCTATAGAAAAAAATTCTGACCTATGCTGACATTAGACATAGATTGCCATGGTTTTAATTGTAGCAGTCAATGCACAGTTTACTGCGTTATTGAAGACTAAGGCTTTCTACAAAACAGTTGTTACTCCAGTGCAGATCGACTTTATATGTACACAAACACACAAAAACACACACACATATATATATATATATGTGTGTGTGTGTGTGTGTGTGTGTGTGTGTGCGTGTGTGTGTGTGTGTGTGTGTGTTGAATAATGCTCAACATACATATGACTCTGTAGCTTGTTTAGAACGCACAACGAAATCGTATATGATGAACGCTCACTGCAAAAATAACTTCCATCACCTGATCCCCTTGGAATTATTATTTCTTCAAGACTGCATGGAGTTCTAACAACGTATATATATATATATATATATATATATATATATATACTATAGAGTAAAGCATGTCCAGAGAATTATTTTTTTCTTCATTGAGCCACATCGTGAATAGTTGCCAAAACACATATATACCTGTGACTTTGTTTAATTGGTGTATGTGAAATATTTATATATATATATATATATATAGATATATAAATCAGGAAAGAAGATTGACATGGTTTGCAATACAAAGCCTAACGTTGATATCATCCACTACCCGGAATACCATAACTGGACTACACCTAAGGGGACTGGATATAACTATTATTTGTTACCCCGTATATATATATATATATATATATATATCACAGAAAAAAAGAGAATCAGTGTTGCGACGAATGGAATTTATTGGACATATTACAATCGTTTCTCTGGCGACCAGCTCGAGGTACGATCAGACCTGATTCTCTTTTTTTCTGTGATATCATACTCTGGTCTATGAGAGCATCGAGTGCTCAACCGGCCTCCCGCATTCAGACCCTTTAATTATCCAACAATTATATATATATATATATATATATATATAATATATATATATATACATATATATATAATTGTTGGATACTTAAAGGGTCTGAATGCGGGAGGCCGTTTGATCACTCGATGCCCTCATAGACCAGAGTATGATATCACAGAAAAAAAGAGAATCAGGTTCGATCATCACAACGATCGTACCTCGAGCTGGTCGCCAGAGAAACGATTGTAATATGTCCAATAAATCTTTTTTTTCTGTGATATATATATATAACTAATATATATTAACTAATATATGGAACATTATATTATGTAACATTATTTTAATTTATATTCCTTTGAGTTCCGATGAGCCACTCTGTTTTTTTAAATATGTTAATTATTTTCAACTGAACCAGATCAATTATGATACATAGTCATCTGATCCAGAAATATTATACGGAGTAGCTAAACAATAGTAAACGGGAATTATTATTATTATTAATATTATTATTATTATTATTCTCTACATTCTTTGCATCAAACTAAATATGTTGACAATCTTTTAATAATGTCTTCCTTGTGAAATTTGTGGTCTTGTTTTGCTTAACTAATGAATATATATATATATATATATATATATATATATATATATATATATATATATATATATATATATATATATATATAAGGTCGAAGTGTATGTGGCTTGTGGTTGATAAATGTGAGGGTAATTTTCTAGCGGTAGTGTATATGTGTATGCATCGTAGTGTAGGTGGTACAAATGCATGTGGTGAGGAACGTTTGCGTGTGTCTTGTATCAGGGGCGGTGGAAGCATCTCTGAATTTGAAGCATCAACTAAATTTGATCAATTTATTTGGTGTGATTAGTTTAGCTCTTTGCACTCTAAAATGGCCAGAAAACTTAGACATGCGAAGATGTACATACATTTTAGCGCATATCTAAATAGATGTGTGTTTTGGTAATTTTGGAGAAAAATACAATTATTGGAGAGGACAATCTCCCCAGTTCCACCACCCTTTATATATATATATATATATATATATATATATATATATATATATATATATATAATGTAAAACAAAAATGATCTGTACACTTTCCTAAACTTACGATCATAATGTCGTGGGTTCGATTCCTAGGTTGCGTGTTGTGTTCTTGAGCAAAACACTTCATTTCACGTTGCTCCAGTATACTCAGCTGAAAATAAGTACCAGCAATAGCTGGAGGTTTAATCTTGCGATGGACTGGCGTCCTGTCCAGGGGGGAGTCTTGTACTCTCTGTCGTTTCACGCCATGAAACCGGGATAAGCACCGGCCAAATGAGCCTTCTGGCTTAAGACAGACTTTAGACTTTTTAGACACTTTCCTGATAACTCGAGCTTCATCGCATTTGGTAATAAACTGGTATTATACCAAATTTCTTCATCTCCTATATATATATATATATATATATTGTTCATGAAAAAGAGTCAGTTGATTTATAATCATAGATATTTTAGTTAGACTTAAAAGAAATTGAATAAGTAAAACTTCTTTATTTAATTTACATAGAACGAATATAGACGAATAGACAAACTAAGTACACTAATATATTTTTCATTATAACTTTTTCATCTACCTTATCTTTAGTTAGTATATAATTAAATTAAATTTAATATATATTGATAAACTAGGCTATAATACATACATCTTTTCTCTTAATAATAGTTACACAAATAGTTAATATTTTCCTCTATGCGTATAATACCTACTTAAATATAATTGTTGAAAGGATAAATTAGGCCACATTAATTGCATCTCTTCTTTTGAACTAATTAATTTATCTCCTAACATTATAACCATATCAGTTATATAAAGAAAGCCATACCAATTGTTAAATATCTTTCCACTCACATAATACCAATATAAATTATACATAAACACGGATAATTTACCTTTGAATTTTATAATCCTAATTTTCTTCTTTATTATTTAGTTTCAATAATATTTTTCTTTGGTATAAAATATATATATATATCTTTTAGTATAATATCTATTTTAAGTTAATATAAGTAACATATAAACTGTCTAAGGTTAAATATTTATTTATATTTTGACCAATCTAATTGCGTCATATTTTAAATTTCAACTGTTTTTCTCCCTCTCTCTTGTGTTGAGTTTTTTTTTTGTAAGCATATGCTTGGTTGTCACCGATCTGTCCAACTCGTTTGACCGTCAGTGTATCAAAATAAACCTGCATCTCCTATGCATTTTATGTGACTAGGACATGTTTTGGATTATGTCATACTTAAGCTTTTCTTCTTCGAAATATATATATAATAAAATAAATAGAGATGATCTAAAGTGACCATCTTTTATTTATTATTACCATTATATATATATATATATATATATATATATATATATATATATATATATATATATATATATATATATATATTAGTAAAAGGAAAAGAAAATGCTGACAAATTTTTCCCAGTGAAAAATAGTTTAATTAGGAATAAGTATAAATTAGTAATAAGTATTGGTTAGTATTCAGTTTTAGTTTTAAGTTTAACCGGTAAAAAAACTTAAAACTAAAACTGAATACTAACCAATACTTATTGCTAATTTATACTTATTCCTAATTAAACTATTTTTCACTGGGAAAAATTTGTCAGCATTTTCTTTTCCTTTTACTAATATATCACAAACTCGTGTGTTACACCTCTATTTATATATATATATATATATATATATATATATATATATATATATATATATATATATATATATATATATATATATATATATATATATATATTTAAATAGAGGTGTAACACACGAGTTGTGATATATTAGTAAAAGGAAAAGAAAAAGCTATATATATATATACATTAGAAAAGAAAATGCTATATATATATATATATATACATTAAAGGAAAAGAAAATGCTATATATATATATATATGCTATATATATATATACATTAAAGGAAAAGAAAATGCTATATATATATATACATTAATTTATTATGGCTATTGGTGAGCTGTGTCACTCTAAAATTTCACCTCCGCAATCATAGGTTCACCAGACATGTCTATTGATGCTGTAAATACACAGCAGAGTAACTCCAGAGTAACTTAGGATAATAAATGAATATTTAAACTCTACTTCGGTATTGAGTTTTAATTCTTACGTCCGTCAATAATTCACGTACTCCCATGTCTAATTATTTTATTTTACATTAAAAAACATTATATACGACAAAAAAAGAACATTACAAGAAATCTCATATTTACAAATGTAAACTATACAACCACCGATCCTCCCCCCCCCATTCCCACATCTATTATTTGGGACCCTCTCTATGTCCACTACACGGCACTCTCCCATTATTCTTTCTCTATATCTACAACTACCAAATTCTCCCCCGGGTAGGGACCCCTCGAAGAAGATCTGTCCAAGATGCGTGCGTGACGAGGAAACCGTCGCACACACATTCGTACAATGCCCGGGCGTTGCTGACCTGTGGGGCTATGTAGAACGACTACTGTCGCGGGTGGGACCAATCCAGTTGACCACCGAGAACATTGTCACGATCAAACCGCCTCCCCCTTTCAAAAACGAAGGAGAGGCGGTTTTCCTCTGTGTGATAGCCATGGCGAAAGAAGTTGTATGGTGGACAAGGTTGAAAGGGCTGAGGTCAGACACCTTTCTCTCCGGCCAACAACTGGTCTTTTTTTTCAAGTACCATTTTAGAAGAAGGATCAGAATGGAGAGAGAGGTGCTCTACCCCAGCAAGTTTTATGAAAGATGGGTGAAAGTAGCGAGAATGGCCCGAGTGAATGGGCCTTCTCTCTATATCAGCCTGTAGGTGAGAGAGGAGAAGAATGAGGAGAGGAAGGAAGCACCCGCTCTTTGTGCTCCTGAAGAGGAGGGTTGCACATTTTTTCGGGGGTGTGTGCGACCCATGTCAACGCCCCTCCCTATTGAGGACATCGATTGTTAAATTTAATTTGTTATATGTTTTTTACACGTCTTTTTAAATGTATGTAAACTCCCCCCTTTGTATTTGTCCCAATCTTTGATGCCCTGGTGGCAAATAAATAGAAATATATATCAATTACCAAACATTCCCTCTCACTCTATCCATCACTACCAAACTCTCCCCCTCTCTATATTTATCAGTACACATCTCTATCAATCCTCTCCCTCTATTCATTAACACCAAACTCTCCCCTCTATATCTACTACACGGAACTCTTTCCAATCCCCCTCTATATATCATTTAACACTAAACTCTCCCTCTCTATATATCTACTACACGGAACTCTCTTCCAATCCGCCTCTCTGTATCAATTAACACAAAACTCTCCCCCTCTCTATATCTACTACATGGACCTTTTTTTCCAATCCTCATCTCTATATCAATAAACATCAATCTCTCCCTCTCTTTATATTTAATATACATCACACTCTCCCAACCTTCCTCTCTATATCAATTACCACTCTCTCTATATCTATATCTGTCTCTCACATCTATCTCTACATAAAATGTACATGAATTATAGCACATATACATATAGATGGGTTTTGGTATTTGGGGGAGAAAAATATACTTATTTGGGGGAAGGGGGGAGAAAGGCCACCCTGGCGCCCCCCAGTTCCACCGCC
>OZ024745.1:112607610-112610110 GCA_964016885.1 Eledone cirrhosa
GGACACCCTGTGTGATGAAATACAAGACCCGGCAAAAGGCATTGCTTGTTCAGGATATTTTACAGGTTCGTGTTGTTGACCGTAGCCTAAATGTGCACCAATTTCTGTAATTGGCAAGCGATTGCAATACTCTTTGCAGCGTTTGCAGCCATTATGTATGTATGTATTTATGTATGTATGTACGCGTATGTATATGTGTTTGTGTATATATGTTTGTGTCAAGGTGTAGGCGTATACATATTTTAATCTACTCTATAAATACATGGTGACTCACCAAGGAGAGTCGTGTACTTTTATGGCTAATATAACAATTGGTTTCATGAAGTGTACAACTTTCGTTTTAGCAGTAGAATTTTAAAATCACATTGGTCATTTATAGCTTGTTCCCAGTTTCACATATAGTTTCACATATTTGTAGTTTGTTGTTAATAAAGAGGTTTTCATGTTTTTGTTTTTGTAGTATATCATTACTGGTAATTTATGGTTGGGTGTAATGCATTTTGTGATACGATTTATGAGGTTTTCGATTATGTGTTCGTCTGTCCAAATACATACTTTGTATGCATTTGATTCATATAGCATATTTTGTGTATTCTTAATAGGTGTAGTGTCGGAAGTATGTCTATATTCATAAATGGCTTGGACTATCAGTCTATTTAAATATCCGCTGTTTATTAATGTTTGCTTAATTGTATGGATTTCTTCATCTGCTGTTATTTTTATGGAGGAGAATCTAAATGTTCTCTTAACTAGGAATTTTACTACTGACATTTTATATATTTTTATTATTTACTTCTACTATTTTATTTTGCAAAGCTGATTATACAAACAGAGAAGCACACATGTGAGTTTAATATTAAAGAGGAAAAAGAGAAAAAAGAGAAAAAAGAGAAAAAAGAGAAAAAAGAGAAAAAAGAGAAAAAAAGGAAATGAAAAGAAGAAAAAGAAAAAAAAGAATTATTAACGGAAGAAAGGGGGAGCGAGAGAGACATATATTACATACTAGTCTGAGCGGTGTTTCAGCTGCGACCCACGGACAAAAAGGTGGGCTGCTGCCGTTCCGATTTTACGGAAGAAATCAGCAGTGCGGAGCCCAAGGGCACCAAGGGTGATCTCGACGGAGACCGGTACAAAGTGGAGGCGATCGGTTAGGCTTCGGTGTTTAACTATCTTTCTCTCCTCTGCATTGCAGGTAGCGGAGCGCAGCTTGTTTAGATATTGGTAGTCTCCACGTGTTTATTGTGAGTACAAGGGCGACAAGTATCTGTATTTTTTCCACTTTTGATGTTTAGATCAAGAAATGAGGTTACATTTTTTTTTTACTCTTCAGCAATGGTCTTGACTGTGTTAATTGGACGACAAGGTCACTTCAGAAACTCTCTACATTCCAGAACCACATCATGAGACTTATTCCTGGCAAGCGGCTCAGCGACCGTATCTGTATCAGTGAGCTGCTCAACATTACCAAACTTAGACCAATTACATCAATTGTCAAGTCAAGAGTACTCAAACTATACGGCCATATAAAAAGATCAACTCATGGTGTAAGTAGGTTATGCCTGGAAGGGAGGTTGGCTGGGAAGACACGCAGAGGCCGGCAGCCAAAACGATGGCTTGACAATGTCAACTTATGGACTGGACTCTATCTTTACCCTTTGAACTCTACTGCTGGTGATCGAACTTTGTGGAGAGAGATATCACATGTTAATGCGCCGTCTGCAACTGGCGGAGTTTAGCGTCACAAGAAGAATATGTCACGATGAATGTGAATTTTTGGGATTTTTTTAATGTTCATATGTTGTAGGACTTTAATGAGTTTAACAACAACACCATCCCATATATGTGAGCAATATATTTATATGAGTTACACATGAGACACGGCAAAGGAGAAGAGCTGAAATAATCTCTGAACTTGGTGTGGAAAACAAGATTTGAGAATGCAGGATTGATTGCTCAATGTTATCGATGTATGTGCAATGTTGCAATGTTACCAGTAAACAGGCTAGTGAATGAGCCTCTACGTAAACAGTCGCCCTGCTAATAATTGTTTCTACTTTTGGCACAAGGCCAGCAATTACCCAGTACATTACTGGTACTTTATTGTATCGACTTTATTGTACTTTTTTATATCGTAAGGATGAAAGGCAAAGTTAACCTCGGCGGGATTTGAACTCAGACCGTAAAGGGACGTAACTATGCTGGAAAGCATGGCATCCGACTCTCTACTGATACTGCCAATCCACAGTCGCCCTGCTAATAATAGTATTCAAATCCCCCTTCAGTAATCCCCTATCGTGTTATAAAAGGGTGAGCACATTGGTTAATGTATTCCTAGACATGTCTAAATAACAGACAGGATAGTCACAATCTGAGCTGACAGGGAATGAAAACACGAGCACCACCTTCACTACCACCACCAATACCCCAGCAGCACCACCACCACCAGCACCACTACCATCATCATCACCAATACTACCAACACCACTACCATCATCACCAA
>OZ024745.1:112615110-112622610 GCA_964016885.1 Eledone cirrhosa
GTACCAGTTCTAATCCATCCCACTCGGCCAAAGTGACAACCACAATAATCTTACTGAAATTTAATACTTATAAACCTACTTTCAAATATCAAAATCGAAAATGATCTGGAAAGAGTTTAGTGAGAACCCCAATGTCTATTTTATTTTACAAAAGGAACAATAACATTAAGAAAGGCATGAACGAAACCAGATCATTTTGGATTTCGATTTTGAAAGTAGGTTTATAATTATTAAATTTTAATGTTTTTTTGTGGCCGTCTCTGTGGGCGAGTGGGATGTCTTAAAGTTGGAGGATATCGTGGTGTGTGTGGTTCAATCCGGGCCAGGAGTTACATTTACGATGTCCTATTTTTAATTTTACATCTCTTAGAAAAACCTCGGAACCCAATGTGTATTTTTTTTTATTTCATATTTTATTTAATTTATATTTAATTTTATATTATATTTTATATAATATTGTGTATTTTATTTAATATATCATATTTTATTTTATTTTATTTTATTATATTTTATATTTTAGGTTTAAATTTGATATTCTAATACTTTATTATTGAGTTACCATTCTGTAGGTGTCCTGGTGGCTCAGTTACAGCTGATATGGTGTAGTTACAGGTTCAATGTTTAGCTGAGATTGTAGATTACCTCTTATTTAATTATTATTTTAACAAATTATATATATAACGCCAGTCATTGTAAGTTCTAATCTGACATACAGTCATATATATATGAATATGAGAAGACCAAATGATAGTAAATTGAAATATCATATACGCTTGCAGAGATAGAGAGATTAGAGAGAGGTAGAGAGAGAGAAAGAGAGAGAGAGAGAGAGAGAGAGAAATGAGGTGTTAGAAATATGAAACATGAATTATTGTTTCAAATAAAGACTATGTAAAGTAGAAACAAAGTGAGGATGTAGTTTACGGGAGACCCAGATGTTATAGAAGTAAACCCTAAAAAGGAACAATAACATTAAGAAAGGCATGAACGAAACCAAATCTTTTTGGATTTCGATTTTGAAAGTAGGTTCATAAGTATTAAATTTCAGTAGGCTACTGTGGCTCTCTTGGTGGGCTAGTGGGATGTTTTAGAGTTGGTGGAGATCTTGGTTTGAAGTTCTATCTTATTTAGGGTGTCTTATTAATAATTTTAAAATTTCCTATTACATCTCTCAGAAAAACCTGGAAAAATTTTAGTGAGAACCCCAATGTATATTTTTTATTTAATTTAATATATCTTTTTTGTATTTTATTTTATATCTTATGAATTAGTATTGGTGCTCTGAAATAGCGATGTATGTATGAATGTACCAATAGTATATTTGATAATATACTGTATGCTTATTTAAAAACATTTTGAACACCATTCGCTATGTGTTTGGTCTCGATTCTGAAACTATGATTATAAGTATTTATTTCCAGTAGATTTTCGTAGCTGTCTCGATGGCTTTGTGTTTGTATTAGAGACGATGGAGGTTCTTCGATGTGCTTCAATCCTGGAGAGGAGATACATGTAGGAAATCCTGTTATATTTTGTTTTATTTTATTTCATATTTCATATTTTATTTTTTTATATTTTTTTATATTTTATTTTATTTTATTTTATTTTATTTTATTTTATTTTATTTTATTTTATTTTATTTTATTTTATTTTATTTTATTCTATATTTTATTTTGTGTGTTATTTTATCTTATATTTTATTATACTCTTTTACTCTTTTACCTGTTCCAGCCATCCGGCTGAGGCCATGCTGAGGCACCGCCCTGAAAAACAGAATCTCGCGAGACGTTTATTTTAATTTTATTTTGTTTTAGTTTAATTGCGGTCGGCTGTTTTCACGATCGTATTTTTTCGGGCATTACCCAAGATTAATGGCCACGAGTGAGGTTTGGCTCGACTACCAAATTGAAGATAGCGAGTTGCGCTTTTAAACTTATCTCCATTCTCCTGCCGAAGCTGATGCATTACTGACCTTGCTCTCGAAGCTCAGAGTGACACTCGAAGTAGAGTTGCTACTTATCCGAATTGAGATACCACAGTTCTGATACTATGAGCATGTGGTTAGAATGTCTCAGTAAATAACCGCTGGACAGATTTTAGGTGAAAACCATCGAGCAGGAGACTTAGGAGTAGACCCCGAGTAAAATTGTTGGATAACATCCATGAGCCTTGCTTGTCTCACTTGGGAATCTAGCTGGAGAAAGTTGCTTCTGTCAGGACACGCCGGAAGCAGTGTTTAAGGGCTCTGACCGCAGGAATAATTGGGCAAAGAAGAAGAGTATGATGGTGATATTGATGACGTATTCGTTGGTATGGAAACGTTGATGTAGAAACGTTGGCGTGGAAACGTTGGTGAGGTAGATGTTAAGTCAAGTTTCAATTTTGTATTTTAAGAACAGTGGTTTACAACTTGTTTGACTAACAACTTGCAGCTGTAAAATGGCAGCGCTTATGGCAAGACAAAATGCACGCAATCCAGTCTGTGAAGTGGCAATGCTGATACCATGATAAAAATAAAACACCTAGTTCACTATGTAATGTGATAGTGCTGGTGACACTATAAAATGTTCCAAGTACATGCTGAGAAGTGGTTGGCTTTAGCATTGGTTTCCAGCCGTGGGAACAACGGACATGACAGTCCGTACAATCCATACATGTGTGGGAAAATGTAAAAAAAATGATGATAATTATAGAAATGTGTGTGTATCTTGTTTGTTATAAAATTTTGTGGTTGGTTGTGTGTAGCTCCGGGTCAACTCTGATGCAATTAATCGACTGAAGGATGAGGGGTGACCCAAACATCCATCTTCCCAATCACACGATATCTATTGTCTATATACACTGACATGCAGTGATGATTCGTATGAGTTATAGTGTAACAATCTAAGTATATTGCACTATCTCCACTATTCCTGCATTCGGTAGATTCTGGCAGGCCCAGTAAAGCCAGTTAACGTGGACTCAGTCAGAGTATGTAACTCCTAAATTTTAGTTTTCTTTGTGTTATATTTATGTTGTTTAGTGTTATCGTTAGCTACATTTGAAGTTCTCTGATGTTGCTGGTAAGAAGAAATTAATTTTTAACTCAATAGGACTTCAATTATGAATAAAACATAACTGAAGACATTTAGTCTGATGCTCCACTGCTTCTGCCATTCATCTCCCTATAATATCAACTGTAATTACTTTTAGCATCGATACAAGGCCACCATTTTTGCAATAGTGGTTGGCGTCGAATTAAGTTGAATTCAGTAGTTCACTGGTACTTTATTTTATCGACCCTGGAATGACGAGATACAAAGTTTGCGGAACTATGAACTTACAGAAACATAAGTAATGTAAACTCCTGTATATACTATTCTTGCGACTCTACCACTACACAATGTCAAAAACAATAGAACAAAAATTTGAATTATATTAATGGAAAACATGAGGAGAATGAGAGGTAGAAGAGGAAAATAACAACAATTACAACAACAGAAATAACAACCTACATTTCATGAACAACTTAGATTATTTTATTAAGGTGTAAAAATTTGATTTCTATGATTTCCAGAAGTTCTTGACATTTTTTCAATTGTTTTACACGTAAATTACAGGTGAGATATTCGTTTAGTTTTTCCATTTCTTGCATGCTTTTCTCTTTTATTTATTTCTTTTGTCTGTTCTTACTTGTGTCTTTTTCATTTTTATTTATACTATTTTATTTGGAAAATTTTGTATAGATGATTAAATTTAAATTCTTGACTTTCTTTTCCTTTTCACTTTCTCTAATGATGATATTAACCGCTACAGTCAGTTCAAATATAACGTCTGTGTTAACGGTTTATTAATAAGGCTGTACGTTTATCATGTCTTGTGTGATTGTTACAATGATGTGTCAGTACCAAGGTATTGTTTCCTTGGTCATTTTCAGTTTCCTCCGATGAAGCAAATATAGAATTTCTACTTTTGGCACAAGGCCAGCAATTACCCCAGTGCATCACTGTTACTTTATTTTATCGACCCCGTAAGGATGAACGGCAAAGTTAACCTCGGCGGATTTGAACTCAGAACATAAAGGGCCATAACTATACTGCAAAGCATGGTGTCTGATGCTTTACCGATAGTGCCAAACCGATGAAGCAAATATAAACAAAAATAATAATTAATCCTTGAGTAAAATATCAAATTATAATACTTTCATATATATAAAAATTATTTATATTTATTATTGATCGTATTGAACAAGTTTTGGTTTTTAATTTTTTTTTTTTTTTTTTGGTATTTTCATTTCTTTTTTTTTTTTGTTATTTCGTTTTGTTCCATTAAAGAGCGGAAGGAAACTAGCGGAGGTGCTGATGGTCTCCGACCAGGCCACCTCAAGGAGTTCCTACCCACCCACCCACCCTCCGCTGAGGTCGGGCGCCGCCTTCTGAGTGCAATTGTGGGGCTCACCAATAGGCTCATCCATGGCACCCTGGACACTCACGCCCGAGGCCTCTTTTTGTCGGCTTGCCTCACCGCTCTCAGGAAGAAAGAGGGTGGCATACGCCCCATCGCTGTGGGCAATGTCTTCCGGAGGCTGGCTGCTAAGGTGGTCTGCAGGTCCATAACACCCGAACTGGGTGAGGAGTTCATTCCGGTGCAACTGGGTGTCGGCGTGTCCGGTGGCTGTGAGGGGGCCGCACATGCAACCAGGCAGTTGTTCAACAGCTGCCCACTGGAACCAGCATCCAGGGACTCCAGGCACCTCATTCTCAAGCTTGACATGAGGAATGCCTTCAACTGCTTACGCCGGGAACATCTGCTTGATGCCTGCCTCAGCCGAGCCCCTCTGCCTACCCGCTGGCCTACCTGTCATATGGAGCCCCGAGCATGCTCCTTGCTACTGATACGGTCATACCTTCGGCCACTGGGGTCCAACAGGGCGACACTTTGGGACCCCTCCTGTTTGCCTTTGGTATAGACCGCATCGCCCGGAGTATCACGGCCTCTCTCAACGTTTGGTATCTGGATGATGCTACGTTGGGCGGGCCCGTACAGACTGTCTGCCATGACCTACAATCGGTGGTTCCTGCCCTGGTGGGAATCGGCCTCCAGGTCAGCTCGGCCAAGTCGAAGGTGGTGAATGTCAGCCACGATGCTGAGAGCTTTGCAGCCTCCGTCTTGGACGGTGACCCCCAAAGAGGATGTCCTCATCCTCGGGTCACCGATCCAACCGCCGGCCATCCGCTCCACCATCAGGTCCAGGCTTCAACAACTCCAGACTCTCACGAGCCGACTGGGCTTGATCGACAGCCACCCAGCTCTCTTTCTGTTGAGGAACTGCTTCGCCATGCCGAAGCTCCTCTATACCCTTCGCAGTGCTCCGTGCTACACCCACACATCTTTCCTCGCTGACCTCGATACTTGTATCCGAGCAGCAGCCGAGGAGATATACAACATCAAGTTTGACGACTTTGGATGGCAACAGGCCACTTTACCTGTCAGGTATGGCGGTCTTGGCCTCCGGTCCCTGATCTCAATGGCTTTGCCGGCGTATCTTTCGTCGGTAACCTCGTTCCGCATCCTCGTCAGCAGAGTTCTTCAAAACACAATAGAACCCTCTGTGTTCAGAGAACGTGCGGCCGCCTTTGAGACGTGGAACCGGCTGGGACTTAGCCCAGTCGACGTCCCTCCTCCTTCTACCCCTGTTGACGTCATGTTCCCCCAAAGCGCTTGGGATGCCATCCAGTGTAGCCTGGCCTCAGACAGGCTCACATGCCAGCTCGACCAGCACCGCCTTGCCTATTTTCGCGCGGCCTCCAAGCCCCACAGTGGTGCCTGGCTCCATGTCTTACCCTCCTTCTCCACTGGCACGCCGCTAGACAACAATAGCCTGCGCATCGGCGTTTCCCTGAGGCTCAGCCTCCGGATCTGCGAGCAACACCAATGTCGCTGCGGTTCTACCGTGGACTCTTTCGGCCTCCACCCGCTTTCCTGACGCCACAGTGTCGGCCGCATTCGACGCCATGCTGCCCTCAACGAGGTCATTAAGCGTGGCTTGGACGCTGCAGTCTTCCCTTCCCAGCGCTAGCCGGTGGGGCTGGATCGAGGGGACGGCAAAAGGCCAGATGGCATGATCATCTTCCCGTTCCGCGGTGGCAAACCCCTCGTCTGGGATGCCACTTGCACCGATACTTTCTGCAGCCGCAACATGTTGCAGTCTGCGACTGACCCAGATTCTGCTGCACGTCGGGCTGAGGGGGGCCAAACTCCTCAAATACCGGTCGCTCTCCGACAGGTTTGCGGTCGTACCCCTGGCATTGGAGACTTCTGGTGTCCTCAGTCCCAGGGCTACCTCCTTACTCACCACCATAGGGGCTGAGCTGGCCAGCCGCAGGTGTAAGCCCCGCGAGTTGGAGTGGCTCTACCAGCGCGTCTCACTCGCCGTCCTCCGGGGAAACACCTTCTCCATTCTGTCCGCCGGGGCTGTGGGTGGGCCCCATCGCGTACCGTTGTAGTTGTTGTAGAAGAAATGGGTTCCACTTGTATATTGTATATATATATTTTTTTTAATTAACCTAGCTATCCTGGGAACCACCACCAACACCACACCCTCCACCACAACCGTATGAAAGAACTAGACACTTCCTATGAGCCGGCGTTAACCAATAACAAGGGAAGTTTTGGTTGGTTACTTCCTACAGCGTCGATTTACTCAGCGAGGCTAAATATGTTTATTAAACAAGAAAGCAATATGCTATAAAATCAATGTTATAATAAAATCAATGTTATAATGTTATAATACTTAAACGAAGCTAAGTGTTAACCTTTACTAAAGCAACACTGAAAATTTCCATTTTCGGTTTACCATTCTGAAATTAGACAATTCCATGGACTGGTAATACTATTTTCATTTTGATGGACACGAAATCCCACATTTTTAAAGTAGAAGGAAAATAATTGAATATTGTTACGTTAAAATCTTTATTCAGGATATAAGCGACATATCTTCAAATTGTGATCCGACGTTGAGTTAATCATTAAATATCTCATCTTCCAGCCACACACTTTTATACTTCAATCTGTTTTTTTTTGTTTTTTTTCTCATTTGACTTTTAGCCAAAACGGGCAACCACTAGTCATCTGGAATTTTGTTGATTATATTGAATTAATGTTGACGTTTCACTGATACTGAGCTTGTAGGGGAAAAAAGGTCAAGCGTGAATTTCGTGAATGTGCTCTTGACCTTATCTGATATTCAAACGATTTCTGCTAAAGTTGGGATTGTATTGATAACAGAGAAAAAGAAAGATAGATAGAAGGAGATACAATAAGAGAGGTGGAGAGAGAGGAAAAAGGGGGAAGGAAGAGAGAGTAGAAACTAACAAATAAAAGGTAAGAAGATGATGGATGAGAGAGTCAGAGATTACATTGATACACATTAACACACTCACATACATACACATAGAGACATATAAACACACACACACATGCACACACAAACAGACACATATGTATATATATGTTTATACA
>OZ024745.1:112625110-112647610 GCA_964016885.1 Eledone cirrhosa
GGTACGCCCGGCCGACTAACTCACTCGATATGCAAATTAGGCTGCTCAGCCGTTAATATGCATAAGGAAAGTTAAGGAAAGTATATACTTTCAAACGTTCAATCCTATGACGGTGCTGATGACAGCTAATAAGCTAGAAACTAGGTCATCGTTCCTTTGTCAGTGTTGAACAAAATGGCCACGGTGGTTGCCGAACACTGTACGGGTAATAATTCGGGCTGTTTGTTTACAAACAAACCGAGCATTATAATAAATGTTCAGTAAACCCATACGTACATATATATATATATGTGTGTGTGTGTGCATGTATGTATATACATACTGATGTACGTCTGTATACATATATGTATGTACGTATACATTTATATACATATATGTATGTACGTATAATATATATATAGAGAGAGAGAGAATTCACAAGAATCAAAGCTATGTTCAAAGCATTTATTCACTTACAATTCTTTCATCCAAATCTAGGCTTGAGTCTCCAGACCATTTTTCAATGTTTGTACACATAATTGACCTCCTTTCCACCGCAAGAGACATACAGATACATATGTATATATTGATGTACAGTGGAATGACATATATTATACTATATTATTTCTGTATAGCAATTCAAATTCAAAATTAAAATTAAAATTAAAATTAAAATTAAAACAAAATTAAAATACATTCGGCAGTTAACATAGATAATGCAAGAGGATAGTTTGTTAGTCAGATGTAGTAGTTAGTGTATGCGTTAGTTACACGTGGGGCATGCACGTGTGTCTCATTCATATATGATTATTGTGTGGCAGGGTGTTACATGTAATATAAGCACTTTAAGCGGGTAAGTAAGAGTATTATGGAGGTTGTAGTGGTAAGGTATTTTTTGTATATAATAAAAAAGTATGTGTGCAGAAAAATAAAAATACAAAGGAGAAGCAAAAGAAAGTTATGCTTTTCGTATCCACCACCATTTTCACATTCTGGAAAAGTAAGATATAGTTTATACATCCATCACATAAGTAACGATGATTCCGTATTGGATGTTTGATGAATTAAATTATTTTAGCTTATTGCGGCTCAGTGTTATTTAATCCAATTTTATAGAATAGGTTGATTCTGCTGCGAGAATTTACATCGGTTTATTATCCGGAAGTATGTGTGTAATTTTATTTTTCTGCACACATACTTTTTTATTATATACAAAAAATACCTTACCACTACAACCTCCATAATACTCTTACTTACCCGCTTAAAGTGCTTGTATTACATGTAACACCCTACCCACACAATAATCATATATGAATGAGACACACGTGCATGCCCCACGTGTAACTAACGCATACACTAACTACTTCATCTGACTAACAAACTATCCTCTTGCATTATCTATGTTAACTGCCGAATGTATTTTAATTTTGTTTTAATTTTGTTTTAAATTTAATTTTAATTTTGATTTTGATTTTGAATTTGAATTGCTATACAGAAATAATATAGTATAATATATGTCACTCCACTGTACATCAATATATACATATGTATCTGTATGTCTCTTGTGTTGGAAAGGAGGTCAATTATGTGTACAAACATTGAAAAATGCTCCGGAGACTCCAAGCCTAGGTTTGGATGAAACAATTGTAAGTGAATAAATGCTTTGAACATAGCTTTGATTCTTGTGAATTCTATATAACTGCTCTGTAGAACAACTGATGTTATTACATTGAGCTATTTATCTTACTGGTAATAAGGTAGTAATAAATTACTGACCTTCACTGTTTAGGGTTTAAAATATATATAACTATAAAAAGTTTATATAGTATATACATAACCATAAATAGTATCCTTAATATTATATATATATATATATATATATATATATAAGTATTTCGTTTCATTTTTTCCGTTTATATATATATATATATATATATATATATATATATATATATATATATATATATATATATATATACATATTTATATACATATACATATGTATATATATATACATATACATATATATATATATATATATATATATATATATATATATACAATTAAGTTAAAGTGTACATCTACATATGTATACGGAAGTATTAGTATGCATATAAATACACACATGTATACATATGTACATGTACTCAGCTTTTCACTAGACACTTTACAGTGAGTGTCAGCTAGTCTGTGTGTAACCACACAGGCGGACCGGGTTTTAGAGTCATACGAGTTTTCCTAATTTTCATAGAAAAAGCATATACCCACTACTAACACCCACTACTAATTTTCATAGAAAAAGCATATAACGATATGTGCTTTTACAATTCTCCAGAGAAGCCGGAAGATGGGTAAATATTGCTGATGAGATGTAATAACATCGAAACTAGTCCAATATTCCTGTCTGGCCCTCTGGAGAAAAGAGGAAATGTGTTTCCTTGAAAACTCGTATGACTCTAAAACCCGGTCCGCCTGTGTGGTTACACACAGACTAGCTGACACTCACTGTAAAGTGTCTAGTGAAAAGCTGAGTACATGTACATATGTATACATGTGTGTATTTATATGCATACTAATACTTCCGTATACATATGTAGATGTACACTTTAACTTAATTGTTTAAGCGTCAGTCATACAAAAGTGAGTTAGAAGCGAAACGAAATTTAATTTCGTTTCGTTATTTGTTATATATATATATATATATATATATATATATATATATATATATATATATATATATATATATATATATATATATATATATATATATATATAATATTAAGGATACTATTTATGGTTATGTATTTACTAAAACTTTTTATAGTTATATATATTTTAAACCCTAAACAGTGAAGGTCAGTAATATATATATATAGTATATATATATATAAATTACATTGTTATAGAATACCACTCTCATCGAATATCTCTTGATAGTAGTATCGGTAGAAGGTCGTACGCCATGCTTTCCAGCATAGTTATGTCCCTTTACGGTCTGGGTTCAAATCCCGTCGAGGTTAACTTGGCCTTTCATCCTTACGGGGGTCGATAAAATAAAGTACCAGTAATGTACTGGGTAATTGCTGGCCTTGTGCCAAATGTAGAAACAATTATTGAAAACAAATAACATTGAAACATGTTCTCGGTTGTCTCCCGTGATTTCAAGAAAGAAGCAAAACTAATATTTAAACATCGCTTCATATATTTCTCGCACATTTTGTTTCACCCTAGCAAGTTTATGTTCTCAACACTCATGTAATGCTTTCACCATCTTAACTATACAGCTGAGTGAGGTTCAACAATATTGTGTAACGTCAATAGCACTATAGCAAGAAGGAGGACTTTTTATAAGCCTCCTTCTTTGCTCGGATGGCATCTTTTTGAAGACGAAGAAGAAGAAGAAGAAGAAGAAGAAGAAGAAGAAGAAGAAGAAGAAGAAGAAGAAGAAGAAGAAGAAGAAGAAGAAGAAGAAGAAGAAGAAGAAGAAGAGATTTTTAGTTCTGAATTGGTATTTCATTTATCGATTTGCAAATGTGGAATTTCGATTGGTTTTTACTCAGTACCGAGATTTCCGGAACGAATATCACAAAGCTCTAATGACCTTACCCGTTCTCTGATGTGTCGATAAAGTATAGGTCAGTGAACTTCTTGCATATGAGACAGCTGCAATTATGTGATGTCCTCAAATCGTTGTAATCAGCTCGTTGTAGTAAAATTAGGGTGTGTGAGACAATATCTTGTACGCCTAACAGTTGAGAAAAAAACAAAAAAATCAACCAAGATATACAGAGATAAATGAATATAAAAATAAAAATTAAAGTAAAAAAATATAAATTCAAATAAAAAATAAAATAAAATAATTCAAATATAGAAGGCCAACGGGAACCAAAATAAACATTAAAAAGATAAAGAAAAAATGGGAAGCAAAGGAAGCTGTAGAGCAACTAAGGAGGTTCTGTTTCTGAATCTTTTCGTAACCCCATATACTCGATTTTGTTCATAGTAGGTAGGTCTTTTACAATATACTGGATATCCAATCATGTTACTTTTTATAAGATCGGATTCAAGAAGACTTTACATTGGAACAAATAGTAGCAAAGAATTTCTGGGAAGTCATCACAAGAACATCGAGGTTATTCTCTACGACCAGTTTGGGATAAAACGTAAATCAATGGTATATGTTAGACTAGCAGAATGGCCCGGCGTTGCTCGGGATTCTAAACATAGATTGGCATTTTTATCCCTACTTTCTGTAGCAGTTTCGTCATATGTTCACCAATTGATGCAGAAGTCCTAATAAAAAGTGAAGTCGCCTTGGGTGAATAAGCAAATAATTTTCCATTAATATTTTTCAAAAGCATGTAATTGCGTTCCCTCTCTTTTTTGTTGTTTTTGCTGCTGTTGGTGTGATAGCGGCCGTTGGTCGTACTACTAACGCAGTCTCGTCCTTCTTCAGCCAATCGTGTATATCCCCTTCTGCCTCGTCAGCAATGAGAACAATATTTGCTCTAGGGTTCTTATATTTTTTATATATATTTATCTTTATCGAGCCTCGTGAAATAAATACATTTGTTTATATTTTGTTATTGTGTATGCAAAAATATCTGTACACGAATATATAATTATATCTATATATCTAAAATAGATAATGCCTGTCTGTCTGGCTGGCTGTCTGCATTACGACATTATGACACTATCTGTGTGTGTATATTCTGAAACTAAAAAAATCAATCTGTGGACGCAGAAGTAAATATTTCGAAAAACGTTACACACTATATATATATATATATATATATATATATATATATATATATATATATACACACACTATATATACATATATACACACACAGATAGCGTCATAATGTTGTAATGCAGACACCCAGACGTACAGGCAGATATTATAAGGGCGCGACGTTCTGCGCCTAATGCGGTCCCTAGGGCATTGAAAATTTCAAATTTTATTTGCTCAAAATACTCACACGACCATAAGTATTACATGTGTACAGTTTGAAAACAATCGGTTCGGTGGTTCTCGAGTTTTAGGGAGTCAGACAGACAGGCTCTGTTTTAGATATATAGATATATTACCCATCTTTATGGTATTTAAATAAAATGTGACTTTTTCCTAGCCAAAAGTGAATCATTTCTTCTATTTCTTTTCTTTATGTGATTTTATTACCGTTTATTGTATGGTTATATAAAGTTCAGTGAGATATCGCCTGAGATAATATAGAGAGGTCATAAATTTAGACATTAAACGAACTGTTTAAAACCAGCGACTAACTAACTAAGCATTGCAAACTTGGATTTTTCGTTAAAATGATTGTATCATATTTTGGATGTTTGAAATTAAAATTGAATAACATTCAGAGAGTATTTGACATTATTTAAATTTTAAATATGAATTAGGAACATGTGTTGTTTATTTGGAATATATAATGAAATAACAATTATTTTCAACTAATTTTAGCTGTTAATTGTGTTGTTTTGACAGTTATCGGAAGTCTTTTGGAAATTATCAAGCTCTAGTGATTAAACATGCAAAACATTAATGATTTAACTTAGTTTTGGTGTTCTTTGATTTATTCCAATTCAATTATTCAATTTCGTTTTTATTTTTTATTTTCCTTATAATTATTCATTTTTGCTTATCTGATGGAATTTAATTTTAAGAAACTAAAAAAAGAAGAGAAAGTATAATTAAAAAGATATTGTTATGTAATTTTTTAGCATTTTGAAAGATGTATCCTAGCTTTTAAATATTGTTGTAGGCGACTTTGACTTATTTTCTTCACGGTCGATAAAATACATAATAGTTGTTGCTTTTCAACCCCAGGTAAACCTTGATCAAGCACCCCAACCGTCACTACCCTATATTTCATCATAAACAGTATGTCTAACGTGTCTTTCCTTCTTTTTTTTAAACGAGTGGGTGTGATTTGTGAGGAAATTGTTTGAGATTATATTTAGGTCAAGTATCGGTAGAACGTCAGACACCATGCTTTGCAGCATAGAGTTATGGCCCTTTACGTTCTGGGTTCAAATCCCGCCGAGGATATACTCTAGCCAATAAGGCGGCGACTTGGCAGTCGTTAGAGCGTTAGATATCTGCATTTTTTCCGGCTTTCTGTTTTCCGAGTTTAAATTCCATCAATGCTAACTTTGCGTTTTATTCCCGCAGGGTCGATACATAAAGTTGCAATGAACTACGTGAAATAGCTAACAAAGGAGCGTTTTCATCGCAGACCCATCAATATTTTCACCATCACCATGTGGAGATGACAAGAAAGAACAGAAAATGGAGACAATTTAATCTACGCCTTAATTTCAATCGAATCGCCACTGAAAAATGTCCAAGTGATTACTAGAGTGTGAGAGTACGAGTTAATGATTTGTTCCAATTACGAAATATATCTGGTGGCTATATCTGATTAACACCATTTAATTCAAAGATTCTACAGTAAATGTAAATGATACACACAGAAACGAAGAGAACCTCCTTGTTGTCACACAGCATGCTAAAAATAACAACCAAATCTTCCTCAAATCACATCACTGTATTAAAACGAAAGGGTAAAAACGATCATGCAGCTCGAGATACATGAAGTTTGATAAAAATAGGCGGGACATTTGCCTTTTATTCTAAAGAGCTCATTGGGAGGTCATTGTTAATTAATAAAGGATAGAGTAGGAAGTTTTAAGAGAAACCTGAAGGGGTGAGAAAGAAGAAGGAGAGAGGGGATTAAAATAAAGAAGTAGAGAGAGGGGGGGGGGATTGACGGTGAAGAAAAATGTTTTGCATTATTGTACTGTACTTACAGCATAGAGTTACGGCTCTTTATGATCTGAGCTCAAATCCCGCCGAGGTTAACTTTGCCTTTCATCCTTATGGGGTCGATAAAATAAAGTACCAGAGACGCACTGGGGTCGATTTAATCGACTTTCCCCTCCCCCCAAATTACTGGCCTTGTGCCTATATAAGAAACCATTATTGTACTGTACTGTGAACTCGCATTTTAAGCGGTCAGTTGGTACTCAACACACCGCGTTATTAAAAAAACAACCTATGTTGAAGACCTCTTTTTATATATATATGTATGTCGATTTTCTGGAAGAGGCATAACACGCACCTTTCTAGGGGTGGAAAACATCAAGTAAGCAATGATAGTGGTAGGTGTTAGTTTTTTCTTTTACATTTGGTGATGGGGTTTAACGTGGAACAGGGCGTTAAGAGTTTTACAACGTTTTTTTTTATTTTGTTAAATTGTTAAACGAATGTGTATGTTGAAAATAACACTAATTGGAATCACGTCGGATGCGACATAATTAAATAGATTATCATTAGTAAAATGATAAACTATTAATTTCTCTTAAATGATAGGGTTGATTGAACGTCAAATACTCGATCGATCCTTCTTAATGAGCACAACCTTTCATTAAATGGGTCGATGTTAGTAGCAGACAGAAGCCTGATCTGACATATCTATATAACAAATAATATTTAAACTTTACACCTACACTTTATTTCGATCGATTTGATGTTTGATTCTCTTCAGGTCATTTTATTCCACGATTTTTCTGATTTAAAAAATCTTTATTTCTAAACTAAGAGCAATATCTGTTTTATCAACTAAACAACTGACGAAATATATAGTTTAGAGTTTATTTAGATTTATCTTTCAGTAAAGAAAAATTATTGAGTTGACGTAAGTAGTAGGCAGCAAGCGTTATATGTACTATGTCGTAATATGTACTATTTTGTTATGTGTACTACTTTGTTATATGTATTAGTTCGTAATTTTCCACTACGTACATATCCGCCACATACATATACAAGTATAAGGCACCTGATAGTATTCGAAGATCATATTTTTTAAAAATTCATTCCTAAAGATGAGGCTAAGTCTCGAAGAACTATCCACGTTCGATCAGTTAGTGCTGTATATTTAATGGGAGAAACAATTGACACTTATGTTGGGTTACTGTATGCTTTATGGACATAACAAGATAGAGGAGGAAAAGAAAAAAAGAAATTAAGCAACGAAAGAATGGGAAAGTGAGGAAAATGTGACACATTCTACACCCCAGGCTGAGTGGTAAGGTTTAGCTGCGCCACACACAAAATCGCGAAGGCATTGCCGTGGGTAATGTTTAGCAATACTAGCCGCAACAGCCACTCTACCGCATGGGGATTCTTCCTCTAGTAGACTGCTGTCTTCTTGACTTTGCAAAGGAAAATTTTTAGTTGGTAAAATAAACACGTTCTTATAGAAGCATTAGGAACCAAAGTGAAATGAAATAGAAATACATCCAGGAAACTGAACTTTATCACACAGTTAGATAATTGATAACTCAACTCTATTTACTCTTTAGTGACCGGTGTATAGATGTTGATTTCTTTCGACGATGGATACGGTCTAACGGAGAGGAGATTGTTATAGCCAATTGAATCCTCTACACTGAATCACATCAATATAGTACTGATATTTGACCGGAACCCGAATGATTTGACCATTGACTGATGTATGACAATACTGTTTCTTCCAAACTCACCGCATTCATCAATCATTGACGCCTACGTTTGGCACAGGGGAAAACATGTGTATGGTAGGGTTATAGCTAAATGGAATCACCCAGTATATCACTAGTACTTTATTTATTTATCCCTAATAGAATAAAAATAACTTCAAACCTGTGAACAGAAAAAAGTGGCGTTATTAAGTGTAGAAATATACTTTATAGTTCTATACTTTATAGTTCTATACTCTACTGTAGTGATATTGGTTTCTGATTTAGGCACAAGGCCAACAGTTTTGGTGGGTGAGGAAAGTTGATTAAATCACCCCCACTTAGTTACTGGTATTTTATTTGATCGACCCCGTAAGGATGAAAGGCAAAGCTAACCTCGACGGGATTTGAACACAGAACATAAAGGGCCGTAACTCTATGCTTCAAAGCATGGTGTCCGACACTATTGATACAGCCAATCCACTGTAGAGATATTAAGTATTATATAAAAATTTCTTTAATTTTATTTTCAATGATAAAAATAAACAAATGTGATGGTGGATATGGTGTAGTCGTGAGTAAACTGCGGCTCGTTTGGCTTTCCTGAACCACCCGCCTAATTTCACATTTGACTTGAATCTTTGCTCGAAAAAGGTTGCCCATGTCTGATATAGCATTTCATTATAAAGTGAAATTTGGCATTATAATCACCAATTTGAAACAAAAATGAGAATATAAGTTGAGTTATGTGATTTGATCCATACATTCATCACTTGCTTGCCAGTCGACTACATTACTCTACAGAGTAGGAATCGATAAATTAGGGTTTGAGTCACAATAGTTATCCTGTTATTCTTTTTTGTCTCAAAGTAGTTCCTAAAATATCTGATATTTAGAGTGACATTCTTAGCAGTAAGAGAAATAGATAGTCAATTCATTACAGATTATTTGTCTTAATTCTAATTCAGATCAAGAAGTATGGTAAGAGAGGAAGTGGAAAACAAAATGGTAGAGTCATACATATTTTTGTGGAAAGAGGAAGGAATTGAGAGAAAGAGAGGTTGAGAAGAGTTAGAGAGAAACGAATATTTTTTGGTTTTACTTCATTCATATTTCTTTATCTGCTAAAGCGTTCGTTGAAGTTTAAATTCAGATAGTATGTAAATTATTCTGTTCTGGGTCTTTTCTATTGATATCAGCTACCTTAGCAGTTAATATATTCATGATATATATATATTTTCATTGTTCTTAATATTAACAAGTATAATTTAAAACTTTCATTTGTTAATATGTATACTACATTATTTCAATATCTCTGTACTAGCATTTTTGTTGTTGTTGCTATTCAGGGAATGGAGTTTGATATGGCAGACGTTTGCTAAATTTGACTATAGCAGTAGTGAATGTAACAGCAATTCCAATAATCTCGATATTTGCTTTTAACCTTCGATATTCGTGACATAATTCAGTAAACAACGGCGGCAACATCAACAAAACCACTATCATGAACATCCTTATCTCCGTCGTCATCATAATGGGGGTAAGCTTCTGTCAGGAAATATATGCTTTAGTAGCAGTTGAAATTTTGATATCTGTCATTTTGATGCCTGACTTTGTCTTCAAGGACAATGACACGATACTTTGATGTATATTGTTATCTCATTGAATCGTGTCACATTGCACGCAGCAATATGTTTAGCATTTTTGGACATCAAGAACAGAAAAATGGTTAAAAAAAAGAAATGAAAGAAAAAGCGAGAAAATATACATGGGAAAACGTTCGATGCAGCTTTAGGCATAGTTATTGGTTTCTCTCAGCCACACATGAGGTCCTGTATTTATAAGATCGGGGAATGAAATACTGTAACGTTTATGCCTACCACAAAAAAATATTAGAAGTATATGTGAACACTTGCTTCAACGGAGAATAGAAACCTAATTTCAGTCTTGATTTGTCTAAATCATTTTCCATAGGTTAGTCAGAGGAGGAAGGGAAATGTCCCTTTTCATGGCTTACGTGATTGCTGGAAAAAGGTGAGGAAGAAATCACACCTTATAACTTATCTTCAGACCAGACTGCGCTAAAAACACCCAAGACTCAAGTGGTGATATTAAACCAGACGATAGATAAAGTCTACCATCTAAGAACAAGCACAGCCTCGTAGAATTAATTTGTAACCATGTTAGGGCACTGCGTTCAAAAGTATAGCCGATTAAACTTTGAGTGGTACTTGTTTATCGATTTCCGAAGCATAAAAATCAACTTGGGCAGAATTTTAACCTTAAATATAAGGGTGGGAGAATCTAACAAATATTACAATCTACTGATTATGGCACTCACCATATTTATGATTATAAATATTTCTTTAAAAGAAGGTTTTGAAATATTTTTTACTGAAAAAGAAAATAGGTCATGGCTTTAAGAAAGCCCAGTTGACATGGCTTCTGTTTAAACACTTTTGTATGTTGAAGGAAACGAACAGACATTTGACAAAAGACAAACAAACACAGACAGAGAAAAACAGTAATGAAAAAGATTCAGTATCATTGAGGTTGACTTTGCTTTCATCCTTACGGGGTCGATAAAATAAAGTACCAGTAATGCACTGGGTAATTGTTGGCCTTGTGCCTAAAGTAGAAACAATTATAATTGAAGATTAATAGGGCAGGGGATTGGGAGTATCAGTAGAAGGTCGGACGCCATGCTTTGCAGCATAGAGTTACGCCCCTTTATGGTGTGAGTTCAAATCCCGCCGAAGTTCACTTTGCCTTTCATCCTTACGGGGTCGATAAAATAAAGTACCAGTAATGTACTGGGAAATTGCTGGACTTGTGCCAATAATAGAAACAATTATAATTGAAGATTATAAGGCGGTGGATTGGCAGTATCGGTAGAGGGTCGGACGCCATGCTTTGCAGCATAGAGTTACGGCCCTTTATTATCTGAGTTCAAGTCCCGCCGAGGTTAACTTTGCCTTTCATCCTTATGGGGTCGATAAAATAAAGTACCAGCCACGCACTGGTTCGATTTAATCGACTTTCCCCTCCTCGCAAATTGCTGGCCTTGTGCCTATATAAGAAACTATTATAATTGAGGATTATGATAAAGTTGCGTACTATAAATGTCATCCTACTATAGAAGGACACAAAAAGGGTAAGGTTTTCTTGTGTCTATTGTTATATGCTTACAAATAATAATATATTTAGGCGGCAAATAATAGAATTATCAAGGTTTTCTCTGATACACTTCAGTGGTTTTCTAGAGTCTTGCACTCAGACATATTTTAGCGAGCAGTCATCTATGTTTATCTGACGATAGAATATTTTTCTTATTCGTGGCTGTTGATATTTAGTCAAGTAAAAAAAAAATAGAAGTAGAGCAGTCACGTTACTTCTCTCATTTCTTCTCTGACTTTTCAATAAAAAAAAAGTGTTTTTCACGTTCGTATTATGAAAACTATTGTAATTATAAACTGGCCAGGTAATTTTCTGAATGACAATCAAATATTTCTCGATGTTCTGGCAGAGTAGAGCTGTTTTCATTTCCTTTTTTCATTTCTAGAAAAAAGTTTCTGACGTTGCTAAACTGTTTGGTTAAGAATATTTAATATACTTGAATTAAATACTTTTGTCAATGACGTGTTTTATACATATCATGAAAACAAGAAACATGTTTCTAAGATTCAGCGTATTTCTCCAAATGTTTAATGCAATCACCATGCAGTTTATCCATTTCAATAGAAAATGTGTTATATAAATTCGTGATGTCCATTGTACACTTGTGGTTTAAAAGACCTTTCTCTTGTAAGATCTGGAAGTATTGACCTTTCGCTTATTCAGCATTATTAATAGTTCAGAAACAGAATTGTCTTCTCTTTCGAATTTTCCAATGTTTGTGTAGCAAATAGACATTACCAACGATATAACTTTCTCAATTCCCTGTCAAAAGACCTATTAATCACAGTAGGTGGATTCGTATGTGATAGAAAAAAAATGACTCTAAGGCTAAAAGCATCTATAGCAATCTTACATTTCCAAGATACAGTGACAGCCATCATACTTGGATGTGAGAGAGCAGAGATCTGTATTTAATTTGAATAAATTCACAGTATTTCTTCAAAGGTTTTGTTCAAAGAGTGTGGGTGCGAACATACTGGTGAATTTAAAGACATTGTTTTCAAAATGAATGTCGTTTCTTTCTGTCTTATAATATATAAAGTGCTTCAAAACGCTGGGGAGACCAATACTAATTAACTGTCTACTCATCAGTTTAATCAATTATGCAAACATTCTTTTCGTCTTCGTTGCATGCAAGTACACCAAAGTAACAGAAACAAAGGTGAAGACCTGTTAGAGGAACCCTTTCTATTGCACTTTCAGCAACACAAAAGTAGACTTTTCTTTCTTTTTTAATGACTTTAGTTATTGATCAGTAGTACAATAGCATAATTGGTTATAACTTTTGGTTTTAACACTTGAAACATTTGATGTTATTTGAAAATCTGCAGATATCTTCTTAAGAATAATGTATGAACTGTAAACTGATTTGGAAGTATGAAAATCTCAGCTTAAGTGTGTGAATTACCTAAGATCATTCTGACTCAGTAACAGAATCTTTGTTTTACTTCCAGATTTGATTAAGTAATTTCCTAATTCGGAATGTCATTTTGTGTTGATATGATAGCAAATAAAGAATCTCATTCCCATTCGGACTCTGTTTAGATGAGCTTCTAGACTTGATACATACTTTTTTTTTATAAATATGTAACCAGACTTACTTATATTACAATGTCACATACACATATAAGTCAAGTTTCATACGTAAGTAGACTAACAAGTAGACTTATATGTCTCTCTGTCTCACTATATATATATATAAATTACACAATAACAAGTTATGTATACATAACTATAAATAATATATATATATGTGTGTGTGTGTGTGTGTGTGTGTGTGTGTGTGTGTGTGTGTGTGTGTGTGTGTGTGTGTGTGTGTGTATGTGTGTGTGTGTGTGTGTGTGTGTGTGTGTGTGTGTAAGTCGACTACTTGTATATGAACGGATGTAATATATATTAAGTTTGCTCATATATGTATGTTAAATGTTACATTGTAAACATCCAGTTTCCCAGGTTTCTTTGACATTTCTGAATCAAAATAATTACCTTTCAGTTCCGAAGTGAATTCTTATTTTTATGTCAAACACAATGTCAAAACGAAAGTGTAAACATTGGCTTTGGTATTCTGTTTGACACAAAACAATATATATATGTAAACAACGCCAATCTTTTCAAAAGACCTGCTCTGTGTTCAAATGAATCATTGAAATTATTCCTCATACGTTAGTTTCAATTTCATTGCCAATCACATTACTCCAATTTAATATTTTAAAGTGGTATTTGACTTGCTAGAAATAGCAGCCAAAATCTCGCTCAAATAACATTCGTCCATGCTAAATAAGGTAGAATACCTTAACTAATGAAATTCTAGATAAGTTATATTTTAAAAACAATAGTTGGAAAACCTGGAGCAACACAAACACCTAATACATGTGTATCTTTAGAATTAGGAGCTTGTCATAACACAAGACCTAGTTTATCACCACCATCTGGTCTTTGTGTATCTTAATTGGGGTGATTTGTGTTCGATACATTCTATACTGAGAGTTACAGAGTCATCTGTTACATTTATCTGGTGGATATTGCCCTACAGATGTCCAGGCAGACGTCAGTGTATCTTATATTACAAGTTGTGTACGGTCTGTAAAGGTCTTTACTATGGATTCACCTCTTCTTACATAATGACAAATTGAAAAATCCAAAACAATAGCAAATCAGAACGAAAGAAAATTATTAAATAATTGCCCCCCCCCTCTCTCTCTCTCTCTATCTCTATCTCTCTCTCTCTCTCTATCTATCTATCTATCTATCTATCTATCTATCTATCTATCTATCTCTCCCTCTTAGTGCAACTCCGTGATATAACATAACAGGTTTGTAACGATAAGCATGTAAACTGCTTAATCGTTCTTCTGTCAGTCAATACATTTATTTATTGTAATAAGTGTTTAAGAATGCCTTATCTGATAAATATCTTCTTTCTCCTGTCATTCAATGCCATGAACAGGATCAATATTAGAACCAGATTTTTCTCACGCTTTATATATTAAACAACGTCTGTGGCACAAAAACGGTATAATAACTATATACCCCTCCCCCACACACACATAACCCCGCCTTATGTATGTATGTAAGTATATATGTATATATGTATGTTCTGGTTTCTAACATAGATACAAGCCTCTCTCATTGGGATTTACACGTCAACTAGGTAGATATGTATGCATATCTGCATGCACGTGTGTGTGTGCAGGTATGGATGTTATTGTATGTGTGGATGTGGATGTTTAGAGTTATATGTGTGCATGTGCACATGCTTTGTATCTGTACATATACACAGGCTTTACATCTGTATATGGGCACGGCCTTTGCATCAGTACATGTGCAGATGCAGTTATTAGATGCAGAATTTTGGGAATGTTTTACGTATTTTTACTGTTCCCTTAATGGATTGTACTTGTAATTTCCTAACTAGTTGTGTTCTTTCTGTTCCTGTGAAGCCCAGCTTCTCAAGATTTGTACTGAGGCAGTTACTAACATATCCCAGTGCCCTATGTATGTATGTATGTATGTATGTATGTATGTATGTATGTATGTATGTATGCATGTATGCATGTATGTATGTATGTATGTATGTATGTATGTATGTATTTATGTATGTACAACCTGTCACATGGTCGGGTCGTCGGTGACTAAACCGGCAACCCCACCAAGTTTACTTGGTGAGGAGGGTGATTTGGGACACCCTGCAGGACAAAAAACAAAACCTGACAAAGAACTCATAAGAGTCAACGGCCATCCAAAAGTGTACAAATATGTATATACACATGTACATATGTATGTATATGTGTATATACATGGGTGCATATGTTATATACATGGGTGCATATGTGTGTATATGCGCGGGGACATAGAAATAATCGGGCTGGGCACCCGATCGCGCGGTTAAACCATTGGTAGTGAAGGACCCCTAGCTTTGTCAAGGCATTCTTCTAGGAGAAGGCAACTCAGGAAACTGGGATAACTCCAATATAAAACCTGCGGCTCAGTAGTTACTGATGATGTTGATATTTTCTTCTTTTCGGGTTATAGCTACTGTCGCTCGGGGAGTGGGATTGGCTCAGTGCACAGTCTTTCCTCACTTTAAAAAATATCTTCACGCACAGGCATTGCACGATAGAATTAATTAATAATTATTAATAATGGTATATCGTGCAATGGCCATACTCGATAACAAGGGGGCAGCCATCATCATACATGTATGTAGGTATGTACGTATGTACGTATGTATGTATGTATGTAGGTATGTACGTACGTACGTACGTACGTATATATGTATGTATGTATATATATGTATGTATGTACGTATGTCAGGTCACCAGTTGGTGCTACTGGTAACATGTATCCCAGTACAACCTGTTTCATGGTCGGGTCGTTGGTGACTAAACTGGCAACCCCACCAAGGTTTCTTGGTGAGGAGGGTGACTTTGGACATCCTGCAGGACTAAAAACAAAACCTGTCAAAGGGCAAAGGAGCTCTTAAGAGTTAATGGCCATCCAAAATCACCGGGAGAGATGACCCCTTAGCCTTTGTCAAGGCAGAATTCTAGGAGAAGGAAAACTCTGATATAACACCTGCAACCCTGATGGTATCCAATGATGTTGACTTGTTCTTCTTTTTGGTAAATATCATCTTGGTTAAGAGAGTGGAACTGGCTTTGTGCAGTGCCTTTGCTCACTATAAAAGCTTCACGGCACAGGCATTGCTTTATATCTGGAGATCTCTCTGCACTTGTCGTCACATGGTACCATGGGCCCAGCACTATGTGTCAATAATTGTCACAAGTGTAGTGTTTGTACCAGAGCTTTCAAGTCGCTGGCTGGACAAAAAAGTCACACTCGTTCAGCGCTTCGGTAGGGGTTCTCCTACATGGATATAAAGTAGTGGCCGTACTCGAAAACGAGTTGGCAGCCACCATGTGCGTATGTATGTATGTATGTATGTATGTACGTACGTACGTATGTATGTTCTGCTGGTTTTATAATTTCACAAAGTTTTACCAATAGAGAGAGAGTCGATTTCTAACATAGACACAACCCTCTCTCATTGGAATTTACACAACATCAACTAGGTAGATATGTCTGTATGCATGTGTAGATATGGATGTTATTGTATGTGTGGATGTGTATGTTTTGAGTTGTATGTGTGCATGTGTATATGCTTTGTATCTGTACATGTGTATATGGAGTTATTAGATGCAAAATTTTTGGAATGTTTTACATATTTTTACTGTTCCATTAATGGATTGTACTTGTAATTTCCTAACTAGTTGTATTCTTTCTGTTCCTGTGAAGCCTAGCTTCTCAAGATTTGTATTGAGGCGGTTACTAATATACCCCAGTGCCCCAATAATGACAGGCATCAATCTGAAGGTGTAATCAGGGTGGAGTATCTGTAGATTTCTCATTAGTTCTGCATAAATATTCTCCTTTTTGCTAATCTTTGATATTATATTGGTATCTGCTGGGCAGCTAATTTCCACTACTGTTCCTGCTTTCCTTTCCCTGTCCCATATCATAATATCTGGTCTGTTATGTATGTATGTATGTATGTATGTATGTATGTATGTATGTATGTATGTATGTATGTATGTATGTATGTATGTATGTATGTATGTATGTACAAAGCCAGTCCCACTCTCTTAACCAAGATGATATTTACCAAAAAGAAGAACAAGTCAACATCATTGGATACCATCAGGGCTGCAGGTGTTATATCAGAGTTTTCCTTCTCCTAGAATTCTGCCTTGACAAAGGCTAAGGGGTCATCTCTCCCGGTGATTTTGGATGGCCATTGACTCTTAAGTGCTCCTTTGCCCTTTGACAGGTTTTGATTTTAGTCCCGCAGGATGTCCAAAGTCACCCTCATCACCAAGAAACCTTGGTGGGGTTTAGTCACTATAAAAGCTTCATGACACAAGCATTGCTTTATATCTGGAGATCTCTCTGCACTTGTCGTCACATGGTACCATGGGCCCAGCACTATGTGTCAATAATGTCACAAGTGTAGTCTTTGTACCAGAGTTTTCAAGTCGCTGGCTGGACTAAAGTCACACTCGTTCAGCGCATCGGTAGGGGTTCTCCTACATGGATATAAAGTAGTGGCCGTACTCGAAAACGAGTTGGCAGCCACCATGTATGTATGTATGTATGTATGTATGTATGTATGTATGTATGTATGTATGTATGTATGTATGTATGTATGTATGTATGCAATTTTTTAAGTGGTGCACAATATTGCACTGGACCAGTATCCCACTCTCCGAACAATGGTGACAGGTATCCAGCAAGCAGATCAGGTTAATATCATTGGCTGCCATCCAGTTGCAGGTTTTACATGTTTTCCTTCTCCTAGAATGGAATCCTAAGTAGGACTAGGTGTATGGATATTACAGACTTACACGCAATATCCTTACATACACACACACATCTCTCTCCCCCCTCTCTCTTTCACTGCATATATATATATATATATATATATATATATATATATATATATATATATATATATATATACAAACATACATACATACATACAATACTTATGGTGTGCCAATTCTAACGCCAACATTTGGCCTGCTGAACTGGTCATTGCAAGAACTAAGTGAGATGGATGCTAGAACTCGCAAACTTCTCAGTGTTACTGGGAACTTTAACATCAATGGTGATGTAGATAGGCTATACTTCTCACGCAAGGAAGGTGGCCTGGGTCTAAAATCCATATTAACATAATATGAGACCCGGATAATAACACTGAAGCAACACCTTCAACAGAGGAAAAAGGTTGGCAACCATCTTGCCCAGGTTTATGACCATGAAAAAAGAAATATCATTAGAATAGCCACTGATCTGGAGGAGAGATATGGAATAAAGCCTGATATAAATCCCTCACCCAGAGAAATCGGAAGATCCTATTCAATGTTCAAACAAGATGAAAAAATTGATTAGTTTACAGAAAAAGTTGTGTATGGATACTTGAGACGTAAAACACAGACCATAGAGGGGATAAACCACTCAAAACGCCTGGCATGGAGTTCCGACAAGTTTATGACATCACACCTTGAGGGATATCTCTATGCAATACAGGAACAAGAACTCCCTACCAAATATCTGCTACACAAAAGGGGAAGGCCATCAGCTGACAATAAATGTAGGCTATGTAAAACAAAGATCGAGGATGTAAGCCACATTGTTGCCAGCTGCGAAAGATTGTCATCTCGCTACTACCTCCCCATGAGACACGATGGGATAGCTAGAACTATCTGGAACGCACTTCGGAAAACAAAATTAACAACAAACGAGGAAGAATATATTGAGACAGATGGCACTAAGGAATACTGGTGGAACCTGAAAATAAAAACTGCCACCAAATTAAAGCACAACCGGCCTGATATTGTTGTTTGGGACCACACATTGAAAACGTGTTCTGTTGTGGAGATCAGCTGCCCACTTGATGTAAACGTTGTCAGAAAAATACAGGAGAAGGAGGATATCTACGGACCATTGATGAAGAGTTTCCAAATCCAGTATCCAAGATACACCTTTAGCTTCATACCCATCATTATTGGAGCTACGGGTTATATACCAACCCGCTTGGACCAAAGTATGACTGAACTTGGATTTGCGGACAAAGAGCGCAGCTCCCTAATTCATAGTCTACAAATGGCTGCGATAGCTGGCACCTTCAAAATTTGCAAAACATTCTTGCGATTCAAGGGATGACAATTACTTTTCTTTTACAACCTTGCCTCCAGGAAGGTGGCCGGTCAAAAAAATATACTCGGAATTAAGAGAAAGAGATAACATACATACACACACACACACACACATATATATATATATATATATATATATATATATATATATATATATATTCATTACTCTTTTTAAGAGTTTCAGTTTATCGGCTGTGGTCAACCGGGCACACAATATTATAAACCAATCTATGATAGTTATCAATAGCATACTTTTAATAACAAAGTATTTTAAATTACCCGAAAAATAAATAATAAAACGATAGTGAAATAAATAAATATGTAACTAAAAGTGGAATGAAGAAGGTATTATTTCAAAGTGAGAGTTACCCCCTCTTGATTTCAGAGTAAAGGTGGAAATTGAGGATACACAATATTCATCATAGCTATAATTGCCTCTATGTATTATTTCCTTTTCAACAAACGAGTCTAAGAAGGTGCCTTGGTGCGTTGATCGGCCTGCTAAAAAGTGCAACTAGTTCTCCCTCAAATCAAACACCACCGTCTTGAAAATGGGTACATCAGATAATGTGGTTGTGATTTTTCTAGAACAAAGACGCGACTGTCCTTGATCATAGGTTTGTTTAAACAGTGCTGACTTGGAGCTAAACATCAACAACAGCAACTGCATCAACTACATTTATGAAACGAGCTAAGGATTTGACAGTAAAAGCAAACATTTCCCTCAAATCAGTCTCTAGCATTTATAAACATAACAAAACAAAATGGATAGACGCATTAGACAATGTAGTCTCAGATATTCATCAAAGGAGTGAAGGTCATAACTAGAACACCTTTAACCACATGTCTACTTGATGAATGTTGACCTGGGGTTAAACCACAGGATCAACAATGGCCAACTTCCAAGAAATTTAATTGATGACAGAACTTCTCTCCGCGCCTCCCCCTATCCCCCTCTCTCTCTCACTCCTTCCCATCAGTGTCCAGTGAAAATTATCCAGCCTTCTACAATATTTACTAGAATCATTAATACAAACACTTGCTATAGTTATCGTTTATATTGTTTTTTCGAAAGAAGAAACCAAAAACAAAAACTTTAAAAAAAGATTTTTAAAAAAAATAATTGTTATTGTTTAGCGCTAAGTCAGCACAGATGGAGCAAGACTTATGATTAAATATATCCACTTATGACTGTCCCATGTGTTATACTAGTATAGTATAGCTAGGACTACACCACTTATTTAAATAAAACTTTCCTGTCCTGTGCATGGGCGGTCAACGCGTGGGCCCCCATTTGCTCATGATAGTGAGAAATAGGGAGAGCGAGAGAGATGGAGGCAGTGACAGTGGGAGTTTGGTTCTTTTGTGTTCGGACCGGGTGTATATACGTGTATATAAGAGAGAACGGGTCTACAAGCTGTTTCTTGTACAGTAAACTCGTAACATAAACATCTGTATATATTTATAAATACCGTATAAAACAATAATACCATACATAAGACAAACTCGACTAAAAATAATCGTCAGGGGAGACAACTTCTTAATATTATGATGAATTATCTCCCACCATTACCAGAAGTTCAAAACAACAGATTTTTGTGAAGACCGATGGATAAGTTAAGCGGCGAAGCACGTTAAAATACCTGGCGGTATATAGTTTCAATCCTTGACGTTCTAAGTTCGAATTCCAGTGAGGATAAATTTACATTTTTCTTTATGTAATTGATAAAAACCTACTAGTGAAGCACTTGAGTCATTTACCGTATACTTCCGTGTATTGCGCGCATTCGTGTATAACACGTACCACTTTATGACCAGAAAATGTCTGGAGAAACCTAGTTATTAATAGTTATGATGTATACCACGCACCCCCAAAACAGACAAGGAAAAAAGCTGAAAAATACGGTAATTAAACCATATAAGACTTTCTTGCCCTTATAGTCTTATATTTAGTTCGAACCCATGGTATATAATAGTATTTACTTTCGTTAAATATAAATAATCTAATGCTAATAATATCTTTAATGATACTGAATAAATATTTTCTTAGGATATACTTTCTTCTCCATTACTAACAACAACTATTGAAAATAATATTAATGCATCAAAATTATATTAATAGAAATTCATGAAATTCCTCATTCTCCAACACACACACACACACACACACACATGCACATACACGCATGTGAGCACACAGACACACACATACACACATGCACACACACACACACGCACACACACACACACACACACATACACATGCACATACACGCATGTGAGCACACAGACACACACATACACACATGCACACACACACACACGCACACAAACACACACACACACACACATACATGCACATACACGCATGTGAGCACACAGACACACACACACACACACACACACACACACGCACACAAACACACATACATGCACATACACGCATGTGAGCACACAGACACACACACACACACACGCACACAAACACACATACATGCACATACACGCATGTGAGCACACAGACACACACACACACACACACAAACACACATACATGCACATACACACATGTGAGCACACAGATACACACATGCACACATGCACACACATATACTTACACGCACTTTTTATTTTCATTATGATTTATAAGGCGATGGATTGGCAGTATCGGTAGAGCGTCAGATACCATGCTTTGCAGCATAGAGTCATGGCACTTTACGTTCTGAGTTCAAATTCCGCCTTTCGTCCTTACGGGATCGATAAAATAAAGTAACAGTAATGTACTGGGGTAATTGCAGGCCTTATGCCAAAAGAAGAAACAATTATAATTTATTGATTGTTGTACTTTGATATGGCCATGCTGCCAAGAAAAACACACGCATCAGTTGATATTTTCCTACAGTTTTATTATAAACCAGATAACTAATCCATTCATCGGTTGGTTAAGTAACCGGGTGGTTACTAAATTGTAAAAGTTCTCTCATAACACATTTTGTATAGCTCTACACCTCGACACTGAAGTGAACCTAAACATAGAGTGCTCACCCGGGTGAACCTACAGTAACTCCAAGTTACACTCCCTGGACATATATATATATATATATATATATATATATAT
>OZ024745.1:112652610-112691262 GCA_964016885.1 Eledone cirrhosa
TATTTTGTATGTTATCTGAAAATATCACGGTGTAGACTTGGGCTAACGTTACTTAGAAGAAATTATTGAAATTTAAAAAAAAATTATTTATTTATAATTGTTTCTACTTTTGGCACAAGGCCAGCAATTACCCAGTGTAATACTGGCACTTTATTTTATCAACCCTGTAAGAATGAAACGCAAAGTTAACCTCGGCGGGATTTGAACTCAGACCATAAAGGGCCGTAACTCTTTGCTGCAAAGCATGGCGTCCGACCCTCTACCGATACTGCCAATCAATGATTTCTAATTTAGGCAAAAGGCAAACAATTTTAGGTGGAAGGGGAAAATGGATTACATCGACTCCAGTACTTGACTGGCACTTTATTTTATTAACCTCTGGCGGATGAAAGGCAAAGATGATCTCAGCGAGATTAGAACTCAAAACGTAATGAATCGTAACTAAATATCTCAAAGCATTTTGTCGACGCTCTAACAGTTCTGAAAATCCATCCCCTCTCCATTTTTATCATAAAAATTGTTTCAAATTTGAACACAGACCGTAAAGGACCATAACTCTATGCTGCAAAGCATGACGTCAGACCCACTACCGATACTGCCAATGGTTTCTGATTTAAGCACAAGGCCAACATTTTTTTGGGTGGGGGATGGGGGTCGATCAAATCGACGACAGTACATCGCTAGTACTTTATTTTATCGACCCTGTAAAAGGACGAAAGGCAAAGCTAACCTCGGTGGGATTTGAACTCAAAACGTAAATGGCCGTAACTCTATACCACGGAGCATGTTGTCCAACGCTCTACCAATACTGCCAACCACCGGGCGTATTTTAAAGTAAGGAACTAAAATTACTTTCACCGCTTATTCGGTGTAATCTTAGCTACGTTTTAATGATCAAACCTCATCGGATGGAAACAGAAGAATCGACAGTATATTTATTATATACGCTGTTATATTGTTTTTTCGCGGTCTGTGTTATCGCGCCACCAACTGAATTAGTGTCAGCGGGACTCTCAATTCAAAATGTGTTTTCAAACTATTTAGACAGTCAAGACCTCCATTTTATACTCTACCATCAACGTAGGACATCAATAACTTTAGTAATTCATTCTCTCTTACCACTCGGTAAGATATTTTTATTCTTTTTACTTTTTCTACATTAATTTCCATTCACAAGAATACGGAAACTAATGTCAATTTAGATTTTAAGAAGCATAATTTTGTTTTGTTTTGGTCTTTCGATTTACTGGTAGATAAAAATTGTCTCGGTAAACTTTCATTTGAGGTGTCATGAAAGTGAACGTATATAATCAATAATATTCGATGACAATAGGCAATAAAATGAAATTGGAAGGTTTATCTTTGAATTTAAAATTCAAATGATTTATTTGTAAATGTTTAAAATATGAAAGAAAATGATTATAGTCGATTTCAATGAAAGTAAAATGAATGTCTAATTTGGCAGTTGTTGAATTGTCAACAATCAGTTATAATGGACAAAACACTTCGATTCAGGCTAAACAAAAGAACACGCCTACGGCTGTGTAGTTTACCAACACTATACCTAATGACGCCCTCGATAACTACTACATGTTTCTCTGAAATGGTTATATCAGTCTTCTTGCGTTTGAGATTGTTGTCTCAGGTTGTTGTTCATCTGATCGAAAGCTGTACATAGCTATGGTGCGTCCACACTTAGAATTTGTATCACCAGTCTGGAACCCCTATCTTGCGCAGAATGTTGATCTGGAAACTGTTCAGAGACGTGCAACCAAACGATTACCCCCCATTAGGCATCTACCATACTCTGAACGCCTTGCTTCCCTGGGCATGGATACATTAAAGCTCCGACGCCCAATTATTAACCATCTTTCCAACAACTCTGATCACGTTTTTGAATTCCATGTGTCTAACACCCCTTGACATGTTTACAAAATCAGAAAACAGTACAGCTCCCATGACTTTCGGAAACATTGAGTTGCTGAAGCATGGAACAGACTACCTGCATCAGTTGTTAGCTGTCGGGACACTGCATCTTTCAAAACTTCCATGCTCCCCAAAATTCGCCAATGCTACACCTGATATCCCCCCTCCATATACACGCATGCATCTCTGTGTGTATATCATGACTCATACACTCTTCACTTTCCTGACATTTGTACATTATTCATGGATTGGCAGTATCGGTAGAGGGTCGGACACCATGCTTTGACGCACAGAGTTACGGCCCTTGCCATTCTGAGTTCAAATCCCGCCGCGGTTAACTTTGCCTTTCATCCTTACGGGATCGATAAAATAAAGTACCAGTAATGCACTGGGTATTTGCTGGCCTTGTGCCTAAAGTAGAAACAGTTATTCTATGCACTATGCATGCACCTGAGTACTGTACACAATAATAATTGTTTCTACTTTTGGCACAAGGCCAGCAATTACCCAGTGCATTACTGGTACTTTATTTTATCGACCCCGTAAGGATGAAAGGCAAAGTCAACCTCGGCGGGATTTGAACTCAGATCGTAAAGGGACGTAACTATGCTGGAAAGCATGACGTCCGACCCTCTACCGATACTGCCAATCCACCGCCCTTGTACACAATAATAATAATTATTATTAGTGATCATTTTCCACGAGGAGGTCGTCAAACTTGGGTCCTAGTTGTACCAGTAAACTATTGCTCAGTATCGGAACCAACATTCTCCATGACAGCAGCTTGTTTGCAGACACTTGCCGCCCACCAATAAACAAGGCAAGGAAGTAGGATATGAGACTCAGTGTTAAAAAAAAAAAATCTTATCTATTTCTTCAACATATAAACAATTTATAAATAAACATTGTTTCATTAATAGCCGAGTTTGGATTGGCAATATCGGTAAAATGGCGAACATGCTTTTAGACATATAGTTACGTCCCTTTACGTTTTGAGTTCAAATCCCGCCACTTTGCCTTTCATCCTTACAGAATCAATAAAATAAAATACCAGTAATGCACTGGGCTCGATTTAATCGACTCCTCCCACCCAAAACAAACTATTGTTGGCCTTGTGCTTAAATCAGAAACCATTAATAGCCGAGTTTTAGTCATTACTGATGGTTCTTCTTCTGTCACCTTCTTGCTACAAATGAAAGATTAATGTTTGTGTCCAGTTTACAACTCTATATCTCACTATATGTAATGTATGCATGATATAGCCAATAACAGCAGTCTAATAATTGTTTCTACTTTAGGCACAAGGCCAGCAATTACCCAGTGGATTACTGGTACTTTATTTTATCGACCCCGTAAAGATGAAAGGCAAAGTTAACCTCGGCGGGATTTGAACTCAGACTGTAAAGGGACGTAACTATGCTAGAAAGCATGGCGTCCAACCCTCTACTGATACTGCCAATTCGCAGTCTAATAATGGTCAGGTCAGGCTATTGCCTGCTACTGGTACTATCATAGTACAACTTACTTCATGGTTGAGTGGTTGGCAACTAAATTGGCTCCTCTAATGACTCTGGTCTGGTGAGAAGGGTAAGTGGAACCCCAGCAGCACCCAAAACAAAGCTGTTAAAAAGGGCTGATGAACTCTTCAGTGTCAATGGCCATCCATCACAATTATGGGTTAAATAGCCTCACCAACCTGCAATTGGCCAAGCTACATCCATGACATGACCAAAACCAAGCAGCAAGTGGTGGAGGTCAATAAGGGAGGGGTTCCTCCAACTCAAGTTAATGATTAAGGAACTTAGTTTGTAAGGGTTTTCAAATAAAAAGTTCCAAATGTGAACTTTGGATTCTCAATCTCATTAGGTCTACGTAAATGCTCTACTCTAGAAATCTCATATGTTCACAACTCATCCCAAATGCTGCAATAAAGGTGTGGGTCAGCTGCATCTGTGGTAGAATGGGATAAACTAGTGCAATGCAATGGACTATTGGGAAATTACATTTTTCAGTCTGTAGAATTTGAGACATTCAGAAGAGCTGGGCCACTGAAAGTGTTTTTGTTATCATTAGTGGCTTGCCTTACTGAAGTATCAAATGATTCTTATAAGTGTTATTGGCTATTTCAGTGTATTAGCCTTACTATCACCTGCAGTAATGCCATGGATTACTTGTCTTATTTTAAATATTTTTAGAAGGTAGCCCTAACATTTCCTGTTGTAGTGTATAAATCAATGCATGTCATGTCCTGTTTTCTTTTTCTTCTTTCTTACACTTTTTTTGTTGAATTGTTTCTATTGTAAATCTTAAACATTCTGTAAAAATGTACACCATTTTTACTGGTTGTTCATCGTATGTATATGCTACATATAACTAGGTTCTTGAAGTTGTAAACTATATGCTGTTATTACTAGATGATCATTGAATGAAAGACAATTATTTTTTTTAAATTGAATTTAACATCTTAGGAGGCAATGGTGTGACAAGAATAATGAAGTAGGTTGCTTCTGATAAATTATAATTTTTACTAGGAATAGAATTCAATAATACTTAAATTTTGCAAATATCTTTTCCTATTACTTTTCTTTGTATAAATACCAAATTATAGCAGAAAAGTTTAGTACAGAGGAAGAGTTCTTTATTCATATCCCATCAAAAATGTTCTGGGTAAGATACTAAATATTTCTTTGGACCTCTCTTATTTTTAAACTGATTCTTGATTGCAAAAGACCATTGCTAGTTTCCTTGAATTCAAGCGATTATATTTGATTACCAACTAAATACTTCCTGTGTTTCTTAATAGATTGCAGGTAAGATGAAAGCAAATACTTTTCTTTGACAAGTTGTTTACAATGCTAAAATCATGTTTCTTACACTTAAACAAAATATTGTCAATATAGAAGGCACTGTGTATTGTTATTGCTGTTGACTGTCCCTGGTTGTTCAGATCTATGAGGAAAACTATTCCAGCCATGATAATTTCATCGTTTTTCAGATATATTCTATCCAGGAATACATTATGCAATGTATCTTTCCTTTTATTTTAAAATGGTATGGTCTGACTGCTATTTCTAGTAGGTTGAGTGAATAGGTTTAAGTTCCTTTGTTGGCAAAATAATTAGATATAGATACTGAACTTTTATGTTAAACAGAAAATTCCTTTTGTTTGCTTTTTAAGGAAAAAGAAAGGAAATATTGTAATTTTTTGCTTGGATTCATTCGACCTTTGTAACTTGTATAAAAGCTATCATTTTTTAAAACTATCTTTTCAGGATATTATGTTGGGGTGACCTGTTTGGTGGAAGACCGTCTTCTCTTTGATTTGGATGATTTAAGTTCAGGATGGGCAACATATTTGATTCTGGCCATTGGCTTTCCAATTGCTACTCTTACACTCTTCTACTACTGGTCATTAAATAACTGGGAGCAGCACCCAATAGCTAAGCAGTTACAACTGTTAACTGAAAATGGTTCATCGTGGCGTGATATTGCTTCCTCCATCAATGTGGAATTTCGAAGACCAGATAAATTTACTTCAGGTTCTGCGGCACGTCGAGCTATTGTAACTGATTCTTGGGTTATTAAAACTTCTACTTACCATGTATATGTTGCTCACCAAAATGATATTCAGCTTAGCCTTGCCAGCAGTGAAGAACATCAGATGTCTTACGAATCAATGTCAACTGTCCAGTATCTTAATATCAACATTATTCCCAACAATGCAGCTCTTAAGTCTTTTACTATTCGGTAAGACTCACTAATGATTTTTTTTTTAATTCAAATTTACTGATTTTCTTTTTTCTACAAGTTATTAGTAATCATCACAAGGTGGTAGATTGGCAGTATTGATAGAGCATGCTTTGTGGAATATAGTTACATCCCTTTACATTCTGAGTTCAAGTCCTGCCATGGTTAGCTTTGCCTTTCATCCTTATGGGGTCGATAAAATAAAGCACCAGTAATGCACTGAGGTCGATTTACGGGATCGATAAAATAAAGCACCAGTAACGCACTAGTGTTGATTTCATTTAACCCCCCACCCCCAATTATTGGCTTGATGCCTAAATCAGAAACCATTATTAGTAATCAATACTATCCTTGTTGTTTTTATATTAATACTATGTAAAAAAAAAAGTGGATTTAGTGAAGAAATTAATGTGCAGGTAGGAGTTCATCAGGGTTCAGTTCTCAGCCCACTGCTGTTCATTATAGTTCCCCCAGCCATAACAGGAGTTTATGACTGGCTGTCCATGGAAACTTCTCTATGCAGATGATTTGGTCCTTATAACTGAATCTATAAAAGAACTAGGGAATAAGTTCTGGCTATGGAAACAGAATTTGGAATCAAAAGGGCTAAGAGTAAACTAAATGCTAGTAAGTAGGAAAGAAGATAGGACCCTGATTCCTTCAGGGAAGTGGCCTTGCTCAATATGTCGAAAAAGAATAGACATAAACTCTATATGATGTACACAGTGTAAATCTTGGATACACAAGAGATGTAGTGGGATAACTTGTTGACTAACAAGAAGGCTAGACTTTGTATGTAGAAGATGCACAGGGGTAATCAACAGGAAGAGAATCTGTGATATAAATCTTTTCCAATCACATGAAGGATCCATAGAAATGGTTAATAGCTTCTGCTATCTCGGTGACCTATTTAGTAGTGGAGGCGGGTGCTCTGAGAATACAATAGCTAGAATAAGGATAGGATGGAAGAAGTTTAGAGAGCTTCTTCCACTGTTGACAACAAAGGGATTTTTCCTACATGCAGAAGGACATCTGTATGATGCCTGTGTGCAAAGTGTGATGCTATATGGTAGTGAAACATGGGCAGTGACTGCAGAAGACATGCATAGGCTGGAGAGAAGCAACCCTGCTTCGCTGGATGTTTTATGTAAATATGGAGGAAAGGCATAGCTTGGATGAACTGAGGGAGAAAATGGGTTTAAGAAGAATCCGAGATGGTCTGCAAGAAAGATGACAGTGTTGCTATGGGCATGTGATGTGTATGGATAATGATCGCTGGGTGAAAAAGTGCCAGGAAATTGCAGTAGATAGACCAAGGAAGACCTGGGCAGATGTGGTGACAGCTTATCTCAAATTGCTGAGACTCACAGAGGAAATGACAAAGGAATGAGTGGAGAGATGCTGTGCTGGAAAGGACCTGTCCAACCCATGTGAGTGTGGAAAAACGGATGTAAAAATGATGATGATGATATATATATAAACATACATAACATTTGGTTAATGTAGGAAGCATTGTGAAATTTGAAATTATAGTTGCACCAATGCAGTAAGTAATCGTTGAATAAATTGAGTAAAGTACCCCTGGAGATGGAATAAAAATGTCAGGTACCTTTGGAGAATCGAACCATGTACAGCTCATGAGCTTGTAGAGCCCATATTGACTCTGTGTAAATCTTTATTTAGTGTTACAGCTTATCTGGATGATGTTTAGTCCTCATCTCCCTCAAGCAGAATTTTATTCAGAGTTAGGTTGCTTTCACTCTGGCTCAGATTTCCATAATGCCATTAATGGTCTCCACGATGCGATAGTTAGAAGGGAGATTGTAACTTTTAGTGTAGGCTAGTTTGATTGTTTGTAGTTTATGAATTCCTAGAAGTAAAAATTAGGGGCTTACAATCAACTGGCTAGCTTTCTTATACTTCTCATAATAAGGTTTTCAGGCATCATCCTCATGCTTTCCAAAAGCATTATTTCTATTATGACACCCTAAGCAGATCACAATATAGTTTAAATATGTAACTGATAGAGAAATATCCAGTCACCCTTTCGTTACCATATTTCTAATGAAAGGCAGTGCTTAGAATTTTCAAATGATTTTGAAAATTATAAAAAATTTGAAGGGTTCTTATATAAAATTATGATGGAAGGATTTTATATCATAAAATCAAGGTCAGTTTTATGCAGTTTGGTATTAAAATAACATTCAAGATTCCAAAGACAGACAGTAACAACAGTAAGAAGAAGAAATGGTAATTTAATTTATTCTAGCTTTTCTCATCCCCATTCTTTATGCTTTCTGTAAGTATTATGTGTTAGTCTAGGAGTACAGTGCAATGGTAGGGGTCATTGCTTTGAAGACTATTATGTGTTAGTCTAGGAGTACAATGTAATGGTAGGGGTCATTGCTTTGATGACTATTATGTGTTAGTCTAGGAGTCTAATGCAATGGTAGGGGTCATTGTTTTGATGACTATTATGTGTTAGTCTAGGAGTACAATGTAATGGTAGGGGTCATTGCTTTGATGACTATTATGTGTTAGTCTAGGAGTCTAATGCAATGGTAGGGGTCATTGTTTTGATGACTATTATGTGTTAGTCTAGGAGTACAATGTAATGGTAGGGGTCATTGCTTTGATGACTATTATGTGTTAGTCTAGGAGTCTAATGTAATGATAGGAATCATTTCAAAGCAGTTCAGTGTATGTTCTCTCCACGTGTTGCATTATATCAAAAGAAATATCTCTTTAAAAGGCACGAAGGTTACAACTTTCCTCATTTATTTTGAATTAAATCTGAAATTCTTTTACAGCATCACTAAGTGTGTTTTATGTTTAAAAAGAAAATCCATTTGTTATATACTCTTACATAATATTTTTTTTTACTTTTGTATATTTTCAAATTTACATCCCTGTTAAAAGCAAGATTGTCTAAGTTTATAAGAGATAAAAGAACAGATTTATTATTAATAATAATTTTTTTTCTTTTTCTTTTAGACTAAATTCTTTAGAATATGGTGAGTTGAGAGGGAAGTTAAGAGCTCCGGTTCTGAATGCACGCAATTTCATTATTCATCAGTCGTTGAGTGATCAATTCCTTGTTGCTTTTCATAATGAAGTAGAAAAAAATCCTGTTTATGTTGTACCTCCGGAAACAGTAAGTTGTGTTTACTAACTGCCTATCTGCTTGCTAACACAAACACACACAGTCGCTTACTTGCTAACAAACACACATATAGACACTTGCTTGGAAAATGAAATTCTAAAATTGAAGCTTTATTTCTATATAAATAATCCTTAGAGCCTTATTTCTAGGAAAAGATAACTTCTAGCCTAGGTTGTATCACTCATATTGTAGTTCTAATGAAAGTATGAACATTCCTTCTCTTCATTACTGCCCATCTATAAATCAGTCTGTCCTTATGTCCATTAAATATCATTATTGTCAGAGCAGGAAGGAGATGGATTGACAAAACTGTTAGATCGTTGGACAAAATACTTTGCAGCATTTAGTTACAGCCCTTTATGTTCAGCCCTTTAAATCCTGCTGAGGTCACCTGTGCCATCATCCTTCCAGGGAGTTAATAAAATAATCTACCTGTCATGTACAGGGGTCAATGTAATTGACATTCCTCTCTCCACAAATTGTTGGCCTTGTGTCTAAATTATAAATCATTATCAGGGCAGTGATTACACACAGAATATTTTAGTGAATATTATTTACAGCATCTCTACTCAATACATGCTGTAAAATTTTCATTCAAATTTTCTCAGAACCTGTAAATATGATAATCCTAATTGGATAATCATCATCATCATCGTTTAACGTCCATTTTCTATGCTAGCATAGGTATAATATAAATATATAAATTTAATACAAGTCAGCAAAGAAATTCTATTTGACCATTTGATCTGTTCAATCTAACAACAAAATCTCCTTTAAAAGGACTAGTAACTAGAATAAGAACATGCTAGAAAAAGTTTAGAGAGCTACTACCCCTCTTGGCAACAAAAAATTTCTCCCTACAAATGAAAGGTTGGCTTTATAATGCCTGTGTGTGATGTGCAATGCTGCATGGTAACAAGACATGCTTTGATATATGTGCAATGTAACTGTGCATGAATGACAAAGTATGGATGAACTGAGAGAGAAATGGGGTATAAGGGAATCAGATGTAGTGTGCAAAAGAGGAGACTGTGCTGGTATGGAGATGTGATGTGCTTGGATGATGATCACTACGTGAAGAAGTGCTAAGAAATTCCAATGGAAGGAAACCACGGTAGGGGGAGACTTGAGCAGAAGCCATAAGAGCTCATCTCAAATCGTTGAAACTCAGAGAAGATGCAACAAGTGGAGTGTTGCTGTAGTGAAAAAGTCCTGTCCAACCCATGGAAGCATGGAAAAGCAGACCTAAAATGATGATGATTCTTTATTTCCAGTAAACAAGGAATATCAAATGTGATGCCAGTCTGAATTCCTGATATAGTGGGGAATATGGAAGGCTCATTTTCGTACAGGTCAAACTAAAAGTAAATCAGCCAATTACAATAAAGATAGCTTTTTCTACAGAATTAACCTTCTTGCAAAACTCAGCTTGAAAATAGGGTATTTTTGTGCTCTTTTTATCTACAATTTCACCAATGAAGTGAAGGTCAACACAATCAAGCACATCTGGGGAGAAAAGACAAAGATTTAGACTGTTTATATCTGAAGGAGTACTGGAAAATTTTGATGAGGAAGAATGGATGTTTGATTAGGCATATCTAGATGATTTGGAATTGTTTGATGATGTTTTAAAATTGAAGACTAAAACGGAATTGATGTTAATGTTTCAAGAAGGAAGTGTGATGTTCTGTCAGCTGGTAGTAACAGAGATAAATAGAGTTTTGATTTAGCTTGGAATTGAATTTTGTTTTCAGAACCAAAACTTGACTTACAGTTTGACAGTATTAATGTAGGCCTACAAAGTATTCTTAATTTCATAGCAGCTGAAAGTACAGCTATTGAATTTTTGTGTTTATATTTTGATGATGCATTTTGCGAGTACTTGTGCAACATGACAAATTTATGTGCCTGTCAAATTCATGAACATAATCAAAATTCTTACTATGCTAAAAGCTTTACACCAGTGTCATCAGTTGAAATGAAAGCATTCATTGGGCTTGGTCTATAATGAAATACTTAATTATCAAACTATAGAGACTGTTGGTTTAATGAAGTTGACATTTTCAGTTCAGTTCCCACCAAAGTCGACATTTTCAGTCCAGTTCCCACCAAAGTCGACATTTTCAGTCCAGTTCCCACCAAAGTCGACATTTTCAGTCCAGTTCCCACCAAAGTTGATATTTTGAGTTCAGTTCCCACCAAAGTTGACTTTGTTTTTAATCCTTCCAGGGATCAATAAAATATTTACAGCATATATACTGGATTTAATCAACTGCACCACCTACCGCCACACACATACACGCATGCAAAAAAAAAAAGAAACTTGTGGCCATGTCCCTTATGTTAGAAATCATCATCATCACCACCATTACCATCATCATTATCAGCACCACCATCACCATCATCTAGGAATATCATACAGTGCAAATTGAATTGCAATGAATTAAACTAGTTTTCATTGTTTTCTTTATTTTGTAGGATGTGGAAACATGTGTTGGTTGTCTTCAGAAAGAAGCAAATGTAAAACTTCAAAAGTCATGTAGTGACCTGAGAGAAGGGGATTGTGAGCAGTGCTATTGTCGGCCAATGTGGTGCATTGATTGTATGGGGAAATGGTTTGCAAGTCAACAAGATAGGGATAGCTCGCAGACATGGTTAAGTGGTAAAACACCTTGTCCAACTTGCCGTAGAAGATTTTGTATCCTTGATGTCTGTTATATTAATCAGCAATGATACTTTGAGACTTTTATTGAAATTACTGTTGTGGGGTGCCAAATATGGTTGATAAAAAATATGAATGCTTGCTTTAAACTCATCTATTTGTCTACTTAGTTCGACTTATTAATAATAACCAATAAAAAGCACATTTGTATCTACTTGTATATTTATTTATTTGAATTGTGAAAGTAAATTTATGTCAGAGACATGTCTAATAATTTAAATTGACCTCATTTTAATACTGCTATTTATCACCTCAATCAGAAAAACAAAACTGCATAGTTGACTGTAATGAAATTTGAGACAAAATTGAAAATTGTAAAGTATTTACTTCAGTGCTTTACTATCTCAACGATGTTATCTATCTTGAAATTTGTAATAAAAAATAACTTTGATAAAAAATCTGTATTTATTATGAACATATTTCTTCTCCCTCTCTTTCTCCTTCTCAATGTTCTTAATCTATTTATTAAACACCATGTGGCCTCACCAGCGATATCAGTTACTTACAGGTGATGTGAACTAAAAGTCTTGGTAAACAGGTACAGACTGATCCACCTGTCAACAGAACTATTTCGTATATGAGTTCACCATTAGTTCTATGTAGAAAAGTCTATATGTTCCATTAAATAGAATATAAGGGGTTGGGAGGACCCTTCAGTTGTGTCAAGGATATGAAAACTTCCCTAGTGTTTGTGATCTACACAATAAAAGCACCCAGTACATGCTGTAAAGTGGTTGGTGATAGTAAGAGCATGCAGTTGCAGAAAGCTTACCAAACAAAGGGTTGGGAGGACCCTTCAGTTGTGTCAAAGACATGATAACCTCTCTTGTGTCAGTGCACTTGGTAGAACATGAGACTATGTAAGCAAGATGCAGACTCCCAGCCTGTCTGGAAAGTCAGTAGCACCACTCCAATATTGACTAAGTTTACTCTTAGCCTTTTTGATTCTAAATTGTTTCCACAGTTGGAACTTATTCTCTAGTTCTTCTACAGATTCAGCTATAAGGACCTGATCATCTGCATAAAAAAGTTCTCATTGACAGCCAGTCATGAATGCCTCTGTTATGGCTTGAAGAACTAAAAGGAACAGAAGTAGGCTGAAAATCAAACTCTGATTAATTATCTGTACCCTGAATTTCTCACTAAATTCCTTTCCTACTCTCATTTTACTGACAGCTCTGATGTACATGGCTGGCACTGATCTCACAAGCCATTCTTCTACATTTAGTTTCCTTAAGGACCACCAGATGATAGATTGAGGTATTCTGTCAAAGGTCTTTTCTAGATAAACAAAAGTTAAACATAGTGGCTTATTCTTGGCTAGGAACTTCTTTTGTAGTCTCACTAAAGAGAGCATCTGTAGTACTTCTCCAATGCACAAAATCAAACTGCATCTCATCTAGTTTGACTCTTTCCCTAATTAGCTGTGCTAGAATTCTTTCTGTCAATTTCATAACTTGATCCATTAGTTTTATTCCTCTGTAGTTGCCTTTCACCATCAACCCATCTGTAACATCTAAGCTAGTGGTCCTCACAACTGCCAAAACCCTAAATGGCTAACTCACAGCTGTGAATATTTTCCCACTGCTGCAACAAATGCAAGATGGTAATCAGAAAATAAAAAATACTTTGGTTCGTATAAAGCCTGCAAGCTCCCCTGTCTCTTATATTGAGCTTTATGGGCCCAACACACACTTTATACAAGATATACAATTTAATCCCCCTGCAGTAGACATACACACAGGTGTCAACCTAAACACCTCATATCAAATTTGCATTGTTCTCATAAATATCTTGGGTAGGTGTGTCTTTGTACATACTACAGGCTAAACTGGAATTTAAGAACATATCAAGGGAACAGTCTTATATCTCACTCTCTACATATAAATAATACATAACTAGAGCCTTCAGAATGTGTGACAAATACTAACAACTTTATATATATATAATGCTTTCTAATTTAGGCACAAATCCAACAAATTTGGAGAGAGGAAAGTTGATTATACAACTCCAGTGCTTTACTGGTATTTTATTTTATTAACCTTAGCAGGATTTGAATTCACACTATAGAAATTAATTAAACACTGCAAAGAGATGCTGTGCGGAAAAGGACCCATGCAAGCATGGAAAAATGGAAATAAAAAAGATAATTATGATGAAAGCAGTTTGTTCAATGTTCAACTTCACTCACAATATTATCAAAAATAACTACAAAAAAATAAGATTCTTTTTTAGTGCTAAAAAATACTTCAGTTGCTGTTGTACAAGTAAGACCCTTATTAGAATACTGCTCATATTTATAAGATGGTGCAGTTGCTGTATACACTAATGTACTAGATTACATTAAATAGAAATATATTCAACTAATTTTTTTTATTCTTCCATAATTGGGGCAGCTTTATTTTGACTCTAATCACTTTCAATGGTATAACAGTATCTTCCAAGATGGTGTTAGATTACAATGTGGTTATGAAAATGAAAAAGGAAGAGGCAAGGCAAGGGTTCTAGAGTCCAAAGATTCAGTTACCAACATGCTTCAACTAATGGTTGTTTAATCTACCTTCTTGAAAACAATTACAAATATAAATGTCACTGAAAGACTTTAATGAACCAGACAGTTAAGTTGTCAAACAAATGCATATAGAATCTGACAGACATAATGGTTTCTGATTTTGACAGAAGACGAACAATTTGGTGGAAGGGGGGAAGACAATTAAATTGACCTCAGTGCATTACTGGTTCTTTATTTTATTGACCCATAAGGATGAAAGGCAAAGCTAACTGCCGTGGGATATGAACTCAGAATGTAAAGAGCCATAACTCTATGCCACAAAGCATGTCCAATGCTCTACTGATACTGCCACGACTATGGTGGATCCAAATTTATACAGGCATTAAAAAAGTTGGTGTTTAGTTTAGCACCTAATTTAATAACATGGAGTAGATAAGCAACATTTCATCTGGATTGGAAGCCATTTTGTAGTAGATAGCCCACACTGTAAAGTGGTCCTGTAGGTGTTACGACAAAAAGCACCCAGCCAACACTGTACAGTGGTTGTGTTGGTGTCACCATAAAAAGCACCCAGCACACACTGTAAATGGAGTTGGTGTTAGGAAGGGCACCCAGCCATAGAAATCTAACCAGAAACACTTCTAAATGAGCAAGACATGGTCACCTGACCCAACTTGCCTCTAATGGGATAACCCCTCTAACCCATGCTAGCATGGAAAATTGACGTTAAATGATGATGACGATGATGATTACCATAATATTACAGGAAGACATGACACTTCAGTATTCACAATAGCTAGAAGAATGGATTTAACTATCATTCTAAAGATGTAGTGAAGACACTGCTGCATATGATGACCTGTGAATTGTTTGTCTTTGTTTATTTGGACATTAGTTTCTAATCACACTTGTTTGTTCAAGTAGATGGGTTAACTGAACAGATAAAGAGCCATGTCGATGTCAAGAGATAAAATAATTGTGATTAGTATTTATATATATCGGCATGTTCATGAAGATGTATTGCAGTTAGGAGAATTATATATTTACATTATAGACACGAACAATGAAAATGTTATTATCATATTTCAATGAATTTATTTTCAGCAACCATTGTTATTTATATTTTTACTGTTTACCCCAGATTTTTGCATGTGTAAGGTGGTTTTGTTAAATTTACACATCAGCATATATTGGGGCAATTGTATTTTTTTTGTTTTTTTTTAATGACAAAATGCCTTTCCGACCTTTTGTCCGCTTGTCAGTACATACTTATGTACATATGTATGTATGTACACATATATGGGTGGATGGGTAGAGGGATGGATGGATGGAATTGTGGCAAATTTTGACACCAGATGAAAGTTTTCTATTGTTTTAAAAGATAATTGTTTCTACTTTAGGCACAAGGCCAGCAATTACCCAGAGTGCATTACTGGTACTTTATTTTATCGACCCCGTAAGGATGAAAGGCAAAGTCAACCTCGGCGGGATTTGAACTTAGATCGTAAAGGAAAGCATGGCATAAAAAATAATGACAATCAACACCAATAACCTAAGTGAATTCAACAATAGATAAATTTTCCTTTGTTTGAGGATATGAGCCAGGGGTGGCCAGTGTGTCATTGTTTGATTTGATGCCTTTGGAAGAAAAGCTGAGGTTGTCTCTCACACTCACTCATTGACTTGCACTCAGACACAGATACACTGACCCTGCCAGGGTCAGATCTACCAAATTTCATTAAAGGTTGGTTCAATTAGAATTTCGATTCATTTCTCACTCAATTAACAACGCCAAAATCACACACACTAACCACACGGTCAAAAACATACTTTGCATTCAGGGCTGGGCTTTCACCTGCTGAGGCCCTAAGCTATATGAAATTTGAGGACCTTCTCTTAAAAAATTTTAAATAATTATACATGAATATTATTTTTTATATTAATGTTAATGTAAAGAATAAATAATATATATATATATATATATATACGTATACACCTCTCCAAGACAATGTCACTGGACCGAGACCTTTGGCGGTACTCAGTAATAGAGAAGACCCGCCTTACCTAAATACATAGTAAAACCTATTACAGTCAGTAGGCATCTCTAACAAAATACACCCCCGTCCCACCACCCCCACCCCATCCACACCACCCCCTTCTATGTAAAGTTATGTTGGTGCCACACCATCCAGGCCGAAACAAATGAGATCGTGTAGGTGTCACGACAAAAAAACACACAGTCCACGCTGTAATGTGGCCGTGTAGGCAACACGGTAAAAACCTCCCAGACCCACACTGTAAATGTGGTTGGTGTTAGGAAGGGCATCCAACTGTAGAAAACCTGCCAGACAGTCCTATGCGAGCAAGACAATCACTCTTGCCTCAAGTGGGAAAACCCCCGTCCAAACCCATGCAAGCGTGGAACACGGACGTTAAACGTTGATGATGATGATGATGATGATATGTGTATATATATATAATATAAAACGAAAAATCAGTGATGTATCTGAGCTCAATTTATTATGTGTTACAATTGTTTCACCGGCTGACAGCTCGAGATGCGATCATTGTGTGGATCTGTCTGATTCTGGCACGCGAATGCATACTCGGCTGGAAATAGAAAGTGTAGCCTATGCCTATCCGAGGCCATGGAGATAGTCAGACTGAAGGATGATGCGGTCAACCTGAAATCGGAAATAATCATGACGTGCAGGCACCAGAGAAGGTGCACACTCTCCGCATGGAATCCACCGAGCAGCCCAAGCTAAAGGTATGCGGCGGAGCGCACGCCGACCAAAGCGGCGAAAAGGGTTCAAGAGATCAGACACCATACCCTGTTGACTATATATGCCCCGTGGGGTAAGCCGAAATAACCCAGGATGCATACTCGACTCTGCACGTCACCCTAGGCAAGATCATCGCCTGAGCCGGGACAGGTTGACTTGGATTCCATTGACTTTCAGTCAAATGCCTTACACCAATAAGGCACTATACCTCAACCACAGTGACATACTCCAGTATGGCCAGTTCACGCACCACCCCTGCATGTGTATCTTTTCAATAGAGAGTTCATACTCTCCACGTATTCCATTTTGTAACACCTAAAGTATTTTCCATATACAGACCCACGTGTGTATCTCATACTTCTCTTGTGTACTATCTCATATGCATTCACGTTCCTTCTGCTTTTTGTATATATTTTCTGCACGCATTTTCTATGTACGGTCTGCGCATACTATGTACTGTAATACCATGAACACCCATTATATGGCTTTACGCAAAGATTCCATACGTGGATTGATCCATGTTCGCAACGTAACAACATCTCTGTAGACACATACAACTGGGCGTACCCTTTCATGTATAGCACACTGTGTATCTCTATGTGACGTTATATGTATATTTTAAGGGCGGTGGATTGGCAGTATCGGTAGAGGGTCGGACGCCATGCTTTCCAGCATAGTTACGTCCCTTTACGATCTGAGTTCAAATCCCACCGAGGTTGACTTTGCCTTTCATCCTCACGGGGTCGATAAAATAAAGTACCAGTAATGCACTGGGTAATTGCTGGCCTTGTGCCTAAAGTAGAAACAGTTATATGTATATTTTTAATATATCCTATATTTCTTTTATATATATGTATATATGTATGTGTATATGTATATATATATGTATATATATATATATGTATGTATAATTATATATGTATATGGTTATATTGTTTATATATGTGCATGTTTATAACAAGATGCATCCTTTCATGTATAACCCATTGTGTATCTTTATATGACTTTGTGTGTATATCCTATTTGTGTATATATATATATATATGTGTGTGTATATATATATTTGTGTATATATATATGTATATATATATATATGTATCTTTTTATGCGTGTGTGGGCGTGTATGTGAATATGCACATATTTGTAAGAGTGTATATGAGCCAGTGTGTGTGTGTGTGTGCGTGTGTATATACAAGCACCCAATGTAGGGAAAGGGCTTGTTTGTGTGTATATATATATATATGTGTGTGTGTGTGTGTTTGCGAGCGAGTGTGTATCTGTGCCTGTATATACGGATACGTGTGTGTATATGTGTGTGCATGGGGAAAAAGAAGGGCGAGGTGTCTATGTATATATCTGTACATGTTTGTGTGTACGGGTATATATATGCATGTGTGTGTGCCTGTGTGTTGATGTATATAGGTATGTAGGCATGTGTATGTTTATAGGTTTATATGTTATCCTTAAATGTGTGTGTATAGCGGGAGTCTATCTATGCGTACGACTGTCGTTATCTATGTGATTGTGTGTGTGTGAGTGCGCGTGTGCATGGATGTGTGAACTACCAAACCCAGCAGTAATTCATTGAAGTGTGGCAGACATAGGACAGCTGATGGTCAGCCGAACGATACCTGTGGTCAGAATTATGATGACGTAGACAACTAGCGGCCAATAACAGGACGCGCGAAGAGGATGAAATTTTTGACGGTAATACCCCAGTGAAAGAATTTGCTCCGAAATCATTAGACGTGTCTGTCGAACCTGCGGGTCCAGAGTCAGATAGATCCACACAATGATCGCGTCTCGAGCTGTCTGCCGGGGAAACAATTGTAACACACAATAAATTGAGTTCAGATGCATCACTGATTTTTCGTTTTATATTCTATCATACTCTGCTCTGTAAGAGCATAGAGTCCTCAACCAGCATACCGCCTATGGAAGCATCTTAGCTACTATCAGACACACACATATATATATATAGGAAAAAGTATGACCCCGAGCTCAAGCCGTTTCGATGGCTATTTCTAGTCCAGAAATAGCCGTCGAAACGGCTTGAGTTCTGCCGTCGGGGTCATAACTTTTTCCTATTTCCCACTCTACTACCCTAAGTATTGAGTACTCTGGTGCGTTATGGTCCATCTGGTTCATTACCACAATTCCTTTGTTAAATATATATATATATAAATGGAAAAAGACAGGTGATGTGTTGGTATAAATGGAAAAAGACGGGTGATGTGTTGGTGTAAATGGTAGCACAGTGGTCCGGATAACCAAAGATGTGGGTTCGACTCCCATGTACGTCAATATTCATCTTTTTCCATTTCTCTGAGGGTTCTTAACCCCACTATCAGGCTAAATAATTTCTTTAATTTCTTTAGTCCAAATACGGCGATAGCTTACATTTCTAATAATTTCAAACCCACTCGCTGTTTCGAAAATATTCTTTCGAAAATATTCTTACATATATATATATATATATATATATATACATGACCGTGACCTCTGGTGTCACGTAGTAATACAAAAGACCCGACTTCCCACGGGTACAAGCCGAAGCTGAAGCATATAGACAATATGCCCCACCAAGTTGTTGTGGCGGTGCCACAGCAAAAAAGCACCCAGCCCACACTGTGAAGTGGACATGTAGGCGCCTCGGAAAAAAAGCACCCAGCACTCACTGTAAATGAGGTTGGTGTTAGGAAGGGCATCCAGCTGTAGAAATCAAGCCAGAATCAGTTCCCGTATGAGCAAGATAAGGTCAGCCGACCGGACACTGCCCACAACAGGACAACCGATTTAACCCATGCTAGCGTGGAAGAACTGACGTAAAACGGTGATGATGATGATGATATATATATATATATATATATATATAATTTTTTAGGATTTAATGTTAAAGAATAGAAACGAATGATAAAATAAAAATATATATTTAAAAATGAGGCCCCTTAGGGTGTGTGACCCTAAGCTATAACTTCTTTAGCTTATAGGTAAGTCCACCACTGTTTGCATTTCTTTAAACATGTTCTTATTCCCCGCCTGATTTTGTTGTAAACCATAGTGCAAAATAAAACATATCTTAACTATAATAAAGGAAGGTCTGCGGGATTGCGTCCAGAATATATTTTTTTACCCCGTTTGTAAAATAAGTTGGATTACTTTGAATAAATAATGAATGAATATTACATAATTGATGTGCTAAATTTCGTGGCTGTTGATTAAATATATTTTATAGCTTAATCTTTAAAATTCACTTCTTTAAAATTATCAAATGTCAACACTTCCGGTTAGCGGCGGTTATATTATAACACTTATAAAAAATCGCATATATTTCCGTCGCTAATTTTCTCCTAATGCAGTTTATATATAATGTCGTCTTTTTTTAAATATATCATGGATTACTGATTACAGAAGACAGTGTAACATAGGCTTTGTTCAATTTCTGTGTATATTGTCAATTACGATTTTATTTGATGTATCAGATTTACATGCATATATATTTGTGTATAATATCAATATACACACTACACATGCTAGCAGAAAAACCACGCGTAGGGTGGTTTTTCTGCTAGTTAAATTAATTGTAGAGTGGTTTTGAGGTTTTGTTCATTTGTAAATTCTGTATCAATGTGATTGGGGAAAATCACTTTCCCTGCAGCAACGTCACATCAAGCTCAACAAGCAACTTCAACTGCTCGTTCAACTTACCATGGTAAGCATCACAGCTACAATTCACTTCACTCAATGGGACACACAAGCATCACATGTCATGAATTCAACCAACCACATATTCACTTCAACTTACACTACAACAATTGAACAACAAATCTCAGAACCACCACTAAACAATAATTGACATGATTGAACAAAGACATGTTGTCAACTTTTTGGACATTATTGCATTCTCAATAGATAAGGTAGCAATGACAATAAGTAATCTGAATCTTGATGAAATGGAATATGTACCATAGTCTTATGCTTTGGTGGTAGTAGTCTCAGCCATGATAATACACCATGTGTTTATATTCCTATATATACAGCGTGTCCCACAAAAATTTATACACACTTAAAACAGCGTTCTAATAAATATTGCTTGTACAGATAATCAAAGTGTGTGCACATTTTTGGGGACACACTGTATATATCTCCACCTGTAATTCTTTAAAATTTACCGACACTCACAAACACACGCACACACAATGCACTACCTATCTTAGTCATGTTGCTACAATAAGAAGTTCACTTTCCAGTCACAGGGTCCAAAGTTCTAGCCCTGCATTTGTCCCTATAAATAGTTAGTTCTTCTAAGTTACTCATACATTTAATCCTGTATGTCATAACAACAATAACAACAACCCCGCATCTTGGGTGAAAGAAGGAATTTGATTCCCAGCAACCAGCCTGGCAGCCGAAATAGGTATCGGTATCAACTACTACTACCATTAAGAAGAGGAAGGATATGACAGCAGCAGTGACAATAACAACAACAACATATGTGTATACACCAACATCTTACCAGCAATCACTAGCACTACCATTAACAAGAGAAAGCCAACTCCAGCATCAGTGACAATAACAACCTTTGGGTCATTCTGCTGGGAATAACCCCCTGTTTTCTTTTTGTACATTCATCCATTCATTGATTTATTTATTTGCTAACTTTCTACTTTCGTATGTGTCCCCCTCCATGCAATCCCCCCCACCCCTCTTCTCTTTTATCTTGTCTTCTGTAGCCTCCATATCTGATGTAGGTGAGCTATGAGGCCTCACTCATACCAACACTTTCCCTTCCACCCACGTGCAATTGTGCCTAGCGCCTAGGCTGGTGAAAACCAGCCACTCACCCCTGATGCCGCTTGGTGCCCCAGTCCCCTGCTCCACGCCCCATCCTCCATCCCCACCAGTCGACATCTGCAGCACTTGCAGCACCACGAACAGACGGAAGAGGGGCCGTAACTATCGGCGTGCGGCTGCTTCCACCACCTCACCTGTGTTGGCTTGACGCGTCGAGCTTCCAGTGTCTTCGCAGCGTGGAGATGCAGAAACTGTCTCTTCCCCCTCGTCTGCCCAACCACGGCCGTCTGGCACTCCACCAGATGAGACAGCGAGCTTGCCTGATGCTCAAGCCTCGCTGGTCAACATCGCTCAGCTTAGGAGGCTCCGGAAGATTTCGCTCAGGATCCCGAGAGCAACCCGGGTGCCGGTAGCCGATGCCTTCGCTTCCTCGAACGAGAGTGCTCTGGATTCCAATCGAGCCAGCGACTGGAAGCGCCTCTCCTATTTCGCCCCACTCGCCCTCGGCCTCCCCAGCTCTGGCGCTGACCGAGACGGCCGGTCGACAGCAGCCTTTGTCAAGGCTAGTGCCCATTCCAAGCGTTCCGAAGGATGCCACAACCCCTGCTCTTGGGTGCCTCCAATCATCCACCTCTGAGGCCAGCGCCAAGCGTTTGCGTGACCGCGTAAACGTTAAACTTATCATGGGTGGTATCAAGGCTGCAGTCAGAGTGGTTGTCTCAGAGGACACTGTCCTCCAACCCACCGAGGTTGTCCTGGCTGCCCTGCGACTCAAGCACTTTGAGCTACACGCTGAGCTCCGACCCATACCCACACCTGATCCCCCACCTGCTCCTTGTGGCTTCCGACGCAGACATCATGTCCGCTATCAAGTCCTTCCCAGCTAGCAGCAGCGGAGGTGCTGGTGGTCTCCGACCAGGCCACCTCAAGGAGTTGCTATACCCCCTCTCCGCTGAGGCCGGGCGCCACTTTCTGAGTGCTATTGTGGCACTTACCAATAGGCTTATCCATGGCGCCCTGGATGATCACGCCCGAGGCCTTTTTTTTTTCGGCTAACCTGACGCTCTCAGGAAGAAAGAGGATGGCATACGCCCCATCGCTGTGGGCAATGTCTTCCGGGGGCTGGCTGCTAAGGGGGTCTGAAGGTCCATAACACCTGAACTGGGTGAGGAGTTCAGTCCGATGCAACTGGGTGTCGGCGTGTCCGGTGACTGTGAGAGGGCCGCACATACAACCAGGCAGTTCTTCAATAGCTGCCCACGGAACCGGCATCCAGGGACTCCAGGCACCTCATTGTCAACCTTGACATGGGGGATGCCTTTAACTGCTGCATACGCCAGGACATCTGCTCAATGCCTGCCTCAGCCGAGCCCCCTCCGCCTACCCGCTGGCCTACTTGTCATATGGAGCCCCGAGCATGCTCCTTGCTGCTGGCACGGTCATACCTTCGGCCACTGGGGTCCAATAGGGCGACCCTCTGGGCCCCCTCCTGTTTGCCCTTGGTATAGACCACATTACCCGGAGTATCACGGCCCCTCTAAACGTTTGGTACCTGGACGATCCTACGCTGGGCGGGCCCGTGGAGAGTGTCTGCCACGACCTTCAATCGTTGGTTCCTGCCCTGGCGGGAATCGGCCTCTAGGTCAACTCGTCCAAGTCGGAGGTGGTGAATGTCAGCTATGATGCTCAAGGCTTTGCAGCCTCCGTCTTGGACGTGTGGTCCAATCTCCATCAGGTACAGGTGACCCCCCAAAGAGGATGTCCTCATCCTCGGGTCACCGATCCTCTCGCCGGCCATCCACTCCACCATCAGGTCTAGGCTCCGACAACTCCAGACCCTCACGAGCCGACTGGGCTTGATCGACGACCACCCAGCTCTCTTCCTGTTGAGGAACTGCTTCGCCATGCCGAAGCTCCTCTACATACTTCGTAGCGCTCCGTGCTACAGCCACGCATCTCACCTCGCTGATCTCGATACTTGTATCCGAGCGGCAGCTGAGGAGATATGCAACGTCCGGTTTGACGACATTGGATGGCAACAGGCCACTTTACCTGTCAGATTTGGCGGCCTTGGCCCGGTCCCCGATCTCGCAAGCTTTGCCGGCGTTTCTTTCATCGGTAACCTCATGTCACGTCCTCGTCAGCAGGGTTCTCCAAAATACAATGGAACCCTCTGTGTTCAGGGAACGTGAGGTCACCTGTAAGACGTGGAACAGGCTGGGACTTAGCCCAGTAGACGTCCCTCCTCATTCTCCCCCTGCTGACGTCGAGTCTCCCCAAAGCGTATGGGATGCCATCCAGTGCAGCCAGGCCTCAGACAGGCTCACGCGCCAGCTCGACCAGCACCGCCTTGCCTGTTTTCGCGCGGCCTCCAAACCCCACAGTGGTGTCTGGCTCCATTCCTTGCCATCCTTCCCCACTGGCACGCAGCTGGATAACGATATCCTGCGCATCGGCGTTTCCTTGAGGCTTGGACTCCGGATCTGCGAGCCACATAAATGTCGCTGTGGATCCACCGTGAACTCTTTCGGACTCCAGCCGCTTTCCTGTCACCACAGGGCCAGCCGCCTTCCACGCCATGTTGCCCTCAACGAGATCATTAAGCATGGCTTGGACACTGCAGGCTTCACCTCCCAGCTCGAGGCGGTGGGGTTGGATCGAGAGGATGGCAAAAGGCCAGACGGTATGACTATCTTCCCGTGCCGCGGTGGTAAACGCCTCGTCTGGGATGCCACTTACAGCGACACTTTCTCCAGCCGCAACCTGGTGCAGTCTGCGACTAACCCAGGTACTGCTGCACGTCAGGCTGAGGAGGCCAAACTCTTCAAGTACCGGTCGCTCTTCGACAGGCTCGCCGTCGTGCCCTTGGCAGTGGAGAATTCTGGTGTCCTTGGCTCTAGGGCTACCTCCATATTCACCTCCATAGGCGCCGAGCTGGCCAGCCGCAGGTGTGAGCCTCGCGAGTTGGAATGGCTCTTCCAGCGTATCTCCCTTAGCATCCTCCGGGGAAACGCCTTTTCATTCCTGTCCGCCGGGGCTGTGCGGAGGCCACCACGTGGGACCCCATTTGCTCACCATACGGATTAATAGGCAAAGTTATAAACTATTGTAAATAAATAATCACATATACTAAAAAAAAAAAATTGTACATATATGCTAAACCTTTACGTAATCATATCCTAGAAATAAATTATTAAACTATCATTCTTATCTTTAATCACATCCACGTGTCAGTAATCAACATAAACCATTAATTTATCAAAACACAAATTCCACATATATCTGGTAATCCTTGGAGACTCCAAAAATGAAATATATTTAACACCATTGTCATCATTATTGACTATATAGTGGTTGGAATTGGCAGTATCGGTAGAGGGTCGGACGCCATGCTTTCCAGCATAGTTACGTCCCTTTACGATCTGAGTTCAAATCCCGCCGAGGTTGACTTTGCCTTTCATCCTTACGGGGTCGATAAAATAAAGTACCAGTAATGCACTGGGTAATTGCTGGCCTTGTGCCTAAAAGTAGAAACAATTATTGACTATATAGTGATCTTTCTGAGATGCGCCTCAGTGACATTTATTACTTTGCCATTCATATCTCTATAGACTGATGTTTGGTTTCGTCTGAATCATTAATTAATTACTTTCCTTTCATCCAGCCTCTTCAAGTATCAACGTTTCTCGCTGCTGACAATTCTTGTTTGAGAGTTATCAGATTATATTGAAGAGTTCTGGTTGTACTGTTACCAAACATCGTTTCTATTTTATTTTTCACTCTTTGTTTAGTACTATTATATATATATATATATATATATATTGGTAAACGGAATAGAAAATGCTGACAAATTGTTCACAGTTGAAAAATGGTTTAATTAGGAATAAAAGAGTATTAGTGATTATATGGGTTAGTATTCAGTTGTGGTTTTAAGTTTTTAAGTTTTTACCGGTTGCGCATTTCTAAATGCTTTTCAAAAATAATTTTGAGATAGAGTGTCCGTGCTGTTTGCTCTGATCTGATTATTTTTGAAAAGCATTTAGAAATGCGCAACCGGTAAAAACTTAAAAACTTAAAACCACAACTGAATACTAACCCATACAATCACTAATACTCTTTTATTCCTAATTAAACCATTTTTCAACTGTGAACAATTTGTCAGCATTTTCTATTCCGTTTACCAATATATAATAACTTGTGTTACACCTCTATTCTTTTAACTATATATATATATATATATAGACAGTTGATCTTTCCAGTTCTTTATATATATATATATATATATATATATATATATATATATATATATATATATATATATATATATATATATATATATATATATATATATATAAAGAACTGGAAAGATCAACTGTCTTCTCAGCTTCACTTTCTTTATTTATCAACTTGAGAAGACGGATGTAGAGAAACAAGTCCTGTCCTCGATTTAATGCACTCGTAATTAAAGATAATGGAGCATTTCTTTCACATTTAATGAATTATATATTTGCACAAACGTGCGCGCACACAGACGCGCACGCGTACATCCCGCCTCCCCACACACATTCCACATATGGCTAGAAGGAAAGGGAAAGGGTCCCTGGCTCATGACGAAGTTATAATGACACTGTCCTGACATACAGATATAACGGAGTACTCCTATGTTTTACCGGCGAAGATTCGAAACCGAATTTGAGGTTTCTCGCCTCTGGGGCCATCTATCGTTGGAGGTTCCCACCATTGTCTTGTGAAAAGACAATGGTGGGAACCCAGCTTTGTAGAAAGAGGAAACACAGATGGCTGCCCACAAATCAACTGATATACACATCCTTCTAGCTATAAGGTTATTATAAATACAAGGACTTAGGAAATCCTACAGAGCGACCGAAGCAAGCAGTCCGTGTTAAGGTTAACGATATAGCACACCTTTCACTCTATCTCTCTCCTGGCCTTACTGGCTTTCACCTTCTCGGACACAGATACAGCCAGACAGCCATATATGAAGCAGCAGTCCTTGAGACGAATAACATATACTAACAATAGACACGCATACACATAGTAAGTTCATCTATTCTTCCGTCTCCCTGTCATATTGTAACGTCGAATTGATACATGCATGCACGCTAGCTCGAAGTAGCAAGCCAGTAATTAATGTAGCGATAAATTCTGTCACATATGGTTATTGTAGAATAAACATTGTCAACAACACAATCATGGCATTATTCTTTTCATCAAACATCCATCAAAGAGTAACATTTATCCGCTACACGGATGTTTTGGACATTTTAAGCTTGACAGAACCGTTCCGATAAGAAGAAGAAGAAGAAGAAGAAGAAGAAGAAGAAGAACTGCAATAGTACTTTATTTATCCGACTTAGACGGATGAAAGGCAAAGCTGACTATGGGGGCATTTGAATTCAGTGCGTTGTAAGCCGGCATTTAATCCGGTGCCCTAACGCCTGTTCCAATTCCGTGCCCTGTATACTTTATTATATAAACAATTTATTGTAATATTGTTTTTGATTCTTTGTTATTTCATTTGGCGCATTTCTCCTTTTTCTTTAAAAAAATTATTACAGCAAAGTTCGTAATTAAGTGCCTTACAACGTTTTTTCAGCCCTCTACACTCTACGTTTAGATCCTACTCGGGTAAACTTTGCTTTTCATCGTTCTAAGTTCGATAAAATTACTGCCAGTAATATTAACGGACTGCAACGGAAAGGAAATGCGGGATATTAAAAGTGTAAGTATATCTAATAGCAGTTTATTTAGCCCTTTTTAAAAATACTTTTATGTAAATCATGAACTGTTTTTTATAAACCATTCATTTAAGATGGTCATTAGAAGTTATGTGCAATTAACTCAGCACCCCATATATTAGATGCATATTCTTTGACAGCTCGATCACTTGAGAATTTTCCACAAGAAGCTATGTTCAATAGAGATCTTCTTAACCATTCTTTAGTATTTTGATAAAGAATTTCCACTTCATCTTGGGCTCTTATGTAATCTTCGTAATCTTCAAGAAGCATATACTGATCGTAATGATACAAGCTATCATAGATGTCCATAAACAGAGAGTGATTGTCAGGACTGAAGTACCCTTCTTTAATCATGTCCATTGCTCTTCGTAATTCTTCATTACGATGATAATGACGGGATGGTGTATATCCATCATCTTTCAAAGTCTTAACCCCTTCAATGCACAAACCAAAAAGAAACATATTATCTTTTCCAACTTCATTCGCAATTTCGATATTGGCACCATCCATTGTACCAATTGTCAACGCTCCATTGGCCATGAATTTCATGTTTGATGTGCCACAAGCTTCTGTTCCGGCTGTCGAAATTTGTTCACTAAGATCTGCAGCAGGTATAATTTTCTCAGCCATAGATATGTTATAATCTTCTAAATAAACTACTTTAAGTTTGTTTCCTATATCAGTATCATTATTGACAATCTTCGCAATATTATTGATAAATTTTATAATAAGTTTACCCATTTTGTAACTAGGAGAGACTTTACCACCAATGATGACGGTACGAGCAACAACATACTTCTTATCGAATTTGATACGACAATATTTAGTAATTATATGAAGACAATTCAATAACTGGCGTTTGTGTTCGTGAATACGTTTTACATGGACATCAAATAAAGATGCTATGTTTATATTGATAAGATATTTTTCTTTAATATAATCAGCCATTTTCTTTTTATTTTCCATTCTAACTTCCATTAAATCTCTTAAAATATGGCCATCAGACTCGTATTTTCTAATATCATTTAAATTTTGAAACTCTGTGACCCATGACTCTCCAATTCTTCCTGAAATCAAATCCGAAAGACATGGATTACACTGAAGTAACCATCGCCTTGGTGATATTCCATTAGTCACATTTTTAAATTTATGTGGCGTCATTTCATAGAAGTCTTTAAACATTTCATGTTTTAGTATTTCTGTATGTATTATAGCTACGCCATTAATTACATGTGAACCAACGATACACAAATAAGCCATGTTTATTTTTTTGTAAGGCTCCTCTTCGAATATGGACAGATTCCTTCTTCGTTCACCATCATTTGGCCATATTCTATCAGCTTTTTCTAAATGTAAATGATTGAGATGGTAAATAATCTGCATATGCCTAGGAAGCAATGACTCCACTACCGTAGCAGGCCAACGCTCAAGAGTTTCTGGGTCGAACGTGTGGTTTGTGTAAGAAAAGACATTACAGCTAATTTCCCATGCATCATCCCAATCCATGCATTCATCATCGACAAGTATTCTCATTAGTTCTGGTATTGCCAATCCAGGATGACTATCATTCAACTGTATCGCTACTTTGTTTGGTAATTGAAAAAAGGCTTCTTTTCCCATATCTTGTCTTTCGCCTTTATCCTCTTTAAATCTTCTTATAATATCATGTAAAGTTGCTGCTACTAGAAAATATTCTTGTTTGAGGCGCAATTCTTGTCCTTCGAAGAAAGCCTCATTAGGAAAAAGGACAGATGAAAGATTTTCAGCCACGTTTCTTTCTAAAAGTGCTCTCATGTAATCTCCGTTATTAGAAAATCGTGCATGAAATTCTGTTGAGGAATTAGCTGACCAAAGTCTAAGAGTATTTACTATGTTGTTCTTGTAACCCGGAATTGGATAATCATAAGGAGTTGCAATTATGTTTTGCGTATCAAGCCAAGTAAAGCGACCATCTATAACTTCCACTCTTCCCCAAAAACGAACGGGAACACTGTGTTCGGATCGACATTTTTCCCATGGGCACCCATATTCCAACCATTCATTTGGTGATTCACATTGCCATCCATTTTCGATTTTTTGTGTAAATATTCCATAATCATAGCGTATTCCGTATCCATATCCTGATACACCAATTGTAGCCATGGAATCTAAGTTAGAAGCTGCTAATAGACCAATGCTGCCGTTTCCTAATCCTGCTTCTGTTTCCATTTGAATAAGATTACTTAACTTTAAGTTCATCTGTCTTAAAGCTTCTTCGTTAGAATACATATTCCCAAGACATAACATGGCATTTTCTAGAAACTTACCCATATAAAATTCCATAGAAAGATAATATACCCTTTTGGGATCATTATCAGTATTATATTGCCGAGTTTTGATCCAACGTCCAGCAAGTTGGTCTTTAATAGAGTGGGCTAAGGCGACATAGTAATCTCTTCTGCTAGCTACATCTCTATTTTTCATACATGTAAAGTGAAGATGTCGATTGAAAGATTTTTTAATGTTTTCTATATTCATCTCCTCTTGACCCCCCGACGTTTTGTATATATTATTCGAAGACATACCTCTCTTTCCTTTGCGTCTTCTATTATACCTTTGTTATTAAAGTTTCATTTTCTTTTGACATAGATTAAACTCTCGAAATATATAGCTGAGTAAAATTAAGATAGTTTGTTTCTGATAGTATCAGCTTGACTTTATTACGTCACTGCACAGATTCACTTGACCTATCTTATGACATCATATTGATTTTCGATATACGTTCGTTTTGCTTTCATTTTGTAGGACTTGATTAATATTCGCTTCTCCATTCGCCAAAAAAGAATATTTTAGACTATAAATAATATATAGTTTTTTTTTGTTTTTTTTAATTAGTAGAAGTTTTATTGTAAAAAATGCAAGTGTCTTTTGTGGTTATGAAAACGGAAAAGGAAGGGAAAGGCAAGGGTTCCAGGACCACAGAAGAATGGGAGGGGGTGATAGGCTTTAGGCCCAGGGCGCGGCGGTATTGGGGCTGCGCCCCGTGTTTGTTTAGTTTTCGTTGCAACACAAACAACAAAAATTATATACTATACAACTTTGATTTTTAGAAAATAAAATTCTAGGGTATATATTCAGTGTGATGTTGTCATTTAATCATGTCAATTATTTATATAGTATCGTTCCAGTTTTAATTAAATATTCAGTATACAAATACAAAAACCTATAAACAACAACAAAAATGTCTAACTTCCAAACGCTGTGCCTGAAAAAGCAGTCAAGTCTACCTTGTCTTCATTTATTTTAGTCATTAATGTCTGTTGATATACGTGACCAGTCTCGGCAAACAATACAGCACGCCAAGATTGCTACAATGCAATTCAACAATAAATCATGAATATATGGAATATCCTGAGGGCTTGATCTGTGTCTAAGTCTAAAGTCTGTCTTAAGACAGAAGGGTTGTTAGGCCGGTGCTTATCCTGATTTCATGGCGTGAAGCGACTGAGATTACAAGACTTTCCCCTGGACAGGACGCTAGTCCATCGCATGGTTAAACCCCCGACTATTACTTGTACTCATTTTCAGCTGAGCATACTGGAGCAACGTAAAATGAAGCGTTTTACTCAAGAATACAGCACGCAACCCAGCCCAGGAATCCAATCTACTAGGCCACGCGCCTCCACTCTGTGCATGACAACCAAATGTTCGGCGTAATCCCTATAGATTATAGATCCGTTGTGCAGAGTTATTTAATACGACACAATTGCAATTACAATAAAGAATTATATTAATTTATTTTTGACAAATCACAAAGTCTAGCTCTGTGTCTTTACAGGGCTTAATTTACTAAAATCGTATATTTTCTCTAGGTATTCTAAGATCTGGCAGTGATATTTAGTTTTTTGTCCGGAAGAAGGTGACGTGTTCATGGTTTTCGCGATCATTTTGATATCAGAATGATTCAGCCTTTAATATTTATCTTAAGCACTTTCATGTCAACAGCCGCAGGAAAAATGTGCAGAAAGAAAACCCCAAAAGTTGAGGAAGGGTTGAAAATATAGTTGATGGGAGCAGAGACTACTGAAGTAGTGGTAAACAAGACGGTGTGGAGGAGAAAAAGATTGAGAGGGCCGATTCTTCTGTCCCTTTTCTTGATCTCTCTCTCTCTATCAATTACTCTCACCAGACCCTCTCTACTTCTATCTTCTATAAACCTACTGACTCCCACTCTTACCTCGACTTCACCTCCTGCCATCTAACCCACACCAGACTCTCCATACCCTACTCCCAATTCCTCTGTCTTCGTCGGTTCTGTAGCTAGGTCCACGATTTCGAAACCCATTCCCTTCACATGGCTTCCCACTTTATCCAGTGTGGATATTCCCACACCCTGATCTAAGCTGCTCTCACCCTCGCCCATGAAACCGACCGTACCGCAGCCCTCTCACACCACCAGTGCCCTCCCAACACCAGCCTTCCTTTCCCTCTCATCTACCACCCCATCACTTTACCTCTCCGGCGACATATTCTCCGTTCCTTCCGCACCCTCTCCTCTGATCCCATCACTTCTCGCTTTTTCCTAACCCATCTATCACCGCTTTTAAGCGCGCCCGCAATCTCCGCGACCTCCTGCTACGCAGTTCCTTCTCGTCCTCTCCTACGACTCCACCCGGCTCTCATCCTTGTTCTCGTCCCCATTGTAAGATCTGTCCTTTCATTTCTAGCCTCACCACTCTCACAGGCATCAACAGTTCATTCCGTATCCGCCACTCCTTCACTTGCACCTCCACCCACGTAGTCTATGCCCCCCGGTGTTCCCTTTGCGGGTCCTTATACATCGGCCAAACGGGACGCCGTTTGGCAGACCGTTTTGCTGAACATTTGATGGACATACGACTCGGTATGGATACTCCTGTCGCCCGTCATTTCCGTACCCCAGGTCACTCTTCCCTACGTGTCTCAGTCCTTGGTGTCCTTTTACATCACGGATCATAGGCCTCACATACCATGACGAAACAGAATCTGATTTTCCGCCCTGGGTCCTGTTTCCCTCATAGACTCAACTCCCCTCCCCAATTTTTTTAATATTACACACATAGTTCGTGCTTACTTCTCTACTCTTTGTCCCCGTCACGTTTACCTCGCCAGTTGTCACACACGCGCTTGTACATTCACCCCTAGATTCCTTTGGCTCTCTTAAGGTCATAAACATATACCCTTACAGCTGATACAGACCAACAAAATGCTCACACACACCTTTACTTTTCCCTTCACAGCTCTGTATACAAATACACACACTCCCTTTTATTAACATACTTTTGCTCACAGCTTCGTACTTACAAGCGCACACACTTTTTTACTTACATATACACACACATATCCTCTTAGCTTCGTGCGGATGTATAACAACACGCATACACACATGCATACGCACGCGCACACGTATAGTTCTATATACAAAACATTTTTTTTTCCATTTCAGGTAGATACACTCCATCATCCACTTTTCTAAAAAAAGTATATCACACACAAAACGCCAGCATCAACAGTTTTCCAAGGAATGGCAACATGAATGGATCTGTTATTTTTCTTTAAAAACATTTTTTTTTCGATTCCATCCTGCCCGTACCTTCAATCTTTCTAATTTTTCATTCTTTTGATGAAGGACTATCGTCCGATACGTTAAGGTCCTCTTCCTGCTATTTCAAGCGTTAAACTAATATATTATATCCATATACTTTACCGATTGTGTTGTTATTTCTGTTTACCTTTTACACACACACACACACACACACACACACATATATATATATATATATATATATATATATATATATATATATATATATATATAAACCTATAATTATATATATATATATATATATATATATATATATATATATATATATATATATATATATATATATATATATATATATATATATATATATATATATATATAATTATAGGTTTGAAGAACATACAGATAAAATTTACCTAATCTTTTTTCTTAGTCCAGAGAAATTAACTAAATAAATAATCAATTAAACGAAGCTAAGTTTAAAATGTAAGTTTGAAGTTAATAGATAAATGTTTGCCGATGCTCCCCTAACCCCGACAGCCGGCAGTTTCGTTTGTGCTATGTGGAAATGTGGAAGACCGCTACACATTTACAGTATCCATGAGGTGTCAAGCAAACATTTATCTATTAATCAAGGCAAACATTTATGTATTATTTCTTCAAATCCCGCCGAGGTTGACTTTGCTTTTCATCCTTACGAGGTCGATAAAATAAAGTACCAGTAATGCACTGGATAATTGCTGGCCTTGTGCCTAAAGTAGAAACAATTATTTCTTAAGACTTACATTTTAAACTTAGCCCCGTTTAATTGATTATTTATTTATTTAATTTCTCCGGACTAAGAAGCAAGATTAGGTAAATTTTACCTGTATGTTCTTCAAATTTATAATCTTATATAGCTCTGATTAATGACTATTTATTTAATTCATTCATTGAGCTACATCGTTGAAGGTGGGTTACACTCATATATGTATCTATGCTTATGTTTAAATATATATGTTTCCCCTGACTTTGTATATATATATATATATATATATATATGTATATATATTATATATAGTAATAATTGTTTCTACTTTAGGCACAAGGCCAGCAATTACCCAGTGCATTACTGGTACTTTATTTTATCGACCCCGTAAGGATGAAAGGCAAAGTCAACCTCGCCGAGATTTGAACTCAGATCGTAAAGGGACGTAACTATGCTGGAAAGCATGGCGTCCGACCCTCTACCGATACTGCCAATCCACCGCCCTATATATATAGTAATAATAATAAATTTATTTTTATATATATAAACACTTCTCCCTAAGACGAACCCACAACATACACACGTCAACATACATACCTACATCAGCACACATCTCTACCCACATATAAACACAATGACATACGTAAACACACATGCTCTATGGTGCAACACAAAAAATATATATATATAGATATAAATATATATATATATATATATATATATATATATATATATATATATATATATATATATATATATATATATATATATATATATATATATATATATATATATATATATATATATATATATGTATGTGTATATATATATAGTGAATATCATTTCACACCTTTTATTGTTAAGATTTTTGATGTTCTATTAAGAGAACCGATTTTACTGAAAAAATCGAATAATGTACACCATTTTACCAGGGGGGAAAAAATACTCGTCCACCCACACACACACACACACATTCTCACACACACACACACATATATATACACACACACACACGCACGCGTACATTAACATACAAAGAGACTTATACACACACACACACACTTCTCCGTATAAGACAAAAGCTGAAAAATATCTTTTGACATGCTAAAATACTTACAGACACATTCTTACTGACCATCCCTGCTACCACGAATTACTCTGCTATACACACACACACACACACACACACACACACACACACACACACACACACACACACACACACACACACACACACACACACACACACACACACACACACACACACACTTATCTTAATAGCCATTTGACACACATCCCTGCTAACCATTATCACAACATCGAACATCTTACTACTACCACACACACACACACACACATACATTTGTTGTGAAAGAGTCATTTCTCAATCTTGGCGCAAAACCAATTTTTTATTCACATGACCTCTACCGACCAATCAAAATTGTTTTGACCACAAGAATTTTTGCAAACACCAAGTAGCGCTGGAGCCACTTTTTTAACATAAAAACTGTCTTGGCGCAAAATCAATTTTTTACATTCACATGACCTCTACCGACCAATCAAAATTGTTTTGACCACAAGAATTTTTGCAACACCAAAGTAGCGCTGGAGCCACTTTTTTAACATAAAAACAGGTAGAATTCCCAAAACTAATCAGATCAGAGCAAACAACACGGACACTCTATCTCAAAATTATTTTTGAAAAGCATTTAGAAATGCGCAACCGGTAAAAACTTAAAAACTTAAAACCACAACTGAATACTAACCCATACAATTACTAATACTCTTTTATTCCTAATTAAACCATTTTTCAACTGTGAACAATTTGTCAGCATTTTCTATTCCGTTTACATATATATATATATATATATATATATATATATATATATATATATATATATATATATAAATTAGCGAGAATCGTTTTCAGCTCAGGAATTAACGAAAATCAACGTCCGATATGTGTGGCAAGCGCTCGATGAATCATATGAATCAGAGCTACAACATACGTTAAGGGCCAAACACACTGAGATGATGGTTAAACATATCATCCGCACAGCCAAAACAAAACGACCAAGTAATTCGGGTCAAAACAATAAAAATATATGTGTTGATACTTTCCGATATATATATATATATATATATCGTTTCAGAAAAATGGCGTAGGACAGAACAAAGGAAAGGCACAGAAAACAAAGAAAGGAATCCCCAGTCACTGAAGAGGTCACAGAATGTGTGACGAAAGGACTATGACTATATATAAACAACTATCTGGTTGTGAACCAACCAACCAACCAGAAATTTATAAATTTATAAATTTGTAAATTTATAAATATATAATAAATTGAAGTGAAAGCCAACTGTGGCGTGTGTTTCTTATTGGCAACATGACCCTCCCAAAGTATAACAATATATATATATATATATATATAATATATATATATATATATATATATATATTATATTATATTATAAATAAAGTACCAGTAATACACTGGGTAATTACTCAGTGTATTACTGGTACTTTATTTATAATATAATATATATATATATATATATATATATATATATATATATATAATAATATTATAAATAAAGTACCAGTAATACACTGGGTAATTGCTGACCTTGTGCCTAACCTAGAAACAATTATATTATATTATATATTATATTATATTATATATATATTCATTTTATTAAAGCTAAGTAGTGAGTCTCGTTACTCTGGAGTTTCGCCTGTTTATCACAGGGTCATAAAATGAATATTAAAACTCTATTTCGGTATTGAGTACTCTTTTCTCTCACCCGTCAACCTGTGTGTGGAAAGAGAGAGAAAGAGAGAGAGAAAGAAGGGGAGAAAAAAAGAGGAGACAGCATGTCTGTGGGATAGAAGTTGGGTTGTGTTGGTGAGCAACTTTATGCAATAGCTTTTTTGGGGTGCGGTTAGGATGTTTGTATGTGTAGCAGCAGTACGTCTCAAATCTGGAGGCAGTTCCCCTCTTGCTCCACAATATATCTATGGATAGGAAAAGGAAAAAGGAAAAAAGTGCTCAATCTAGTGTAAGAGAGCTGATATATTATTTATTTATGTTTATACACAGAACACGTATTGCGCTAGTTAAGGTTTCAAGGTCAGTTATGGACCACCCCTGTAGACTATACACGGTGATGGAGAATGCGTGAAGGTGCAAAGAAAAACTTATCTCTTTCATCAGGCGCTAATATATAGATAGCCTATCCAAGAAGATGTGAAAGTAATTCTTCCGAGAAAAGCAGAAGAAGTAATTTCATAGTTTTTTAATGCGGTTCTCCACCAAGAAATATATATGGGTCAATCTGGTAGTTGGCATAACGATGGACTGTGTTTTTCCAATACTGTTCATATTGGTAATTGCGTTTATCTCCAAGGTCAATAAAACTCGGGAATGGATATTGAAGTAGACCCCTATCATCTAAAAGTTTTCATGGATGATGCTACAGTTCTTGCCACAAAAAGAGAGGAAACACAAGATACTGAAGCAGTCGAATGAGATAGTCGCCTTTCCATGGTAAGTTTCAAACTAAAGAATTGCCGGAAAGGAAAAGTAGCTGTCATATTTATTGTAGCCAATTAGGTCATTCCAACAGTGACAGAGGAACCGGTCAAGATCCTTGGAAGATGGTATTATGACTCCTAGAAACATACAAAAAGAGGAACTGAAAGCAAGCAAATGGCAGAAAAAAAGCCAACAGATAATTGAGCAGTGTGGCCTCTCTGGTAAATACAAGGTCTGGTGACTGGAGTTCATGTTTAACCCGAAGCTTCTCTAGCTTCTACTGAAATACGACATCAGCACTAGTACAATGGAAATGATGGAGGCCTAAATCAATAAATACATAAAGGGACTGGCTGGCTGTCCCAGCTGGTTTCACTGACGTTGCGTTCTACTGTCTTTCACCAAGCGATGCCTAAGGATTGCCCCTCAAGTTCATCTCCTAAGAACACAAGGTTGGAAAAGCATGCTTGGAGACAAGGCAAGGTGTGAAATAAATGCAACCCAAGCTAAAGACTCATGGAATGTCTGGAGGCGATGAATATGCTGTAAAGGAAATACTCATGGTCAAATAGATAACGGGACATATGCAACTCAGTAGAGAGGAACTGGGTTCAACAAGAATGGAATGGTGGTCAAGGCTAACAGGTAGACAAGAATGGATTCGGTATTATATGAAGCGAAAAAGAGAGGGTTGTCTTAAGAATCCGGAAGGCAGTCCAGTAAAGTCAACAGTTGAGACGGCCTGTTTATGACCTCATGCACTCGAACCTGGTGAAGTCGAAGGAACCTGACAACTCCAACTACACACTCTGCCAGGGAAAACAGACAGTGGAACATAATCTCAGCTCACGCAGAGTAACGCAAATCCGAGACGTCTAGAGGTGGAGGCACAACCAAATGCTTAAGAAGATCACACATGTGATAAGTACTGCCAAAAGTCCATACCAACGGAATTTCCAGTAACATCCCACACTACAAGAGGCAACAAACTGGGGTCAGGAATTGATGTGAGATCCGAGGGCATAGGATGTAAGAGGGAAAAAGGGGGAGAGTGAAAAGGCGTTGTGTTGAGAGAGAGAGGAAGAGAGAGAGAGGAGAGAGAGAGAGAGAGGAGAGAGAGAGAGAGAGAGAGTGAGAGGAGAGAGAGAGATGTGTGTGCGTGTGTGTATTCACAAAAAATCTAGTAAACACATTTGCTGGCAGTTAGTTGGTTCAGCCATATATATATATATTTCTTCCTTCTTCCTTCGTCATTTCTTATCAAATGCATATAGCATCAACCCTTCATGAGTAACGATTACTAATTTAGGCAGAAAGCCATGAATTTGGGAAGAGGGAAAATCGATTGTATCGACCCCAGAAGAATGAAAAACAAAGATTCGGCAAAATTTGA